>CM037159.1:5116801-5669680 GCA_020921065.1 Vaccinium darrowii | reverse complement strand
TAGTCTAGCTTATCACACGACTATCTAACTTGAAGCCTCGAAGAAAATGATCGATAACGCTCTCTATTTGAGTTAAAATATTGAGATAGTTAAAATATTGAGATGATGGAAGGAATATCTTTATTGATTTTGCAATTCAAATACGTTGCTTTCTTCTTAAGCTAAAGTTGAAAAAAAAAAAAGAAAAAAAAAAACATGTACTTCACATTGACGGTACCAGAGCTGGGATTGCTTCGTTTTTTTTTTCCCCATGCTGTAAGTCTGTAACAGGATATTCGGGCCAGCTTGTATTGCTCTGTATTGAATTTCACAAGTATGACACGTCCGAACAAGATCATTTTGGTGGCCAAACATGTCTTCCTTTTTCCAAGTTACGAACAGGAATTAAAAAATTATTGAGGTACAACAATTAGTCTTCAACGTGGCTCCAACAACGTACATGGTGTGTAAAGCCCACACACTTGAGTGTGAAGTGTGTGTGAGCTCCACACACCCGTGTAAATGTATTAGAGCCATGTTGGAGACTAATTGTTGTAGATGTATCATTATTCATAGGAATTAGATTTGCACCCCTCTACAGCCAATAGGGAGAAAAGTACAAGTCCGTGAAAATACCAATAGCATTTTGCAAAAATAATACCCTTTAAGATATTACTGACCAGTGTATAATATTTTCATGACTTATTTTAACGATAAAACATAGCATTGCCTTGGAAAACTTGGTTTTAGCTGATAAGCTCTTTGAGCTTTCTCAAAGTTCTTATTTAAAATAATTTCACAAAGCTGTTATAAAACTATGGTTAAAACAGTCCAAACTTAGCTTCCCAATATCAAAGGTCAAACAAATAACGTTCGCTTTTAAGTTAACTGCAAGAACCTACAGAAGATACACTATTGGGCACGTGATTTCGTGCATAGCACGAAGCGTAACACGAGTGGTACAAAGAAGAACTATGTGATATGGGGTCATGGCCTTTGAGAACTAAAAAAATGCCTTCTTCTATTTTAAATGAGAAGCATGAGACAAAACAAAGCACTGCCACAATTTCAGAAGGTTTAACTTAAGCACTTTAGCTCTTCTTTCCTATTGCTTGTAACAGTAAGATTAACTCAAGTTGTAGGACACAACCCCAATTGATTGTGGCATACTGCAACTTTTCAGGCCCTTCGACGCCAGAGAAATCATCATCTTCTGTGTGAGTGAATCCTCTGGCCAACCATCTCAACTTACTGTATCATCGAGCTTGAGTTTTGGATTCGTTTAATAAAGGAGTCAAGCTTAACACTCCAAAGCTCGGCTCGACTCATTTGTAGAGGCTTGTTTAGTAAATAAACCAGACTTGGCTCGTTTACAGCTGAGCCGAGTTCAAGCTCGATTTTTCTGCTCGTTTAATAAACAAGTTGAGTTCGATGGCAGCCTTTGTTTAGGATCAAGTGTTTCTTTGATCAGTTACATACTAATGCTAGGGTATGGGGCCTTGTTGTAATCGCCTTTTTCTTTTGTACATGGGTGGCATCCCTTAATGCCTCGTATATATATTTCTTATCAAAAGAGAAATATAGGCTCCTTAAGAGTATCTCCAACAGAACCTTCAAATGTCCCCAAAAAAAAAAAAAAGTTCGATGATGTTTTAAGAGCAATAAAACCTTCAAAAGGTTACTGCAAGTAAGTCACCCTTCAAAATTTACCCTTCAGCATCATTGAAATAGAAACTATATCACATGAATATTTAAAATCCTCCACCCATTCATAGATCAACTTAGACACTCAACTAAGTCAAATTACATTCTTATGGAAGGGGAAAAAACACTTTGAGGCTCATGGATGGGACACATGAATACATGATTATAGAAACTAAAGCATACCAAACATGAATATACAAAAGGACTACTTTGAGGGCACAGGAACCTCTTAACATGAATTCACTGCTGTATTTATACCCTTGTTTCTCCTGGTTAAGGACGACTCGCATTGTACTTGACTTTATTTTCACGACTAGAAGTAGAGTCCCCATGTGCAAATAACGTGATATGGGTACTCAGTACTCAAACTGAGCATGAACAAGATTCTTGGTGTCTTAGCTCTCGGAACGATCCAAAAAGAGGTTGGACTCTATAGATTTTTTTAGTGTCTTTCACTATGGTTTCATCACACTTTAAACAAGCATGAACAGAAAAAGCATTCAAAACATGAGCTCACACCAGAGTCAGTTCGAAAAATTCAACGCTTTGTTGGTCTGCATGACTGGAAGCAGGGTCTCCACATACAAGTAATTATTAGAACGAAATGGGATCTGACCAAAATAAAAATCCGTAGTTTTCCAAGTTTCAGGATCGTAGAATACGAGCTTTAAATCACCACTCTCTCTATGGACTGTCACTGCCAATTCGCCATTTTTCGCACCTTCCACCAGAATAATTCTATCATGCCTGCGCAACTGTATTCTACCATACATGCCCCATTCCACATAGCATGAGTTCAAATTACGTGCAATCCATGTAATTCTGGGAAAAGATCCAACTTTAAATTGTTTAGTCCAAGAACTCTGGTCTTCATTCAACACCCACACGTCACATAATTTGTCACCAGGAGAAATAACCAAAGCAAGTTTATCCTTCAATTCCGTAATTTGCCAAGTACTTTCACATTCCTCATCCAAGTTTGGCGGTAATCCTATTCTTCTGAACACCTCATCACCCATGTCAAAGGACATAATGATCACTTCATAAGGTGTGTTTACAAATGCCCGCCAATAAAAAACTCCATTCAAGACTGCTGAGGCAGAAGATCCATCAATTTCCACGAAGCTACCAAACCCTCCGTAGTTGTTCATCTCCCCAAAGAACACCGAAACCTTATTGACATCGATTTCTCTCCATGTATCAGAGCTCATCCTGTGCAAATGAGCTCGGACAATGGCTTCCCCGATGAGACTAGAATAAAGCACAATCCTCATCAACTTGTAGTCATTAGCACTGGAATGGAAGCCAAACCCAAAACTGACATGCTCAATTTTTACAAAAGAACTGTATTCCATCTCATCCAACCATTGCCATTCGAAATTCAGAATTTCTCGAAACTGTCTAGTGGAGGGATTGCATAGAATCAAGGGAAATCCAAAGGGAGACAGACTTATGCAAACCAAACCATTACATATACCCACAACCTCAAAATATTTTTTCCCAGTATTAGTCCCAACCCCAATTCAGAAATGGGAAATCGAGATTGATATTGCCAATACTATGAGACCCATCACTGTAAATTAAAGACATGTCATGTTTTTGGGTTTCATAATTGCGAAAGGTTACTAGGAGACAGGTGGAATTGAGAGCTAACCGGGTTTGAAGATGTTTGGCAATAAAATAAGGGCTTTTGACCAGATCATACCAGCTTTTGCATACGGATTTGCATTGCAATAGGGATTTCATTGGCAACCGCAATAAAATGTCAGTCGTTATTTCGATGGGCAGACGGTACCTCGCCCTTGCTGCAACGGATTGGCTACCCGCCATAGCTCCTCTTCGTCTTGGCTTGAAACGGCTGGATATGAAATAGTAAGTACGATTTGCTGTGAGATGAAGAAATACTCTCTGAAATTTTTCCACTGCTGGATATGGTCAACGGTTCTCAAATCTTGCCAAAATCAAATCACAAAAACCCAATTACGTAAAAGATGATGAAAACCCGCAGTCATTGGTTGGACCCGGCTTCTCTGCAGTTTACGTCTCAATCGTTCATCTTTGGACGTCAAAGATCACACAAACAGATCTGTTGTCCAACATCATAAATTCCATTGGTTTTGGTTGTTATCAAATCTCCAAACCCAATTATGCCGCTCTTGCTCACGTTGGACAATTACTAATTTATGCTGGTACTTCTACAATTTTAGGACTAATAAATAGGCCAAAGGAGACGAGCAACAATTATTATTAAAATTTGGTTTGAAAATTTAAACTATTAAAAAATTATCTTCAAACTTCAGGTTGTTTAGTCTAGCTTATCACTTGACTATCTAGAGTATCTTAAAAAAAAAAAAGATTGATAAGGCTCTCCGTTCAAGTTAAAGTATTGTGATGATTTTGCAATTCAAATACACTGCTTTCTTCTTAAGCTAAAGTTTGGAAAACAAAAAAAATTGACTTCCCATTGACGATGCCATAGCCGGGATTGCTTCGGATTTTTATTTTTTTTATTTTTATTTTTAAAAAACCATTTGTTCGGACCAATTTGCATGCACCTTGACTTATTGCTCAATGTCGAAATTCGAGAGTA
The DNA here is from genome assembly GCA_020921065.1 of Vaccinium darrowii. Taxonomy (NCBI): domain Eukaryota; kingdom Viridiplantae; phylum Streptophyta; class Magnoliopsida; order Ericales; family Ericaceae; genus Vaccinium; species Vaccinium darrowii. The sequence goes on along the minus strand of CM037159.1, from coordinate 5,665,407 downwards.
TGACACGTCCGAACAAGATGATTAAGAGCAAACTAGGTTTGAAGATGTTTGGCAATAAAATAAGGGGCTTGGATCAGATCATACCAAAAAAAGATCAGATCATACCAGTTTTTGCATGCAGATTTGAATCGCAAGAGGGATTTCACTGGCAATCTCGACAAGATTTCCACTGTTATCTCAAACGGCAGATGGAACGTCGCCATTGCTACAGTGGGTTGGATACCCGCCATAGCTGATAGCTCCTCTTCTTCTTGGCTTGAAACTGCTGGAATATGAAATAGCAAGTAAGATTGTTGGAGGTGAAATACTCTATGGATATCATATGACAATGTATTTTGAAAAAGGGGAACTATCACAAACGATGTGTCAAGGTACACCTTCAAAATTACGTTAGCTTAATTTTAAGGCTTTAAAACCAAAAGTATTGAAAAGTAAAAACACTAAACTCTTGAAAAAACAATTATTTGTCCAAGGCCTCAGGTATAAGTCCATACCTGGAAATTGTTAATAAACACGAGGTATAATTTTCTGATATCCATCCAATAGACGCGCCTTAAATTGTGTTCTGATGCCAAATAGAAGAATCATGCAAAATTTTAAAGTAAACAGTTGAAGAAGTCTACACACCGTCCATTTCAAAATCAAGCAAAATTTAAGATTGCCTAAAAAATTTACTGCCCGACATATCACTTGCATCACCAAGAGCAATACCCTAATAAATGAGTTATCCAAGAGGAACCTGGCAAGAGTTGATCTTGGTATGTCACCATGGACCATATCAGAGATTTATGTGCACAGACGCACTGAGTTCAAAGTTCCATGCACCAATACTAGGGGCTTTTTCCGTATCATTCTTTGTACTCTTCGAGGGTATAGTAGTATCAGAAATACTGGGGCTAAAAGAAGAAAATAACTTCTTTTTCAGACTACCTTGCGTTATATACTTATATACACCCGTTGCTTCCCTCCTACCCAAGAATAGATCTCATCCTTTCGTTTGCTAGTCCTCAAAAGGAAAAAAAATTTGCTTCCTAAAATAAATCTATACAAGCCTCAAGCTGCCAATAACTTCCACAATTCAAAATCAAATGAACCCCCCCAGTGCGCTTGTTCCTTTAATGTAATTGGGTGTCCAATATGGATATGAATTCTACGGGCTTTTTCTGCACCAAAAACAATTTGCTGTAGTAGGGATTTTTAATTTTTAGCCTTGCCAACTTTGTAATAAACAAAAAAGTAGGATGTAGCTTGCATACATGGAGATGCAGGGTCAGAGTTTCACAGAATAATTGGAGTTGGTAACTTCCAAATAGGCCCAAAAGAAACTGAAATGTACCACTCTCTTCCGATTCAACTCGCGCTGCTCTTCCAAGTCACGGAACCTAGCTTCTTTCTCCACATACTGCAGGTGCCACTCTTCAAACAGCCATCTCCAGGAACATTCTTCGCTCATTGCCAGTCAGCCCATGAACCGCCTGGTTCCAGTGGCCCTGCCTATTCCACTTGTCGGTTTTGGGCAATCAAGCCCACCATGTGTTCGTTGTTCCACAAGAAAAATGCTCATTCTGCTACATGTCATGTGCTATAATTAGAAAGCACTCATAAAAGCTTATTAATGTGAAGTGCTAAATCATGTAATAGCATGTAACCAGGTAGTCGGATACAATATGCATGTCTAAGAGTCAGACCTTCCCATACTCAAACTTTAGGATATTGAGATATGCGTCCAGATTAGTCATCTGTATTGACTAATCTAATAAGAAGTAAAATATTTTTAGATGATATATTGTGATTTTGATAGAAACATATTTGGGAAAATAAAAGCTGATTTTCTTCCGCATCCTATGCTGGAAATGTTTATTTTTGGCTCACGTGAGATTATTTTCCTTCAAATATCGTAAGCATTAGAGAGTTCAAGATATTGCAATCACTTCCAAAAAGCATTATATATCAAAGACAGCTGAAGACAAATAGTGATAAGCAGGTTGCACAAAAGACCAAGTACTATCTTCTATTCTCATTCTGGAATTGTTTCAATTTAGTTGTTAAGATCCAAATCACAAACACAGATAAAACCCAATTTGCAGGCCTTCAATAGACATATATTAGTAACATCTGTTATCCCCTTAGCTTTAAGCAGTTCAATAAAAAATTAGATAGATCATGTTTTCTTGTGGGGGCTTCTTATTACAGGGAAGTGAACCAAAAACATAAGAAAATGTAAATGACTAAGAGCTGAAAGGCTCAAAAACCTCTGAAGTTGCAGGGAAAGAGAATTCACTCATCGGCCAGTAAATAAGTAGTAAGCAGTTTTGTACAGAATAATCCAATGGTGACTGTACGAAAACTACGTCATTTTGGGGGTTTTGATACGTTTTGTGTCCAAGAATTCTCACAATGGAAACCACCAAATTGGACAGGTAGATTGTTTTCTCACCCACATGTTGAAGCAAGAGAGATGATGTGGCCATATTGGCATGATTCTCAGTACTTCTTCTCTTGGTATTCCCTTAAACAGATTGAGATTCACTTATCAACAAGGGCAAGCATTGTCGAACACTCAACTCTCGTGAACAAGGGTATTAAGATTCACTCGGATGTACTCCCACACACCAGGCCATAGCAGAAATTGCAAACACAACCCATAGAGGCCAAACTATTGCTTCCTAAACAAGAAGAAGGTAGAAAAAACAGCCGATTTAATCACAATTAATTACTGCTTTGTGTCAGACACAATTACAGGTCAAGAGATTATTACGGTTCAGTAGAATTATTTAAACACATCCTTACACTAATCAAGTACTACTAATCTCTTTTTTGTTTACCCATGTGGATTTCAACCAAAAGGCTAACACCAAGATCCAAAGTACAAAACTTAGGGAACACAAATTACGCAAACGAAAAAAATCAAGCCTGCATTCGGTTTCTGCTGGCAGAATGTCATCTCTTCATGCTCCTCCTGAATAAACTGTTTGTAAGACATCAAGCCTCTCTAAACTCAAATTTCAGGATTACGTGTCTCAATAAAGCTTCATTAGTTTAGTACTTAATCACGAATGATCATATATAAAGTAGTCTATTATCTGCTGTACTCTAAAACAAATACTAATTAAAGAAAATTCTTTACTCCATGACAGATTAAGAGGAGGAAAAACCACACAAAGTAAAACCAGGGTAAAAAAGAAGAAATTTAGACATCCCATTTTAGAACTGGGCCTTCTCGCTTATTTCTATCCTTTAATCTGAAATAAAGAAATGAACAGAATTCCAGCGAATCCAGTTCACAAAATTGGGGTTTTGCATCCGATGCCAACCCCTTCGCTAAAAAACTAAACACTAACAGAATCTCCAAAAACCCACCACAGAAGCTGGGGTTTTGCACCTCATTTTGAACTCAAAACGTGTAAAAATGCATGACCTATGCTGAATTTTTAGATCCAAGTTCCAATAGTTACCTTATTCTAAGTTGCAGCTTTAATCAAAGAGAGATTGTTAGCATCTGATATAACCAACTTTGATGGATACATTCATTCCAAGACGAACACTCCATAACCAGATTCATTGTTTGACTCATATTCACTCTATTTTCCTCCTGGGAAAAAAACAAAAACTAAAATAAGAAGAACAAATATTGCTATTTGCTACAAACAGAATGAGCAACGTGCATTTTACTTACTGTCTGTCTATCACCACTGTGCTATCAACATCTCAAGTCATAGAAAAGCCCTACAGAGGAAGTCCTATTTCTTGAACCCCAAAACTGGGTTCAAAGAACTTTAATTTGAAACCCTAAAATCAGTAAGTACAAACACTTCACCTGTTCAAGTAGGATTTCAGACGTTGGAACCTAGTTGAAACAAGCAGAGAGAGAGAGAGAGAGAGAGACCATCGCCGCGTCCACGGTGATGGTGTGTTCGTTGCCGGAGGTGGAGGTGAAGGTGGAGAGGGAGGCGGGAGGCGCTGCCGGCGGTGGTGGTCGTCGCTCCCCCTTTCTCTGTACAGAACGAACGAAAATGGGTTTCGAGGTTTCCGAATTTTTTAATTTTGCTGTATAAAAATATTTTTCACGTCATGATATAGGTTGACCCTATGTCATGTACTCAAAACGACGTTATTTTAATTCTAAGAACTCGGATGACAATTTCTGCCTATATCGACCACAATTTAATGATCCAAAACATTATTCTCATAGAAATTATTATAACGCATGTGATGTACAAATATCTAGTAAATAAAATATATAATATTAGTTAATCTAAATGAATTTCTAGTTCTCAAAATAGCTTTCGATACATCGAATCATATCCCCTTCTATATCAATAATTCTGGGGGACTCTAGGCACGTTTTCTACCTATTCGATTGATATTTTAATGATCAAAGTCATTCATATTGTAGAACGCAGAAAAATACAAAACATGTAAAAATTTCACAATATTTAAAATCGGATTAGTACTTGATCGGAATGAATTTATGTTTCTTAAAATAGGTTTGGATATACTGAATCATAACCATAATAATAGGAGTTGTAACTGGTTTTACTTCCCATTGAAACGACGTCGACGATGAAACTCTCTCCCTCTCCCATTTACCCGCTACCTTTCCCCTCCGATCAGAATCATCTCCGGCAAGTTAGAGGCTCCGGTCAATCGAGACGAGCGTCGACTGCTGCTCTTTCGAAGCCCATCGTCAATGGTCCTTTTCGAAGCTCAAATTTTTAGTTTGCCTCGTTGAATAAAGACCCATCCCTCATTGCAGGCATTGTCCTTTTCGTCTACCTGCACGGTGGAGGAGGTTGCTTCCAGCTGCAATGCCGTTCGCTTTTTTTTCAATTATATGTATTTTACTCTTCTCAGCTCTAGTCAGTTCAAGTTCCTTCATGTGATATTTTTTCGTTCTTTTGGAATCCCTTTCTTGATAGATATGTCTGATCCCAATCGGACAATCAGAATTCAGTTTTGCAAAGTGCCGAGAGATATGGGTTCAAGGCTATAATTCTTATTGTTGATACTCCGAGGCTTGGTCGAAGGGAGGCAGAAATAAAGAATAGGTGAAATTTTATTTCCTTCTCTTAGGCTATTTCGCAGACTAGTACCTTTACTATCCTTCACATCTTGGGGTTGTTTCTCCATCTGATATTGCCAAATGCGATGGTTGTGCAGAATGATTGCTCCCCAGATGAAACTTTTTGAAGGTCTCCTATCTACTGAAGGAGCTTCCGTAAGTAGAGCATTACTGTTGCCCCCATATGCATTTAAGTATGATCACGAACAATGCATCCAGTTTGTTCTCTATTCTACTCTCATGATGCATATTTCTGACTGGACTGAACAGAAACATTACTCCATTGTCCTGATGGTTGATAAAACTGAGATGGTTGTCCTCTATAGTTGCAGTAGTTGGTTGTATGGTTGTTTTTCCCACAGATATTACAAGGTTCTCTTTGAAATCTGTTGCCATTTCTTCCTCGATTGACATTTCTTCCAGACTGAAAACTTTGCTGTTGAGGCATGAAAGACTGCTGTGGAGGAAACTGAGATAACATTGGAATGCTTATTCCTTGAATTGTCTGTTGTGGAGACATAAAAGACTGCTGTGAACTCTGTAAACCTTGCTAGGATTGCATTGGCGCACCCAATCTTTGAAAAGAATTTTGATTCTCTGTTGAACTACTCATCTTTTGACTAGTAGTACTGTCATGTGTGGCAACCAGAACAGATGTAACATCTGGTTCTACAACAGAGTCTTGAGCAAGTTGCAAATCTTCTCCATTTAACATTGTCAAAACTTCATCAAATGTTATTGAACTGCCCCTAGTCCTTACTGCAGACTTGAATCCATTAAACACAATATTCCTTAACAATTTTGAGTGTGGACACCAGGCAACCATGCGTACAACTAGTCTCCACTGCCACTCTTCCCCAAAAGAATAGAACTAAGTGAATTCCAATTATTTCTTTATTGCAAAACTTGCCATTGGGTTAAATCTTTGTGAATGTGGGTAGTTGGATTACTTGACAGGCCTTCTGTGAAAACGATCTTCCCTAACGACTGCCATTTATACGAGTGTATGTAGATTCAATGGGGTATTGAGTCACACGAGTAGTGAAAAGATCAAGGTGATATAGAGGTGCTCATTCAACAAATTGTCTTTTTGATAGACGTTTAAAAAGTATTATAAAGAATTCAAAAATAATTAAAAAGTAAGAACTATTTTCATTCCGAGAACATTAAATTATGGTGAATGATATTGCGTTTGTTGAACAATATGATAACAATAATACTCGAGATTAATTTTTCAATTTAGAAAAAACTGTCCCATAAAAACTCGAATGACTGGATTTAATCTTGAAACAATCATCGGACCAAGATTTCTTTCATTATTCGGCCCCCTCTAACTTCAACTCTAGGCTCCACCTATTTTGGTCTGAATAGAGATATATGTTTTCTATTTTCTCTTGTCTTTGTTGTTTTCCTTTTTAGTTTCTTATTTATTTGCGACTCTTCCACCCACAAGTAGCATATGCCAGCAACATTTATGCTGTCAGTTCCAGTTTATGATGGTTTTGCTGCATATTTTGGGGTGTGGACACCAAGCAAACCATGCGCCCGTACAACTAGTCTCCACGGACCCTCTTGCCCAAAAGAATAGAATTAAGCGAATTCCAATTAGTTCAACAACACCAACAATAATAGAACCCATGTATTGCATAAAATTCGGGTTATAGGTGGGGATGATTGGAGACAGACCTATCCTTTGGCAATATGTACAGAGTGGCTGCTCTTAGAATACCACTAAAACAATGGCCCCCCAAAACTCCCAAAACTGAGGTGCTACGGGGACCTTTTGCTTTAGAACCATGCCCTCAAATCAAAGCTGAAAGTCATCAGGGAGGGGAGGCCTAGAGACACAAAACACTTAATTCATTATTGCAAAACTTGCCATTCGGCCAAAAAAAAAAACTCTGTGAATGTTGATAGTTGGATTACTCTACAAGCCTTTTGTGAAAACAATCTTCCCTAATAATTGTCATTTGTATGAGTGTATATGGATTCAATGGGTATCGAGTCACACTTGTAGTGAAAAGATCAAGATGATGTAAAGGTGCTCATTCCACTAACTGTCTTTTTAATAGTTGTTTAAAAAGTATTAAAAAATTTTGAAAATAATTAAAAAGTAAGACACAATTACCATTCTGAGAACACTAAATTATGGTGAATGATACTGTGTTCATCGAATAATATGATAACAACAATACTCGAGATAAGCTTTCAAATTATTAAAACCGTCCCAAAAAAGCTCTAATGCAGGGTGTCTCGTGCTAACTTGCACAAAACCTCGGACTAATCCCTCCAGCCCCTCCCACAGCCGTTTCACACGGTTACATGTGGGGGTGAGGTGGCCCCAAGAGCTGCTGGCAAGGGAAATCGAATCTGAGACCTTAGGGGAGCAATCCCTAAGTCCGAGGCCGTGACCACTTAGCCAACCCATTGGGTATCTAATGACTGGATTTAGTCTTGAAAAAATATTGAACCAAGATTTCTTTCATAATTTGGCCCCTTCCGACTTCGACTCCGAGCTCTACAATTGGTTATGTCTGTGTCTGAATAGATGATATATGTTGTTTATTTGCTCTTGTCTTCGTTCTTTTCCTTTCTATTTCTTATTTATTTGCGACTCTTCCACCCACAAGTAGCATATGCCAGCGGCATTTATGCTATCAGTTCCATTTTATTATGGACTGGCTGGTAATACACACTGGTGGGAATAGAGAGTGGACAACTTGTCCAGTTGAATATCTTTGCTTACCCTATGTCTTTTGCACATCAATCAATAATTGTACGAACAACAGATTCAGGTTCTGTTGCAATTCATTGTTCAAACACGTATCTCCCTATGTTTGTTGCTGAAGTATGTACCTTTGTAACTTTACCATATTACGTATATTTACTATTAGATTAGCGACACTGATCACTGACTCTGCAGGATAATGGTTCAAAACTTGAAGCTTATGCAACACAGATACTCGATTCTTCTCTTTCTTGGAAGTTATAATGTAATAATATACTTGTTGCGGCCGATTAAAAAAAAAAAAAAACTACTTATTGCTACCTGATAATTTGGCCACACAGTCAACCATAACAAATATGTTACTCCTGGTTCAGACATCTCCCCTGGTTGGAAGTATCATTTGAAAAACATTGTTAACAACTACTCCTAAAAACAATGTTGTTTAGTAGTTATTTTGTTCATTAACGTCGTAAGGTGGTTTTCTTTACATTAGTCTTGCTTTGGATAAACTCGTTAAAAAATTTCAGGACATAGAGTAGTTAAGATCTATCACAAGTTTGCCAATTCTACTCAAAGGGGTGCTTACGCCTGAGGACGGTAATCTCATGACTCTGTATTAAATCTTTGTCTTTCTGGATATGGAATATTAAGGAATCCTCTGATTGGTTAATGATATTGTGATAGATTTTCAAGTTGAAATTAATGAGCACAAACTAAACTAATCGAGTCTCATGTCTTCTACTCACGTTTAATATGACCAACAAAAATTACTTATACTCTGGTATGCTACTCTTGGCAGCAATAAAAGCTACGGAAGTGGGGGTTGCTGGGATTATTGTCTCCAATCATGGAGCTCGCCAACTTGATTATTCTCCAGCCACTGTCACTGTTCTAGAAGAGGTAAGTCGCCTTTGAGTTTCTTCGCAGCCTCGTTGATGGCATCTCATGCAGATATGCCCGCAAATTGAATTCAAATATGTGCTATGGTTGGATCTTATATTGGCAATATATATCATGCGGGACATGGAAGATTTCCATGCATTAGGTAACCTAATTAAGCCAGGGAAAGGGAAAACAGAATTCAAGTAGATTTGAATTGGGTACAGAACTAATTTTGCTTCTCCTCCAGTTCTAGATTTTCCTAATATGACTACCTAGTTTCTAGCTTCCAACTTAGCTATTTCAATGCTTGAAGCAATTATAAGACTTCTAAGTATGTGGTGACGTGGTAGTTTCAAGAAAATACCGAACGAGTAACGTTGTAATGCATGTCTCGAGACATGGTGTACAAATCTACAACCCTTAATTTTGTACAATTTGCGCCCTTTTTTCTTCTGTTTCTCAGTTTTCTTCTCATCGTAACAAGCATCAAACATAATGTATTGGTATTTGAGTAATTCGAGTTTTTACCGGATAAGATCTATTACTGTTCCATAATTCATCAGTATCTGAATATCTAACAAAAGTACTGCGAAATGTGCTCTTATATGTTAATTTTAATGTGATTAAATAAAATCCTCAAATGCAAGATTACTCATGTGCACACCATACATCATGTATGTGCGTGCATGACAAAAGGCATTAATGAATTCTTCTATGATCCCTTCTGTTTCATTTTTCCAGTATTGAAGATGACTTCTAGCTTAGTTTTCGTACATCATGTTTGATATAACACCACATTATTTTGTTCAAACCTCCTTAGGAATGGAACAAAAAAACTTTTGGCCAACTAAAACATCATCTGATAGCCATTATGTTGCAACTAGAAACCAGGAAGGAGTCTTTATTTGGTGCTCGGAGGAATGCAACAGTGGATGCAAGAAGACACCTCCCAACTCAAAACTGGAATATCTGCCAGTCAAAGCCGAAGACAAAATTTAACAACCCATCCTTTACTGACCCGATTACTTGTTGGAGCGTAACAACATGGGTTAGAATGATTTTGTCCAAGTTATTTGTAGTAATGAGTAGTCCATACACTCTTCACATTTCCCCTAACCCACAATGGTATTAGGGTGTCAGACAAACAACATACTCAAAAACTAAGAAGTGAGCATGGAGTTCTCCAACTTTAAACACGCATGTCAACATTCAAGACATTGGTTTTGTTGACCAGATTTCAAAGCAACAGTACAAACTACAAACTTTGAGCTGCACAATAGGTGTGCCTGTTTCTTTTGAATCTAGTGGACCCACATTTGGTTCTCCCAAAAGCAGGGAGGGAAGTATTGTTTTACGAAGCATACATAGATTTGGAGTGAACGAGTGATGAGATCATCACAAATTCTCTGGATAGAAGTTTTTCCTAGACTGGGAAAGCAAAAAATATTGCTGCATGGTCTTGAAATTACCTTGCCTTTCTGTTAGGCGCTCTTCATGTTTCAAAGGCAAGACGGTTATTGTATTTTGAATGCAGGTGGTCGTTGCTGTCGGAGGGAAAATTCCTGTTTTCATTGATGGAGGTATTAGGCGGGGCACAGATATCTTCAAGGCGTTAGCTCTTGGTCCAAAGGCTGTTATGGTAAGCTCTGATATTAAGCTTTTGACATTTCCTCACATGACTAATGGCAATATATTCTTCTGTTTTTTTTTTTTTGCAATGTGCTTTATTTCATATTGCACCACGAGAGAGTATTACATCTCATAGGTCCAATAATGGCAAAAAAAAAAATTTGCAATTATATCTCACTGGTTCAATATCATATTGCGCCATGCTGCTTTTATCTGGTCTTTGGTGGTTGTATATCCTCATTGGTCCTCCAATAGCTCGTAATTTCTTTTCTACTATTGCAAATTGGAAGGCCAATCCTTTATGGACTGGCGGCAAAGGGAGAACAGGGAGTTCGACAAGTCATGGAAATGCTAAAGAATGAGCTTGAGCTCACCATGGCGCTGTCCGGATGCCCAACTTTGAAGGATATCACAAGAAGTCGTGTGAGGACGGAACAAGACAGACTCGACTCCAGACTTTGGGTTGACAAAGTCTAGAAATGTTCGCCCGTCTTTCTGCATCTTAACATTATTCATATAGACTTGTTTGTACCGAAAACTATGAACTAGTTGTGTGATGATGTATTTGTGTTATGTTGGGAGTGGAAGATCGAATTTTCACCGTGTCCTTGTTGATGTAAAAGACAGATTGTGATGGGGAAACTTCCACTGACTATGAAGTTTGTCAGTTTAAGTATGATGCCTACGAATCTTGTGGTCACATTCAGAGTGGAGAAATTTCCATTTTCTTCTTCCTCTTTTATAGAGGTCTCACGTATTGGATGGGAAAGCTCTACCTCATATAGTTGGCATGACTGCATAGTGCATTGCCTTTCTTGGTCATCCAATTTATTCATATTTTAACATCCCTATAATATAAGGAAAGAAAATCATGATTTTGTCAAGGGTCTCATTCTTTCTTCAAATACACTCCACAAATTTCATAAACCTAATCGACACATACATTTAGTAAGGTGAGCAGCTTACATGAATTGACACCACAAGAAAAAGGAAAATCGTTTGCCCATTGTACTTGGCTTAAATTCTTGATTTATTTCTTGGCCGATGTGGAAAACCCAACAGAAACCTCCTCATTGGAATTGACCATTCTCATCAAGAAGTATCTAGGTATTATTTTTATTTTTTGATACCATATAACAATCACTTGGTTGATTCAGCTCCATCTCCTCTCTTTGAAATTTGAACAACTGCCAAGGAAAATAGGAAGGCTTTGAAACATGGACGGACACACCATTACCAAGATGAATAGAAACAAAGCTTTGATGTCTTTTAACTTGTGCATTACTAACTGAGTTGCTCTTGTTCACACCTTGTAGCTCCATAGGTGAATTAGTGGTACTACCCACTGAGCCAAGGGTCTGTGAACTCAACTGAGGGCTTGCAGGACAAGCTTCCAGATTTCCAACACTCAAGGGATGCAAAGTCACCGAGTTCAATTGTGGGCTCATGGGAGTCCTCTGGCCCATTTGCTGTGGACTAGTTTGCTGCTGCTGGGATTGTGGGTTCAGTTGCTGCTGAATACCCAGAGTTGAGGGCGACCCCACCTGCAGAGGTGAAACAACAGCTTGTGGGGGTGAGTTTGTTTCTTGCTGCAGGAATTGTTGCTTTTGCATCTGCTGCTACATCTATTTTTGTTGTTGCTGCTGCATCTGCTGTTGTTGCTGCTGCTGCTGAGGTTGCTGGTTCATGTAAAGATTCATCCCTGTCATTAACTTTGTTGGTCCCATGGGCCTCATTGCCATTCGCTACAATGGATTAGCATTAACCCGATTTAGAGTCTGGCCAAGCATTGAAAGGCCAGCGGAGTCCTGGTGCATTGGCATTCACAGACAAGGTTTCTCTTTGGCTCAAGAGTTTTGAGTGGATTAAGGTCATGGAGGGGGATCTAATCTGCTGCATTTACTCCTGAAATTATCTTTTGCAGCTGTTATAATATCGTTTGTGGAGAGGAAGGAACAACCAAAATTTTCAACAAAAGAGGTCTGATGCAAACCAAGTCACTGTGGCAGAGGCTTCAGATATTAGAGTTCATGTTAGCTCTTGGAGGATGCTAAGGAAATCTGATGGCAACAGGTTACTATGCTTGGGTTGGAATATCTCCTAGAGAGTTTTTGAGGCCTCCTAGTCCTTGTTGGTCGGTTGCTGATTTGCTTTTAGCTTGGTCTGTTTTCGGGTCTACTTTGTTGCTTGGTCTTTGGTTGTTGCCTGTTTTGTTTCGTGTCTAGGGTATGCCCCTTAGCTCCTGTAATTTTGGTTGGTTTCAATAAAATTTCACTTACCCAAAAAAAATAATTCTAGACTAATAATTAGGAGTTTGGATAAGAAAAACATGCCTAAAGCATATTAAACTACTTTTTCCAGTGATGGTTTAAACAAATAGGTCTTACAAAATGAACAGCTTTGAATATTTGTTTAGAAATTTTGAACTGGGAAAGGGTCCATGCGCATAGACCGTTGGTCCATTTTTTTCCCAAATGGCAAAGAAGCTGAGTCCAAAAAAATACGACAAAAAGAAAAATTAAGGGTAGTGAAAAGCTAACCGTAATCATCATAGTGGTCATGAATAATATGATCTGCCTTTCAAAAAAGTGAATAATGATGATATTGGAGTAATTCCCAAGTGGTTGAATAATAGAAGATGTCAGAATGATAATCCAAAACCCTCTGTAAGGTGAATGCCGTATTTTAAAATTAGGTGGGAAAAAATTCAAAATAGATTCCTCTACCAAAAAAAAAAAAAAAAACCCAAACACCCCTCATAAGTACTGTACACCGTTGAAGGTTAAGACCTTTGGGAATAAAAGAGGACTTAGCATAACACCTTTTGGCCTCCTCTTCGCTGCGTACCTCAGGTTCCATTGCCCTTTTAACTATGTATTCCCAGAAGAGTGAACTTTTCCTTAGTAGGATTCTGGTAATGATAGATTATTAACAAATACTGTATGACATGAATATCTAAATGAAGTCAACCAAATTTGGGTTGTATCAAAAAATTCCAACTCAAGGACGCACAGGCTTGATAAAGAAGATCATAGCAGTCAAATGTTTGAAAACCTTGCTGGAGCACAGGATTGCACCGTCCTGTATGCTAATAGAAATTTTTCAGCACGACTCGTTTTTCACTCTAGAATGTTTGTTTTGTCATTTAGAGGGTCAAAGAACAATTGTACTGATTTCAAGCAATTACAGCAAGTGACCAGAGTTAAGTACTGGATATGCACTCCATACCCTTATTCAGGTGTTAACATTTGCCATACGGGTAAGTGATTACTTAGAAGGGCACACTTTCACATCGCAATATTGTCTTTTTACTGGCCACTACCATTGATAATGAAATTATATATACTGATGTATATAGATTTAGCTCCAACTAAATCTTCTCTTCTGGTTCTTGTATTTCAGTGCACCATGATATGACTGCACCCTTGTCCCATAATTCAATAAACATGGCATTCCTACTTCCTACTTAACAGGCAATCAACTCAGCAGCGATCGTAGCAGCATTCACATCATCGAAGCCCCCTTCACATAAGTTCAGTTCTAGTTTCTGCAAGAAATGCAGTGATCCTTTGTCGTTTGGTAGCCACAAAAGTTTCAGAATTTAGTTCTTAGCAAACAAACAGACAAACAGAAAAGAAGACCTGCACATTTGTACTCTGAAAAATAGCAATGGGGCCACCAACACCAAAACATTAGCCTCAATCGATGCTACATCAATTGGAAGTATAAACACAGGCTCCAAAATATAATAGTCGACATTTAAATACATCAAGTGTCAACATTTATTACATATTCAAAAGGAAGTACGTCCAGGCACCAACATGGAACATTGGACTGTAGTAATAAAAGGATTCTTAAAATTACATTCCAAAAGACTATTTTGAGCATAATTAAGCAACCGCAGTATAAATAACCATGAGCAGAGAAAGCATTCAAACCAGCAACTCGCAAGTAACACCTGAGTTAATTCCAAAAAATCAAATGCTTTCCTTTTCTTGTTCTACTTGTTGAGCACTATTTCATTGGTTTGCATGACTGGAAGTAGGGACTCCACATACAAATAAACACTAGAATGTGAAAACGAAACCTGAACAAAACAAAGATCCACAGTGTGCCGGGTCTTTGTATCATATGAAAAGAGCTTTAGCTCACTAGAAACTGTACGCTCAATCACGAACAATTCACCATTTTTACCACCTCCCACCACTGTATAATAACCACCTTCCCCGTGTCTCATCATACTTGCAATCTTCGGAAGAGACCCAACTTTAACTTGGTTGGTCCAAGAACTCTCATCTTCATTCAACACCCACACATCAAAGCCCTTAGCATCAGAACAAACAACGAGAGCAAGTTTATCATTTAATTCCACAAATTGCCAGTTAGTTTCATCCACAAGTTTATCCAAACACTCTGGTGTTCTTATTTTTCTAAACACCTCATCACCCATGTCGAAGGACATAACAACCACTTGATGAGTTGGATCTATGAGTGCCGACCAATAGAAAACTCCGTTCAAGACTGCTGAAGCAGACTCCTCCCATTCATCGATCTCCTCAGAGAACAACGAAAGCTTATTAGCATCAATTTCCGTCCAAGTATTGGTGCTCATCACATACAGATCAGCTCGGATATTTCGTTGAGAGTGAGCATCATAATAAAGTATTATCCTAATCAACTTGTAATCATTAGCACTGGGATGGAAGCCAAACCCAAAACTAAGTCGTCTATCATCGACATGTACATTCTCATCGAACCAATTCAATTCGGCACCCGAAATTTCCTGAAACTTTCTGGTGGAGGGATTGCATAAAATCAAGGGACATCCAACATGAGATAAATGTATGGAAACCAAACCATTACAGATACCCACAATAGTTAAGGTCCTATCGTACGAAGTGCCACCATTGTTCAGCCTATCCAAAAAAGGAAAATCGAGATTGACACGGTCGTTATCAAACCAATCGTAGCAAATTAATAAGAACCCATAGGTACGGTCTACTAGATTAATAGTAGTTTCTAGGAGAGAGGTGGAAACGAGAGTGACCTGGGTTCGAAGATGTTGGGAGATGAAATCAGGTGTTTCGATCAGATCATACCAGGTTTTGCATACGGACTTGAATCGCAAGAGGGATTTCACTGGTAATCTTGAAAGGATTTCAATCGTTATCTCAAACGGCAGATCATGACAGGTTTTGCATACAGTTGACTGGCTACTCGCCATAGCTGCTGCTGCTGCTTCTTCTTCTTCTTCTTGGCCTGAAACCGATTCACCCACTAGATTTTGCTCATTTTCTCAACAGCTTTCTGTATCGATGGAAGGAACCCAATTACATCGTTCTTGCTCACGTCGGTCAGTTGATTAAGCTGGTACTTCTACAATTTTAGGACTAATAAATAGGGCGAAGGAGCCGAGCATCAGTTGATTATGCTCTCCGTTTAAGTTAAAATATAGAGATGACAGAAGGAATATCTTTATTGATTTTGCAATTCATATACGTTGCTTTCTTCTTAAGCTAAAGTTTAAAAAAAAAAAAAGGACTTCACATTGACACCAGAGCTGGGATTGGTTCGGTTTTTTCTTTTCCTTCTATAACAGGATATTCACTGAAAAACATAGTGGGAATTTTCTATTGGGGGTGGCCTTGGCCCCCAATAGACCACCAGTTCCTCCGTCCCTGGGTGGAAGGAACCCAATTACATCGCTCTTGCTCACATCGGACAGTTAATTAAGGACTAATAAATAGGGCGAAGGAGCCAAACAACAGTTAGCCAGTTATTATTAAAATTTGGTTTGAAAATTTATTAATGTGTTCAAAAAATATCTTCAAACTTCAGTTTGTTTAGTTAAAAAATTGATGTGTACGCTCGCTAAGTTTACGCAATATGCAAGAACGGTGCATCTTGATCGTCTGTTTGTGTTTTTGACGATTCGTGTAAGAGTTGACTCTTACATGGAAGAGTTTTTTTTTAAATCCGGACTGTTGATTTCTGAAATGGACGGTCAAGATCTATTCGCGCGCGTACGTATATGTGTGTATACATACGCATAGCCGGGTTTTTGTTTAGTCTAGCTTATCACACGACTATCTAACTTGAAGCCTCGAAGAAAATGATCGATAACGCTCTCTATTTGAGTTAAAATATTGAGATAGTTAAAATATTGAGATGATGGAAGGATTATCTTTATTGATTTTGCAATTCAAATACTTGCTTTCTTCTTAAGCTAAACTTCAAAAAAGCCTCTAAACTTTCACCGCAATGCTTCATAGGCCTCCAAACTTAACGAAATTTCAATTAGACCTCCAAACTTCACACATTTTAATCAATTACACCCACGCCGTTACTTTCCGTCAATTTGCTAACGGAAAATGCTTACCTAGCGTGTTAGCCCTCGTTTTGGACGAAAATGCAATATTTAGTTGGTCATTTCCTGCCATTTTGACTCCCTCCTTCATTTTATCTCTATATATACCCACCCCCACACCAAATAACCCTAAAACCCAACTTCCCTTCTTCATTCTCTCTCTCCCATCTTAAAATCCACTTCCATCTTCTCTCTCTCACATCTGAAAAATGAGAAATGCACGTGACATTGGCAACTTCATGGAAGACAATCTTGCAAAGTTTGTGGCAACCAGAGAGAGATGCACACCTCTTGGACACCTCTGGTTGCAGAAAATGTAGGGCTTCTGCCTCTATACTTGTTGTGTAAGAGTTAGTGGTGGTGTTTAACTATGTACTGGGTATGGGTAAGGGGAAGGAAAGGGTAAGGGTATGTATTTGTTTCTTTTTTGTGGTGGTGTATGAAGTGAATGACCAATGTAATGACACTATTAGTTTATTTAATGAAGCTTTGTGTTTCCTAATTGTTGTATATATGAGGAATTATTCTTCCTCCATGCTTCAAAATTGCACTCTAAATAGAGCATGTAAGAATGGCCTTTGTTTGGGAAAATAAAACAGAGTGTAATCCAGGTTCCATTAAACAGAGCATGTAGTGCACTCTATTCTAAAAAATTGCACTCTGTTCTAAAAACACCTTAATCGATTCTTCATGCAGTGTAAAGTATACGTACCATAGGTAGGAGGATCACACCCAGATTCTCGCATTATCCAACCCATTTTCGTCTTCCTCACGATTGATAAGGATTAAGAAAGCAGATTAATGTGATTCGTTTGAGGTGTTTATGAAAATATCATGTTTGGAGGAGTGGGGAAGAGGGTTTGTTGGGATCAAAATGAACGAACATGGTATTTTCCTCTATACATACATCTTCTCTTGCCACGTGAATGTCACGTGTATCCATTTCCCTTCAAAACGAGCGGTAATTCCCTCCAAAGGCGCTAGGTAAGCATTTTCCGTTAGCAAATTGACGGAAAGTAACGGAGTGGGTGTAATTGATTAAAATGTGTGAAGTTTGGTGGTCTAATTGAAATTTCGTTAAGTTTGGAGGCCTATGAAGCATTGAGGTGAAAGTTTGGAGGCTTTTTTGAAGTTTTCCCAAATAAAAACATAGTGGGAATTTTCTATTTGGGGTGGCCTTGGCCCCCAATAGACCACCAGTACCTCCGTCCCTGGGTGGAAGGAACCCAATTACATCGCTCTTGCTCACATCGGACAGTTAATTAAGGACTAATAAATAGGGCGAAGGAGCCAAACAGCAATTAGCCAGTTATTATTAAAATTTGGTGTGAAAATTTATTAATGTGTTCAAAAAATATCTTGGCCTTGTTTGGTTGGGAGTTTTGAGGGAGTTTAGTTTAGTTTTGATGATGTAAGCAGGTGTAATAAGTGGAGAGAGATAGAGAGAAAAGTGAGAAAAATGATGATGTCAGCCAAAACAGAACTTACCAAAACTGGAGCAAAGCTCCCAACCAAACATGGCCCTTCAAACTTCAGTTTGTTTAGTTAAAAAATTGATGTGTATGCTCGCTAAGTTTACGCAATATGCAAGAACAGTGCATCTTGATCGTCCGTTTGTGTTTTTGACGATTCGTGTAAGAGTTGACTCTTACATGGAAGAGTTTTTTTTAAATCCGGACTGTTGATTTCTGAAATGGACGATCAAGATCTATTCGCGCGCGTACGTATATGTGTGTATACATATGCGTAGCCGGGTTGTTGTTTAGTCTAGCTTATCACACGACTATCTAACTTGAAGCCTCGAAGAAAATGATCGATAACGCTCTCTATTTGAGTTAAAATATTGAGATAGTTAAAATATTGAGATGATGGAAGGAATATCTTTATTGATTTTGCAATTCAAATACGTTGCTTTCTTCTTAAGCTAAAGTTGAAAAAAAAAAAGAAAAAAAAAACATGTACTTCACATTGACGGTACCAGAGCTGGGATTGCTTCGGTTTTTTTTCCCCATGCTGTAAGTCTGTAACAGGATATTCGGGCCAGCTTGTATTTCTCTGTATTGAATTTCACGAGTATGACACGTCCGAACAAGATCATTTTGGTGGCCAAACATGTCTTCCTTTTTCCAAGTTATGAACAGGAATTCAAAAATTATTGAGGTACAACAATTAGTCTTCAACGTGGCTCCAACAACGTACATGGTTTGTAAAGCCCACACACTTGAGTGTGAAGTGTGTGTGAGCTCCACACACCCGTGTAAATGTATTAGAGCCATGTTGGAGACTAATTGTTGTAGATGTATCATTATTCATAGGAATTAGATTTGCACCCCTCTACAGCCAATAGGGAGAAAAGTACAAGTCCGTGAAAATACCAATAGCATTTTGCAAAAATAATACCCTTTAAGATATTACTGACCTGTTTATAATATTTTCATGACTTATTTTAACGATAAAACATAGCATTGCCTTGGAAAACTTGGTTTTAGCTGATAAGCTCTTTGAGCTTTCTCAAAGTTCTTAGTTAAAATAATTTCACAAAGATGTTATAAAACTATGGTTAAAACAGGCCAAACTTAGCTTCCCAATATCAAAGGTCAAACAAACAACGTTCGCTTTTAAGTTAACTGCAAGAACCTACAGAAGATACACTATTGGGCACGTGATTTCGTGCATAGCACGAAGCATAACACGAGTGGTACAAAGAAGAACTGTGTGATATGGGGTCATGGCCTTTGAGAACTAAAAAAATGCCTTCTTCTATTTTAAATGAGAAGCATGAGACAAAACAAAGCACTGCCACAATTTCAGAAGGTTTAACTTTAGCACTTTAGCTCTTCTTTCCTATTGCTTGTAATAGTAAGATTAACTTAAGTTGTAGGACACAACCCCAATTGAATGTGGCATACTGTAACTTTTCAGGCCCTTCGACGCCAGAGAAATCATCATCTTCTGTGTGAGTGAATCCTCTGGCCAACCATCTCGACTTACTGTATCATCGAGCTTGAGTTTTGGATTCGTTTAATAAAAGAGTCAAGCTTAACACTCCAAAGCTCGGCTCGACTCATTTGTAGAGGCTTGTTTAGTAAATAAACCAGACTTGGCTCGTTTACAGCTGAGCCGAGTTCAAGCTCGATTTTTCTGCTCGTTTAATAAACAAGTTGAGTTCGATGGCAGCCTTTGTTTAGGATCAAGTGTTCTTTTTTATCATTTACATACTAATGCTAGGGTACGGGGCCTTGTTGTAATCGCTTTTTTTTTTTTGTACATGGGTGGCATCCCTTAATGCCTCGTATATATATTTCTTATCAAAAGAGAAATATAGGCCCCTTAAGAGTATCTCCAACAGAACCTTCAAATGTCCCCCCAAAAAAAAAAAGTTCGATGATGTTTTAAGAGCAATAGAACCTTCAAAAGGTTACTGCAAGTAAGTCACCCTTCAAAATTTATCCTTCAGCATCATTGAAATAGAAACTACATGAATATTTAAAATCCTCCACCCATTCATAGATCAACTTAGACACTCAACTAAGTCAAATTACATTCTTATGGAAGGGGAAAAAACACTTTGAGGCTCATGGATGGGACACATGAATACATGATTATAGAAACTAAAGCATACCAAACATGAATATACAAAAGGACTACTTTGAGGGCACAGGAACCTCTTAACATGAATTCACTGCTGGATTTATACCCTTGTTTCTCCTGGTTAAGGACGACTCGCATTGTACTTGACTTCATTTTCACGACTGGAAGTAGAGTCCCCATGTGCAAATAACGTGATATGGGTACTCAAACTGAGCATGAACAAGATTCTTGGTGTCTTAGCTCTCGGAACGATCCAAAAAGAGGTTGGACTCGATAGATTTTTTTAGTGTCTTTCACTATGGTTTCATCACACTTTAAACAAGCATGAACAGAAAAAGCATTCAAAACATGAGCTCACACCAGAGTCAGTTCGAAAAATTCAACGCTTTGTTGGTCTGCATGACTGGAAGCAGGGTCTCCACATACAAGTAATTATCAGAACGAAATGGGATCTGACCAAAATAAAAATCCGTAGTTTTCCAAGTTTCAGGATCGTAGAATACGAGCTTTAAATCACCACTCTCTCTATGGACAGTCACTGCCAATTCGCCATTTTTTGCACCTCCCACCAGAATAATTCTATCATGCCTGCGCAGCCGTGTTCTAGTACCATACATGCCCCATTCCACATAGCACGCGTCCACATGACGTGGCCATGTAATTCTGGGAAAAGATCCGACTGTAAATTGTTTAGTCCAAGAACTCTGGTCATCATTCAACACCCACACTTCACATAATTTGTCACCAAGAGAAAGAACCAAAGCGAGTTTATCCTTCAATTCCATAATTTGCCAGGTTGTTTCACATTCCTCATCCAAGTCTGGCGATAATCCTATTCTTCTGAACACCTCATCACCCATGTCAAAGGACATAACAATAGCTTCATAAGTTGTGTTTAAAAATGCCCGCCAATAAAAAACTCCGTTCAAGATTGCTGAAGCAGAAGATCCATTAATTTCCACAAAGCTAACAAACCCGCCGTAATTATTTGTCTCCCCAAAGAACACCGAAACCTTATTGACATCGATTTCTCTCCATGTATCAGAGCTCATCACGTACAGATGAGCTCGAATAATGGCTTCCTCAATGGGACTAGAATAAAGCACAGTCCTCATCAACTTGTAGTCATTAGCACTGGAATGGAAGCCAAACCCAAAACTGACCTGCTCAATTTTTACAAAGGAATTGCAATCCATCTCATCCAACCATTGCCATTCGAAATTCGGAATTTCTCGAAACTGTCTGGTGGAGGGATTGCATAGAATCAGGGGAAATCCAAAGGGAGATAGACTTATGTAAACCATGCCATTACATATTCCCACAACCTCAAAATATTTTTTCCCAGTATAGTCCCAACCCCAATTCAGAAATGGGAAATGGAGATTGATATTGCCAATACTATCACTGTAAATTAAAGACATGTCATGTTTTTGGGTTTCATAATTGCTAGAGGTTACAAGGAGACAGGTGGAATTGAGAGCGAACTGGGTTTGAAGATGTTTGGCAATAAAATAAGGAGTTTTGATCAGATCATACCAGTTTTTGCATACGGATTTGCATCGCAATAGGGATTTCATTGGCAACTGCAATAAGATGTCAGTCGTTATTTCGATGGGCAGATGGTACGTCGCCCTTGCTGCAACGGATTGACTACCTGCCATAGCTCCTCTTCGCCTTGACTTGAAACGGCTGGATATTAACTAGCATGTACGATTTGCTGTGAGATGAAGAAATACTCTCCGAAATTTTCCACGGCTGGATATGGTCAACGGTTCTCAAATCTTGCCAAAATCAAATCACCAAAATCCAATTACGTAAAAGATCAAGAAAACCCGCAGTCATTGGTTGGACCCGGCTTCTTTGTTGTTTACATCTCAATCGTTTTTCTTTGGACGATGAAGATCACACAAATAGCTCTGCAGTCCAACATCATAAATTCCATTGGTTTTGGTTGTAACTTGTTACCAAATCTCCCAAACCCAATAACATCGGCCTCGCTTATGTCGAGCATTTAATTAAGCTGGTACTTCTACAATTTTAGGACTAATAAATAGGCTCAAGGAGCCGAGCAGCAACAACAACAATAACAGAACACATCTAGTCCCTAATAATTGAGGGTGTGAAGTGTGAACGGAGATGATTGGAGACAGACTAACTTTTGGCAATATACACAAAATAACCTAGTAGCAGTTATTATTAAAATTTGGTTTGAAAATTTGACGTATACGAAAATTATCTTCAAACTTCATTTTGTTTAGTCTAGCTTGTCACTTGACTATCTAGAGTAGCTTGAAGAAAAAGATTGATTAGGCTGTCTGTTTAAGTTAAAATACTGTGATGACAGAAGGAATATCTTTATTGCGTGATGATTTTGCAATTCAAATACGCTGCTTTGTTCTTAAGCTAAAGTTAAATAAAAAAAAATATAAAAACATGAGACTTCCCATTGAAGATACCAGAGCTGGGATTGCTTCAGGTTTTTTTTTTGGGTAGGCTGGCATTCCTGCAGTAGGCATCTTAACCTAGCACGATGGATTGCTTTCCTTCTCGTAACAACTCTTTGTAACAAGTCGAACTGCCCCTTCTCTTTAGCTTTCGAGCCGTAAGCAGAGAGAGCTATCCTGAAATTGATATACACTTACCATCATAAAGGAACCAAATCATCAAAATAAGCATCATGGTGGTACCTTAATTGCAATACTAATCAACTAATCAATACAGAAAAACTCCTTTTCGGGTTTGTAATGGGACACAACATTGTAGTAATGAGCTGTACAGAAGATGAATTTCGAGGCATACTCAAACAGTCAAACTCTGCTCCTTGAATAAGCATGAGCAAGATTCACAGCCGCAAGTGACAGAGGAGTGTGAAATGGGTTGGTCCTGCTTGCATCAACAGATCCTGAGATTCTAATAGCTACCTTGGAAACTCTTTCTGCATTGGTTGAAAAAAAAACCATTCCAAACTACACGCGAGTGGGACATCGGTTGGATATGGCTATCTCCTGTATCTAGCGCAGGGATGGGGAAGCAAGGAAGAAAGCAATGAAAGGACCCAAGAGGAAGGGTGCTTGTTTCCTTCCGAATATCCGATGCATCGAATGACGGTGACAAATCCCAGTATCCGTTGGGATCAACACCCTGCTTCTGTGCCTCAAATTCCATGGTGCCGATTCCCAACCTTCTGGAGAAGATGGTACCGGTTGTTATTCACATTACAGATCTCCATTTGAGGAGGGAGGAGGATCTGTTGCTTATGAAGCAGTGTGGAAGAGTACAATGTGCCTACTGATCACAGATTCTCCTTGCTTACCAGAATCAAATATGCTCATGCTATGCAGGCTCTATAGTCGGTCTGTCTTCTAGCATCTCCATGGATTTAATGACTGGCTTAACTGCCTTTAATGTGGCCAGGGAACTTTGAATATGTTATTAGCATGAAATCTTTGGACAAGTATCAGCTAAGAATGCTAAAGGTGTTAAAGTCTTCCTAACTCGATATGTCTTCATGACCGATCACCGTACATGAAACAAATCAATAGGAGGCCAGAATGTTGTGCTAGATCAACAAAATGATCAATTGGAGGCCTGAATCTTGTATCTATAGTTTGAACCTAGCAGATCATGTGTTTTGACATCCTGCACAATTTTTGTAAAGATGGCATTTTGCATAAATGAACACACCCTTTAAGATATAAATGACCTGTTTCATACTAATATTTTTCATGACTTATTTTAATGATAAGACAGTATTGCCATGGGAAACCGGGTTGCAGCTGATAAGCTCTTTGAGCTTTCTCAAAGTTCTCGTTTGTAATAACTTCACAAAGATGGTATAGAACTATGGTTAAAACAACCCAAACTTAGCTTCCCAATAGCAAAGATCGAACAAATAACATTAACTTAATCTGCAACAACCTATCTAAAATATACTACTGAGCACACGATTTCGTGCTATGCACGAAGCGTAACACTAGTGGTACAAAGAAGAACTGTGTGATATGGGGTTATGGACTTTGAAAAATAACCCTCTATTTGTTAAGGAAGAGGTTGAATAGCAATCAAGAAATTTACAAACTAAAAAATGCCGCCTTCTGTTTCAAATGAGAAAGCATGAGACAAAACAGTACTGCCACAATTTCAGAAGGTTTAGCTTTAGCACCTCTTCTTTCCTATAGCTTGTAACAGCAAGATTAACTTAAGGAAGTAGTAGGACAAGCCCCCAATTGTGGCATACTGAACTTTTCAGGCCCTTCGACGCCAGAGAAATCATTGTCTTTAGCGTGAGTGAACCCTCTGGCCACCCATCCCAAAGTTACTGTATCCTCCTCCAGGCAGTTTCAAAGCTACCATCATAGACCTGTTTTGAAAGAATAAAATTGGCCATGGTTGAAGTGGGTATTATGTTTGAGCTATGTGACAATCATCTAGTGGGGGAATACTCCATTGCAACAGTTGAGAAGTTGAAAATTAATAGGAAAAGCAAGAACTATATCTTTCTCAATATCCATGTATGCAATTCAGCCTCAACTATACATTATATGGAGTACAGAAGCAAGATATATATGAGCTATGTCGGGACATGTAATCTTGTCCACAATGTCGGCAGCAAACACCGGACTTTTGGGGCTCACAAGGTCACATCTTCAATCCCACCCTCAAATGCCTCGAACAAACAAAAAGGTATATATGAGTTTGATAGCAAAGGCAATGATCTGATGACAACCAAACAAGAGCTTTGTGCCTTTGGTGACACCTCATGTTGACGGATTCAACAGGTAAACTCATCGTTATACTAAAGCTGAATTAAGTACTTTGGAGCATATGCAGAAGTGTTAATGAAAACTATTTCCAATAGGCTATATCAAATGTTGGAAGGAGATACAAACAAAAAGTCACAATACAGGAGCCCATACTAAAGTGCGGATGCAACTAGAGTAGCCTTAGGGAAGACCAGTCGTTACAAAAATAACTACCTGGAACTGGGGATAGTTAGGAGCACTGAAGAGAGCAATCAATTCCGCAGACTCTACGACATCATCTATTGTGTACCCTTCATCCATTCCTCCTAGACCAGGCCGCTTTTCCCTTGCATCAGGACCTTCATGTGATCTGATAATTAACTGCGGAAACAAAAATGTTGCAGGACTAGTCAGGATGGAGCACTAGATTCGACTATAGTCCTGTAAAACTTCCCAAATGCAACAAAACAAAAAATCAATCCAAAGATGACAATGAAAAAAATAGGTGATTTTTTTTCTTCTTTTGTGTGCGCAAGTGTTGTAAGAAGTATACCCGAAGCAAGAAGTACAAAAGATTAACCAATAAATATACTTATTCAATGCAAAACTCGAGTTATAAGATCTATGTGAAGTGCAACAAGAGAACACTATACTTTTGTAGCAATACAGAATATGTAACAACGGTATGAAATCACACCACAGTGATATGAGCATTTAAAGGTAAAATTGCTTTATCAATCACCTTTAGATTTGACTTCTTCAAGAACTCTTCAGAACAGTCTGGGCCCCACAAAAGACCGAGCCTACAATTTTATAACTTTTCTTGAAAGTTCTTTTAAACTGGTAGGGTCCTGGATCCTAAATGAAAATCAAACGAATTAAATTAATAACGTAAAAATATCCGATGGGCCCGATTTTTTCCGAGACCACTTGAATAATTATTATAAATTTTTTTAATGGTTCGGATCATTTGTGTGGGACCCAAAAGTGGGCCCCACAAAATTGCATTTTATAAACACAGATAAAACCCAGTTTGCAGGCCTTCAATAGACATATATTAGTAACATCTGCTATCCCCTTAGATTTAAGCAGTTCAATAAAAAATTAGATAGCTCATGTTATCTTGTGGGGGGCTTCTTATTACAGGGAAGTGAACCAAAAACATAAGTAAATGTAGATGACTAAGAGCTGAAAGGCTCAAAAACCTCTGAAGTTGCAGGGAAAGAGAATCCACTCATCGGCCGGTAAACAAGTAGCAAGCAGTTTTGTACAGAATAATCCAATAATGACTGCACAAAAACTATGTCATTTTGGGGGTTTTGATATGTTTTGTGTCCAAGAATTCTTGCAATGGAAACCACCAAATTGGACAGGTAGATTGTTTTCTCACCCACACGTTGAAGCAAGAGAGATGATGTGGCCACATTGACATGATTCTAAGTACTTCCTTCTCTTGGTATTCCCCTAAACAGATTGAGATTCACTTATCAACAAGGGCAAGTATTGTCGAGCACTCAACTTTTTAGATTATTATGGTTCAGTAGAATTATTTAAACAAATCCTTACACTTATCAAGTACTACTAATCTCTTTTATGTTTACCGATGTGGATTTCAACCAAAAGGCGAACACCAAGATCCAAATTACAAAACTTAGGGAAAACAAATTACACAAACGAAAGAAATCAAGCCCGCATTCGGTTTCTGCTGGCAGAATGTCATCTCTTCATGCTCCTCCTGAATAAATTGTTTGTAAGACATCAAGCCTCTGTAAACTCAAATTTCAGGATTACGTGTCTCAATAAAGCTTCAGTAGTTTAGCGCTTAATCCCGAATGATCATATATGAAGTAGTCTATTATCTGCTATACTCTAAAACAAATACTAATTAAAGAAAATTCTTTACTCCATGACAGATTAGGAGGAGGAAAAACCACACAAAGTAAAACCAGGGTAAAAAAAGAAGAAATTTAGACATCCCATTTTAGAACTGGGCCTTCTAGCTTATTGCTATCCTTTAATCTGAAATAAAGAAATGAACAGAATTCCAGCGAATCCAATTCACAAAATTGGGGTTTTGCATCGGATGCCAACCCCTTCGCCAAAAAACTAAACACTAACAGAATCGCCAAAAACCCACCACAGAAGCTGGGGTTTTGCACCTCATTTTGAACTCAAACCGTGTAACAATGCAAGACCTATGCTGAATTTTCAGATCCAAGTTCCAATAGTTACCTTACTGTAAGTTTGCGGCTTTAATCAAAGAGTGATTGTTAGTATCTGATATAACCAACTTTGATGGATACATTCATTCCAAGACGAATACTCCATAACCAGACTCATTGTTTGACTCAGATTCACTCTATTTTCCTCCTGGGAAAAAAACAAAAACTAAAATACGAAGAACAAATATTGCTGTTTGCTACAAACAGAATGAGCAACATGCATTTCACTTACTGTCTATCACCACTGTGCTACCAACATTTCAAGTCATAGAAAATCCCTACAGACGAAGTCCTATTTCTTGAACCCCAAAACTGGGTTCAAAGAACTTCAATTTCAAACTCTAAAATCGGTAAGTACAAACACTTCACCTGTTCAAGTAGGATTTCGGACGTTGGAACCCTAGTTGAAACAAGCAGAGAGAGAGAGAGAACTTCGCCGCGTCCTTGGTGACTGTGTGTTCGTTGCCGGAGGTGGAGGTGGAGAGGGAGGCGGGAGGAGGTGGAGAGGGAGGCGGGAGGAGCTGCCGGTGGTTTTCGTCGCTCCCCCTTTCTCTGTACAGAACGAACGAAGGAAAGGAAAATGGGTTATGAGGTTTTCGAATTATTTAATTTTGAATAATCCACCTATTTTGGCTTTATTCAAAAAATTTTGAGTTTTGACCATAATTTTATACTCGTTAGATTCGTCTCGCCGAGAGGAATCCAGAAACCACAAAATCTTGACGCGAAACTAACAAATGCAAAAAAAATTTGAATAAAGACAAATCGAAAAAACCAATAATCCAAAAACCACTTTTAGGCCAAATTAGGCCTAAGAACTCTGGGATATTACAATGGCGATTTCTACTTATATCGATCACAATTTAATGATCCAAGACATTATTCTTGTAGAAAGTATTATAAAACATATGATAGTACTAATATATTGTAAATAAAGTACATACTAGTATGTAATCTAAATGAATTTCTAGTTCTTAAAATGGATTTGGATACATTGAATCATATCTCTTTTCATATCAACAACTCTTGGGAGACTCTAAGTAAGTTTTCTATCTATCCCAATTATATTTTAATGATCTAAGACATTCATATCGTAGAACATAGAAAAATACACATCAAGTAAAAATTTCACAATATTTGAGAATGGATTAGCAGTTGATTGGAATGAATTTATGTTTCTTAAAATAGGTCTGGATATACTGAATTAAAACCTTAATAGGAGTTGTAAGTTGTAACCGGTTTTACTTTATAATCTCGTCTCGTGTTTCCCTTTAGAATCGACGTCGACGGTGGAACTCTCTCCCTCTACCATTCCCGTCCGATCAGAGACTCCAGTCAATCGAAACGACGTCGACTGCCGCTCACTCGAAGCCCATCATCAATGGTGACTGTTCAATTGCCGAAGGTGGTCTCAAACGACGGGATGATTTTGGTATGAACCCAATCTTCTACTACTGAATAATCTTGATATGCACAATCTATGCCAAGCTGCCTATTCCGATAGCTATGGTTGCTTCTATTCTTAGTGAATACTTTACAGAATCGAAAGCTTTGTACTCTGGGAATTTTGCCGGGAAAATTGCGAACTTTACTTCGATAATTTTATGTTAGTGACTTTCTGCCAGTCAACTTGCATATTTGTTTGTAATCTCATCAATCTGAACAATTTTGGCCTCTGTGCTCAAGTTCTAATATTTGCTATGTTACTTGGACTCGGGTACGGGTGTTAGGTGTGGGTATGTATCTAGGTGTCGGATTCAACTATTTCTCATTTCAAGAACATAGGGACAGGGCAAAATATTCAAATTTGTTTCTATTTTTTGTGTATTTGCTTACGTAAAATGGTGCATCAAGGTTCTATTGCACATTTCATGGATAATAAGAGAGGTTTATGCATATGTACATGGTAAACTCGAATTACAATTAAGTTTTCTATAGAAGTGTCGTACTAAACTTATCAGACACATATCCCACACCTTTATCCGAGTGTCTAGTGTCCGACACAGGTACTTTATACCATTACGAGAGTCTGCGTAACATAGATTGTTTGTAACAATTTATGCCAGTCAACTTGCAAAGTTTTTTTTTTTCCTCAAAACATTGTTTGCGACTGGCTATGAATCTACTCAAAAGTGATAATGAAGGGTTGATATTGGGAAGTAATCGCCTTTCAATTTGAACTTGTACGCGATCACTAGATTTCTCTTTCTTAGACAGCTAAGACTGGGATGAATGAAGTGCTTGTTTTTGTGTTTACTGTGGCTCGGTGCAGATGGAGTCGGTACTGCCCCTGCGTCAAAATTTTTGTTGTTTCCAAATGCTTGTTATAAAATATGAATTCATATTTCAATTAGACAATTACTGTAGTCATCTCAGGGCTGGTTCCCGGGAAAAAGGGTTTGATTGTTGATCGATAAAATTGAAAAAAGAACAAAAGTTGTTTAATCAGTTTCTGTGATTAGTTCTGATTTGTCTTTTGAATTTTATGCACGGGTTGAAAACGGTCTCTCTAAGCAGCTTTATTTACGTATGTTTCCTGAAATATCAAGTGCTTCTCATGCTATTGAAGTTAAAAACATGATAGAACCTGTTGGAGTTGGCTCTCAAAATTCTATTGAAAGGGAGAGCATGAAGAGGGATCATAGGGTCTATACCTTTTTAGCATGAGGTCTTACCCCTTTCATTAGAAAAGATTGTGTTGTGAAGGCCATTAGTGCATCCAGCACTGATCACCATGAATAAAGCATTCTAAACACTTTGGAATCAAGGGATAGGGTTGAACATGGAGCTTCTTACTGGTCCACCGAAGGTGAAAGTGATACTACAGTTCCTGAGACATTAGTCTAATAAGTTGATTGCAAAGTTGTGTTTGATCACCGAAATGCATAAACAACCATTCCAAGGTTAATTCGAAACACCTTTATCCTCGTGTTTTTCTTGTTCTTGTGTTGGACTCTGAATTTCAATTTTGTCTTCCACTGACAGCTATGTTTCCATATCAGCATATTTTAGACGAGGCCTTCCTATATATTCCACGAAGGCGGTGCGATTTCGAATGGGACATCCCAGGTCCCCAATTGGAATAGGAAATGATTCCAGAGATGAGTTTGAGGCTGGTCATGAGTGCACTGACAGCACGTTCATTTGGACATATACCTCACCACAATTTCCAATGGCTCAAGTGAGTGTAATAATTCATATGTGAGTGGCTTAGATTTCTTTTGGTAGGACAAAAGACTGGAGGAAGTCAAAGGTAGAAGAAAAGGGAAACAAGACAGCTTCCCCATTTGTTCTTTGTGGGAAGCAAAATAGGGGAGAAAGAAAAAGATGGAGTAAATCTCACGGGTCTAGCAAAATCAATTTAGCAGGAAAAATTTTAATTGGTTTACTACATTTTATCTTTTCTTCAACTTTCTCATCTTTAACCAACACCCATATGCAATCATTGCAGCAGATATGTTTAAACTGAAGTAACTCCTTTATGCTCAGTGAGAGAGTCAAGGCTTCCTTGCCTTCCATATGAAGGTTTGGACGTTTGTCTTCTCCTTTCTTGTATAGATACTTGTCAGCTTATGCATATTTTGCATGATGTGGTCTTTGTTGTAGCATTGTCACATTGGAAAACTTAAAGATATGGTAACCTCAAGCAAACTTAAAATTATGTCAATAGAAGTATCGTGATCTTTATTATAAATTTTTTACGGAAATTATTTGCTTTGTCCATTTTTGGGTTATGAATATGTGCATAGATGATGGACGGAAAAGAAATCTAGAAATAAGAAAAAAAGAAAGTGGAGAATTTAAATCCATTTCTTCTGTTAGCCTATCATTTTCTGTTGGGTGAAAGATCCTCCCCATATCCATTCAGCTTCAAAAAAACATTTTGAGTTTATTCTTGAAAAAAATAATACCAGCTGGCACATTGACTGAGTACTACTGAGGTACACAATTCTGAGATATATTGATAGGAAAATTCTATCATCAGCTCAATGGAAGGACGATAAAAATGCTCTTTTATAGGTAAGAAATGCTCTTTGACCGATAAAAGTGCAATCAAAGAGCTTTCTTACCGGTAAAAGAGCACTTTCATCATCCAGCAATTGAGCTGAAGGACTGATATTGATAACCGTGATAACCCTTGTAATGGGGCTTCTTACGGAGAGCGGACCTCCAGAGTGGCACCCAGCTTCACCTGAACTAAAGGTCTTCCTTTGCATTATACAATAATCTAGTGTTAGTGTTACTCTTTTTATTCGCCCGTCTGAATAATTATGGCACAATATACATTAGTGTATCCTGAGGAGAACTGTTTCTTTAAGCATCTTGAACTAGAACAATGGTTTGGTAACTTGAAAAGAATGGTTGATTAAGGTGCTGAGACAGATGGTTGGCGCTTGTAATCGATTTTGCGCGCACGGGCTTTGGCCTCTTATTTGGTCACTTGAGTGAGCTATAGGATACCAAGATAAGTAACGAAGGTGTTGTTGGACAAATCACATCAAATTTTAAGAGTCCTATAAGTGTTTGTTTTTTGGGCTTCTGTAATGGTCCTGTTGCTTTTATGCCATTTCTCAGTCCGATTGCACAAAAATTGTTTATGCTTATTACCTGCATTTTTTATTCTTTTCTTTCGCAGGCTGCATGCTAAGCTACTGCTGCCTTTTGTCAAGAGAAAGGGAAAAATATATCGAAGTTAGCTATGCAGTACAGCTTGTTGAATAAAGATATTTCTTCCATACCATGAACTCCGTTAAACAGGTAATGAAGTATCATTGTTCATTTGTTCTTACTACGGCAACTTATTTTGTGTATGGTTCATTTCATATGTGAACCATTCTTCATCTCAATATTATGACTAAACTGTCTTGCTTATCTCGTTTAGAGAATCCTTATTGTGAAGTCCATGAACGCCCAATTCCGATCTGCTACATTTTATGAACTTGGAATTATAAAGCATACACTGTTTTCTTCCTCAAAAGTTGTTTAGAATCATCGGGTACGAAACAGAGAAATTTATATAAGAAAAATTGTACCAATGAGTAATTGCTAACTACGTTTTGTACAAGAAGTGTTAAAGTCTACTCTTTCCCATAGTTCTCTCTCCGTTGACAAATGCTTTAATTACAGTCTATCGGTATTATTAGGTGTGATTTATCAGCATTGTTAGGCTGGTTTACAGGAAGCCACCTCACATGTTTCAACTTGCAAAATTATTATGAAGTAGGTATCCTCTACTATTGTAGGTTCACCTTGTTAATCTGAAGATCAAACTTATTATGCCAACTTTATGTTCTGTTTCCTTGCAAGTGTGGTACTCGTGAGTCGTGGCAAATGATGTGGTAATTAGAACTATACTTTGGTCATATTTGAGTTAAGTATGGCATCTTTATCTTCTACGACTAAAATTTACTGTCAATTTTAGTTTGAAATAACCTCCTCCCATGGCTAACCAACATGCTTAAAGAGCAATATGAATCATGCTAGTTATCCTGGGTTTTTGCTCTGTAATTCATGAGATATTCTTTCTGGAAAACTACCGGGAGATGCTTCCATATTCTGTTGATTTTTTGTGCCGTGTCTTGTGTGCAAGAATCTGTTAATCTATTTCTGTTTATGCAGTAACTTGTCATATACTCATAAGATAGCTGTGAGCTTTAGAAAACACAGTAAAAGTGAAACTGTCAGTTTGCTGAAGCCAAACGCATTTGATAGGCAATTGATATCTGAAAAATCACAAATTGTGACGTTAGTTATGGTTGTGCTTTACATTTAGGTTGAAGAGAATGTGGCTGCTGCTAAAGAACTCGAAATATTCGGGAAGGACGAGAAAAGCCTGTTGGAGATTGAAGAGATCTTAAAACCGGTGAAGAATCAAACGTGGCCAAGTGGGATCCAACAAAGTTAAGGTTGCTTTGGGCAGTGGCCTTTCAACCCTTGGCCCATTTGTTTGTATTTCATTTTCATGCTTGTCATTTTACTTCCTTGGTTCCATTTGTCCTATAAATTCATCCAAAGTAAAGGGCCAATGTTGTTTCTACTCGGAAGCATTATATTGGTAGCACAATGTAATGTCGCTGTCACAGTAGACCCTTGTAATTCAACCATTATGGATGTAAAATAAAACAAATGGAAGCAAATATTAGTTGCAGAACATGTAAATTTGTGTGTCATTGCAACCCAGTAAGAACTATTTCAGTTTCTCTTCTGCTTATGAGCACGAAATGGGGGCAGGCACGAAAATAATTTGATATAAACTGAAGCAAAGAAGGCAGCATGTATAAAAATAATTATCTTTCTACGTATATTGCAATAGAGCTGGACTTCTATTGTTTCATAAAAAAATGGACAAGTGATGTTTACAGCAGTTACAGAACAAAAGCGTAATATGTCCACGATTTGAAATTCCCCGGATGGCCTGGGTATCATCTAGCCCCTGAGAAGAGGAATCCCAGGAAAGTACGACACCGGATCGGGTTGAAGAGGCAGATACGGAGAGAAGATTTCTACTGGGCAACCTGCTGCAAAGAAGGCCAAGGAGTCTCATCATCATCATATGTATGTCCAACAATGAGAAAATCTGCACAGTTTTTTTCTACACCCACGGTTATAGGGGTTACAGAACCGCCCGTCTGGAGTACGAAGATATGCATAACGTACTGCATTCATTGATTCATTGGTCGTGATATTCCGAGCAATCTGCATTATCAAATATAAACTTGTGTTGGAAATAAGGCAATAAAGACCTGACAAGTGGATACATAAACAATTTCTGTTCTTGGGAAACAACTGATTAGTTGATTCTGGGTCAATGCGTCCGGAAAAACAATAATGTAGAGGCAGGTGAGTAACTTTACAGGTTGCACATGCATGGCAGCTGATCATATCATTCCCTGATTTTTCAGGGTTTATGACATTAA
The DNA here is from genome assembly GCA_020921065.1 of Vaccinium darrowii. Classification (NCBI taxonomy): domain Eukaryota; kingdom Viridiplantae; phylum Streptophyta; class Magnoliopsida; order Ericales; family Ericaceae; genus Vaccinium; species Vaccinium darrowii. Next base: position 5,631,267 of record CM037159.1, on the reverse strand, counting down.
AGAAACCTCTTTCTTTTTTTCTTTTTTTCCCCCTTTCTTGTCGCAATACACTGCATGGAGATAATTTTTTCTGGCCGAATCAGAAAGATTAATGGTTGCCCAAAAGCATCTACTCAGAACGGTTCTTTAGTTTATGACCACCAACAATGTTGATTTCTGTGCTATTATGACTTAATGGAACAAAATGACTACAATAAACTATGCACGTTCCGCACCCCTATAACCGTGCATTTGGTGCCTCCTTGTCCCTCCCCAGTCAATTGTACACCTTTGCGAAATGATTAAAACAGATCCACAGAGATGTGCACAATTGACCGGAGAGGGACAAGGAGGCACCAAATGGTCAATAAAATTTTCCATTTGCCACCACTCCTCTCTAGTCAGTCTCCGAAAACAAACCAAAAACACAACAAAAAAATCGATTGCAAACATTACAAAACCTCAAGCAAACAAAGCAGAAAATAGTCAGAAACATACCTGGTGAAGTTTGAACTACCAGCACTTTTTGACTATGTACTCCAGTAATTATTGGATGTGCAAAGCAGCCCCATAGTTAACCACCTCTGCTAGTTTCTATGAGAAAGATATTTACCCACTTAGAAAATGATGGCATCCATCCCAAAAGGGGTAAACGATGATCTATTATGGTACTTCTGTCAAGTGATTTGTGAAACTCCACCCACACCATTGCTGGCAACTAAGGACTGCCTTGACTCGGTTTTAAAGACTATGAATTCATTTCACGGCATTGATCAAATTATTTGGCCATGTTTCTACTTTCCCAACTACTCCACACAGTCAAACGACACCAAATCCCATAAAAAAGGACCAAATGCGAACACTTGACAAGATATCTATTTTATCTTAAATTCACGTCTTGTTTAAATATCAAGAACAAGCAAGCGTTAGCAAGAGGTTCCTTTTGTACCTGTGGCGCGACCAACCTTTGGGGAAGTAGTTCTTCATGACGACGTAGTACGTACACACACAACATTCCCAAGACAATATCTGAAAGAGGAACGTTGGAAGTTGCTAACAGGTTATGACACACCAGTGAGTATTTCATTAACCTTTAAGTCGGGTGAATATATTACGAAGCTGACCCTCACGAACAACACGAAGTTGCTCATACACACTCTCTTGAACTGCCTTCCCCTAGTCCAACATCATTATTGCAGAAGGAAACCTAGATTCACTTGGCGAGTCCAGGAACAAAAGTTCATCAATGACACCACTCCCGAATTTGATTTCATCGAGTCTAGGGAGTACTTCTCAAGTTGCCTCTGTAAACATCCACCACAAAATAAGTCAAATATAAACTTCTATAAAGTAAAAAATAAGCAGTAAAATGAGTTAGCGCAGATATACTTCATCTGAGTCTGATCAATAAAAGAGATAATGAATTAATGATTAGTTGAAAGTTATACCACAAAAGATGACGTTGGATCAAAACCGCAAGCGTCATAGATGCAAGTGCTAACATTTGGGCAAAATGACTAAGTCTTAGTTGAATTATGTGTTTGTGCCAGATTAATGTGTTCAGGGACAATACAACATACATCATTGAAACAACCTGTCAATACGAATCGTTCCTTCAATAAACTTCAATATACAGCATTAACAGAAGAAATTAGAAGGAATGAACCGGAGCATTCTGATCCACAAACACACTTGGGATCAGCCAAATAATAGTGTTTAATCTTCCAACAATTAGTCAGTACAAAATGAACATCATAAAGCAATAGCATTCACTCGCTGACAAGCAGATCACACCATCCACAATATTACGAGCAAAAAGGCACGGAAGGTGGCATGGATCTAGCACATGGGAAGCTGGGACATATCAACCTGTAAAAATAAAAAAAAGCCAAAACAAATTCACAGTTCAATTGGGACACAAATGATCAAATAACTAAACCTAAACACAAGCCAGTGACAACAAAAAGTTCTTACCTTCCAAACTCAAAATAAACTTTATCAACCTCTCTAACAATACTCAACACATATAAAAAGGACATCTATGCAATCTCCAAGAAATAACAATTTGCACACAACATGAAACGAAAAAAGAGAGCACTTACCATACTTGGCCCTTCAGTTCATGACCACCAACCAAAGCTATAATTCTAGTAGGAGTTCCAATTGAACAAGCCCCAAGCAAACCCCCTGCAATGCTCAACGCCACCCCTGTGCACCGCAATGATTGATTATGTGGTGGCACAGGCCACTGATCCATGCCCAACCAGCCATTAATATGGAAAAAAAAGAAAAGTAGAACCATATATTATGGTGGTTGCTGCATAACACAGCTCACCATTACCATCTTACATTTTGAATTCAATCACAACTCAGCTATAATACTGAATACCAACATTTTCTGATAGGCCAGTGAAATCTCTCTAGTTAGTATTCCCTTTGTCAGAAGCAGTAGGTTAGATTAGCACCACGTATCTACAAGAAATCAGGGAATCGATTAATAATGGATCAAGAGCTGCATGCAATTAGTATGGTTAGGAAATGAAGCTAAATAAGTTTGGTTCAGTACTTCAGTTTCCAAACTATCAATCAATTGTTGAATCGGTTGGGTATTATTACATCACATTGTCAGTGAACAAATTTTAAGGCCAATTGAACGGCTAATCGATTAAATATGCAAAAGCAGGATACCTACTCATAAAAGCTTTTGATGTAACTACTCTGAATTCACAAAAAACTTTACATATCTGACCTTGGGAAATGATACACGAGAGAGAGAGAGAGAGAGAGAGAGAGAGAGAGAGAGAGAGAGAGAGAGTCACAAAAGAATTACTGTGTCTTGTAGAAAAGAGACACCTTCATTACATTACCTCTACAAGGGCTAGTGACCACATAATTTCATAGAAGGTCAAAAAGTGTCGGGGAAAAGGAATGAGAAAGGCACATGTTAGCATCAATATTAGTTGCATGACATGATTTTCTTGACAAATGAAGCAACGATTACTTGTATGACAAATGATAGTCATTCTCTGACTGCATTGTGCAAGAGGTTAGTATCCGAGTGAAATGAAAAGTTCAGATAACCAAAGAAAGGCTCTAACCGAAAAACAGGTAAATTAGAAGCAGTAGTGATAAGCACCAATATTCCACCAGATGCTACCAACCTTGAGACTGAATTCAAATACGTGATCCTGAACATTGAACAACAGAAAAAAGATTCATTTAGTGGCAGTGTTTCAAAAAAATTCTCTAATACATAACATGATCTAGTCATCTTACAACTCAAAAAGTAGAAAATACAAACAAATAACCAATTCAACCAGTCCAGCTTCCTTCAATCCAAAAAGTTTGGATTGATTATCCTGCATTAAACACAACAAGACGTACCAAAGATCAATAAAAGAGAAAGAAAAGCTCAAACAAGAAGTTGTGTGCTGACCAAATGCTCAAACAATATTTAAGGTTATTTTGTTTGTCATAGTTTGTTTCTTACAATCCTTCTTCGTTTGTTTCTTACAATCCTAAAAGATTTAGAATTGCTGCAAGGAGAAGGTGGAAGTATAAAATGGGAAAAAAAAAGGGCAATAATAATTAAGGTTAATGCTAGTGGAAGTGTGCGAACGTGTACGTATGTATGAAGGGGGAAGAGAAGAAAGAAAGGGTGGTGGCAGCGAGGGTAGTTGATATAGGCAAGTGACGACTACAAAAACCATGGAACCCGGTCAATACATTGAGGTTCCCATCATCACAAATCAAATCAAAGCAACACGAAATGCAAATCATTATTGGAGGCAGTAAATTGTCACAAATGTGCAGGATAGAAAGACAGATATGAAAGGAAAAGATAGTTAGCCTGGACAGCCTTCCAAAGAGTCTTATGTGGTAGCATTAAGGAGGAATAGAGTCGATATTGATTAGTCAAGGTTATTCCAGAGGCTGAAGAGCGGTCTACAAGGTGAACATAGCAATTGAAACAAAGATATATAATCCATATGCACACTTGAAGCTATCATTCTTGAAGAAGAAAATTAGACAGTGAACTTACATGCAAGAGTTCACTGTGATATGAAACAAATGCCTTGCAATGTTATTAGGACCAAAAAGTAGTTAGCTGCAGCTACATAGGAAATAGAAAAGAACAGCTTAAAAACTCACCTACACTCGGCCTTTTTCCTTTCTTTCTATTAAGAATCATTCAATTCTAACAAGAATTTTAGACTACAGACCAAAACTCAGCCAGTTCAAAACACTTTTTTGTTACAAAAAAACTCTCAACCCTCGAAACCCTACGAAATTACCAAGCTATAATCATGAAAACATGACTTCGAAGAACCTATGTGCGACAAAGGGCCAAGGCATTTCCTCCAAGCGTAACTATTTAACAACAAATCACACTGTATCTAAAGCCTACCTAAAATCCTTCAGATTTTTCTAGTTCAAGGGGGGGAAAAATTAACAGTAGCAAAAATAAATTGGATGAAACAGGAACATCATGAGCCAGAAGAGTCTTGCTATTAATCACCTTTCTCAAATCAAGAACTGGATATAAGAAATGATGATACAGTTTTGGAACTGCTTCCCTTGAAGAAAAATTATGAATCTCCCAAGAGATTCCAATGAATAATCTCATCACTTACATTTTCAGAACCAAATCACAATCATTATGTAGAATTCCTTCTTATGAAGGAATAGAAAATACATTCCAAAGAGATTCCAATGGAAACTGGAATTCTAGCTTCAAATAAAATGCCCATAAGTAAGCTGAACTGCCACTAGTCTAGGAACAAGCTGATTCCTTCCTTTTGGTGGGATTCGACTAAGGATTGATATCCTATGAAGCACTGACACCTCTAGGGGTCACCGTGTGGCATTGTCAGGACACAGGGACACAGCGGAGCCATTGCAGGACTAGTGTGGGCACAGGCCTACACTGGATTTTAGGGAGTTTCTTTTTTTTTTTTTCTTTGCATTCTTGTAGAAAAATGTATTAGAAATTTCACCAGTTGGGGACACGGGGTGACACGGGTGAGACACAGATAGGTCATCGGCTTGGTGACTACCTCATCTGTGGTTCGATCTTCCACAAAAATGACATGAACAGCATGAGTTCCTGATTGATACAATTGCATTTGTAGTTGATTTTGTTTAGGATTTTGTTTCACGATGCTTACATAGTTTTTCAAGGACATCTCTCATATACTAATTATTTTTAGCAATGAAAGTATCAATTTCTATTTTATATTTATTAGAAATCTTTTGGTCGGTGAAGGTCACAGAATAATGAAAGAGGTTGCCGAACCTTGTGGAATCAATGTGCCAGTCACATATGCATACTCTGATTTGTGCTCGTGCTCGTCTGATTCGCCGAGTTCTAGGTGATGGTGTATTCGTTGCCGGAGGTGGAGGTGGAGACGGAGGCGCCTCCGGTCGTGGTGGTAGGCGGTGGTGGTGGGTTTCGTGGTGCCGGTCGTCGCTCTCCCTTTCTCGGTTCAGAGAATGAACGAAAATGGTTTTTTGAGGTTTTCGAATTTTCAAATTTTGCTTTGTTAAAAATATTTTCCACGTCATGACATAGGTTGAACCTATGTCATGTACTTAAAACGACGTCGTTTTGATTATAAGAACTCCTGGATACTACAAGGACGATTTCTATCTATATTGACCATAATTGAATGATCCAAGACATTGTTCTTGTAGAAATTATTAAAACACATATGATTTACGAATATCTCCTAAATAGAGTACATACTAGTACTTAATCTAAATGAATTTCTAGTTGTTAAAATGGATTTGAATACATTGAATCATATCCCCTTCCATATCAACAACTCTTGGGGGACTCTAAGTCAGTTTTCTATCTATCCTAGTTATATTTTAATGATCTAAGACATTCATATTGTAGAACATAGAAAAATACACATCATGTAAAAATTTCACAATATTTGAGAATGGATTAGTAGTTGATCGGAATGAATTTATGTTTCTTAAAATAGGTTCGGATATACTGAATCAAAACCATAATAGGAATTCCAAATATAACCGGCTTTACTTTCATCTCGTGTTTCCCATAGAAACGACGTCGACGCTGAAACTCTCTCCCCTCTCCGATCAGAATCATCTCCGGCGACTTAGAGACTTAGGTCAATAGAAACGACGTCGACTGCCGCTTATTCGAAGCCCATCGTCAATGGTGACTGTTCAATCGGCGAAGGTGGTCTCAAATTCTCAATGGTTACAGTCTCCCCGGTGACATTTGTTCATGATTTTGGTATGCACAATTTATGCTAAGCTGCCTATTCCGATAGCTATGGTTGCTTCTTTTTATTGCTGAATACTTTACAGAATCGAAAGCTTTGTATCTTTTCTTTTGTTTGAGATAAATAATGTTTACTTTAAAGCTTGTTATCCATGGACGTAGTAGTGGAATTTTGCTGTGAAAGTTGCGAACTTCACTTCGATAATCATTATGTCAGTTAATTTCTTCCAGTCAACTTGCATATTTGTTTGTAATATCATTAATCTGGACAATTTTGGCCTCTATGCTCAAGTTCTATTGTTTGTAACAGTTTTGAATCGTGGTCTATAACAGTCTTCGGATACCCCTCCCATCTCAGATTGCTAGTCCATCTTTTCATTCTAGGATGTCTTAAATTATTAATCCTTTTTACAAATGCAAAGTATATTTTTTTCAATACATTGTTTGTGACTGGCTATGAATCTACTCAAAAGTGATAATGAAGGGCTGATATTGGGAAGTAATTGCCTTTCAATTTGAACTTGTATGCGATCACTAGATTTCTCTTTCTTAGACGACTAAGATTGTGGGATAAAGGAAGTGCTTGTCTTGTGTTTACTATGGCTCGGTGCAGATGGAGTCGGTACTGCTCTTGCTTCAAAAATTTTGTTGTTTCCAAATGCTTGTTATGAAATATGAATTTCTATTTCAATTACTGACTTACTGTATCACTTTATCTGAAACCAATGTCGACTGATAAAAAGAGAACTGGATATGAGTAACTGAGTTTACTGTAATCATCCTAGGGCTGGTTCCCGGGAAAAAGGGTTTGATTGTTGATGGATAAGATAGGGAAAAAAAAAAAAAACAACGAAAGCTGTTTAATCAGTTTCTGTGATTAGTTTTGATGTGTTTTAAATTTTACGCAGGGATTGAAAATGACCTCTCTAAGCAGCTTTATTTACGTATGTTTCCTGAAATATCAAGTGCTTCTCATGTTATTGAAGTTAAAAACAGGCTAGAACCTGTAGGAGTCGGCCCTCAAAATTCTATTGAATGGGAGAGCATGAAGAGGGATCATAGGGTCTATGCCTTCTTAGCATGAGCCATGAGGCCTTACCCCTTTCATCAGAAAAGAGTGTTGCGAAGGTCATTAGTGCCTCCAGCAAGCCAGCAACCGTAGCCCTCGCTCGGCAGAAAACATAGATCCGAGTCATCGGGGGTTGTTGCACGTTTGCACTTTTGATGTATTTTTATCTTCTCGTTCGTATTCCCTAGATTTTCTATTGAGGTTCAGGAAATTCCTAACAAGATCTTGTTGTAGTTCTGCTCAGAGAGACGTAACGTTTCTGACAAAGGAACTTCATAACTTTTGCGTGCTTGTTTTGGACCCCTGTTTTGGAAGACTAGAAGTCTTGACCATGCTGTGATGTTAAAAGAACTTCTAATTCAGTTCCCGCAAGGAAGGATTCAATTTGTTTACTTCCACTTAAGTTCCACTGGATATTTGATATAACCATGAATTGAAGAAACGGTGAGATATTACAATAAATTTCTGGTACATGCAGCTGTTTTCCATAATTGGTTGTCAGATATACAGATTAGTAGTATTTGTTTCTCAAGTTTATTGACCTTGTTGGCCTTTTGCAGCGTCTCACACGTTCGAGTTGTGGGGCGACCACTCTTCTATCCATATGACATTGAGATCCTTGACCCATTGGGAAGATGCACGTTGAAGTATTGGAAACAAGGTAGAGCGTTGCTCTTGTCCTAGGAGGGCTCCCAAGGTAGGGAGGCAGTGAACCCTCAAGTTTTCAAACTTTGGCGGCAAGTGTGAGGTGTTGGTAGCAAATGATCCTGAACACAATACTTTGGGGTGGAGCAGTGGTGATTGTTGGCTGATTCAGGAAACGCGAAAAATAGGAAAGTGATTCCAAAATATTTTAACTCTGTCGTGGTCAAATCTGAAAGGTGCATCTAATCAGCTCAAAATTCAACCCTCTTGCAGAATCTTCATCTTTGGCAAGAGAATCAGTGCAAGGAAACAGTTGTAATCAGCACCAGGGAAATGATACAAGTTCAAAGCAGAAAAACAATGGCAAGAGGGAGTGTTCTTGAGCAGTGAGCAACATGACCTGAAGGCCATTGAGTGAGTTTTTCCTTTATGTTCCTTATGGTTTTTGCCTCTTCAGGCTCACCATGGGACACAACTCTCTAGCGGTTATCTAAGCCTAAGATTTCGCACATGTATTTCCCTAACAGAGGAAGTACGGGCAAAAGTAGGGACAGGAAAAATAATCTTGACCTGTAGTTTAAGGCAAAAGAAATCCTAACCATTTGTTAAAGGATGAAACCAGCCATCAGTTTAAGGCTTAGTAGTTAGTAAATTGGACACTAAGCCTTAGTAGATTTATGTTGAGAATTTAAGCTTCCTTGTTATGTTGATAATAACACAGTTCATTGCTTCTCTTGACTTCTGACCAAAGATTAAGGCTCTGATTATTAGCTTTTATGTCTCCGGTTGGGGGGAAAGAAAACTATAGGATAAATCTATTCTGTTCAAGTAGCTCTTTTTTCTTCGGTGCCATTTTTGTTTTTTTTTAGAAGCCAACCTCTTAACGACTAAGTTGCACTCTGGTTCCCACTTGTGTAGAATCTGGCAAACCCGACAGCTCTACTACTGAGCTCTGTTAGGATGCTTCGCCATCTGGAGATGCATGATAAAGCTGACCGGATCCAGGATTCTATCCTTAACGCCATTGCCAAGGGGGAAGTACCGAACTGCTGATCTAGGTGGCTCTTCATCTACCACTGATTTTACGAAAGCAATTATTGATCATCTCTAAAGGAGAAGTTTATTCTGGCAAGGGCTTGACAACAAGTTGTTCCTTGTGATATGAGCTTTAAATTTTTTTGTTTTATTGTTGAGGGGATATGAGTACATCACCCTGATGATTTTTAAGAAGATAACCAATTACATCCCGGCATGAATAGCTCAACAGCATTTGTGGAGAAAATTTGAAGGACCGACTGGTGGAGAAAGAAATTTGGTTCCTCGTATAAAGTACCTTATATGTTCCCGTATTCTTATTTTGTCGGATGGAATAAACGTATTGCATTTTTTTTGCTCTTCACGTACTTTATAATTACCAGAGGGTGTTGCCTCTTAAATGTTTGCTGAGAGCATGGTTTGCGATATTTCTGCTCTGCACAAATTAGTTTCCTCAAGAAGGAGAAGGTTTGCAGAATTATGTAAGAAGAAGAAGGTCCAGAAATTGATGTTTCTGGCTGCTGGCAAATGGATCTTTTCCTTAGGTTAATGCCTTAATTTGCATGGAGCAGAAATTGTATGAACTATATTGCTGGCAAATGAAATTGTATGCTAAATCTTCAGGAAAATGTAGTTTTTCTTGATTGTATTCAGATTGGTGATCAGTTTTTCTATTGTTTTTGTGACGATGGCTGTACTATTTTCTATGATGGCCTGTGCTATCTATCAATCAATGTATAGCCGCATTTTCCTTTACTCCAACCTCTACAGAAGAACTCAGAGTCCCCAATATGACTAATGAAACAAAACTATATTCAAACTTCCAAACAACCCAACCGCATTTACCTCTCCACGTAAGCACCCGGGAAAAAAACGCACTTTTGCCTGATCAAGTCCTTGCAATGGGAAGAAAATAATTAAGTTTGATGGCAACTTCAAGTAGAATTATAGCTGGGAGTAGTTGAGAACTGGCTTAGAAGTTTTGTGCTGATTGATGGGCAGGTTAAGGTTTGAGAAAAAACCATTGGTAACCGGTAAACCAGTACTGTTGTCTGGTTGATTAATCCCATTATCCTGCCGTTGGCTTTTGATCAGTTCAGTTGCTTGACCCAGTCCACAATATGGTACAGACGAATTACTGGGAGCTCGGATAATCGGCAGCTTTGCGGAAAAATGAGATGGGATGTGGGGCAGCCCCACTGCTGTCGAAGGTGGTCTCAAGTTCCTTAGGTGCGGGGCCATGGCTGGGGCTCCGGCGGATCAAAGGGCTGGAAGAACTTTCAAGACTGGTAGTATTATTCCTCGCAGCAGATTGCTGAAGATGGAGTTATCTCATTCATGAACCCAGGTACATTTGCTGCAAATAGAAACATATCAAAAGCTATCTGGACCTTAAAGGAAAAAATCATTCCACTATGATGTGCTTGGATCAAGGAGTTGGGTTTCTAATATAAAAAAAAAGGAGTTGGGTAAGGAAAAAGAAAACAGGAAAGTTGAAAGGATCTAACAACGGTTAAATCTAGCGATTTCTGCATTTCCTTTTCTTCTCAAGTTCTTGATCCAAAAACAGCCTTAGAGAGTTGAGCAAAGTTATTTGGTGCTAATAGAAATCTAAATTCGTTAAAGATTAAAGAGATCATGTTATAAACAATGTGTATATGTGCAAGGAAGTGTAAGAAGCATGCACGGAAAAGTTCTTAAGTATTAACCACGCCGCATATGATTAAGCATGCCTATTAGAATGCTTAAAGCATGAGCTGAGAGAGCTCTCATTTAGGTTTTCTTTCTCATAGAAACTAGAAGAGGTGGTTAACTAGGGGGCTGCTTTGCTTATCCAATAATTACTGGAGTACATAGAATGCCGGTAGTTCAAACTTCAACATTCCTTTCCTCTATCGCCGATACCACCCATCCAGGAAAACCAAAGCTAATAATTTGATTGGTGCCAGTGTAAATAACTTTAGAGAATCTTTCCTCATGAAGTAGAGTTTTCCCAAGTGAAATTAGCAAGTAATAGGCTCGAAAACAAAACATCTGCAAGTGCACAAGGTTAAATGCAGGATTAGTCTTTTTGAATTTCAATTGACTGCTTTAATAAGTCATCACCTTGAGATCACAGGAGATAAAAAGTGGTACCGAAGAGTTAAATACCTTCTTGTGCTCCGGACAACCCAACCTTGTCACCCTCGTATCCTTGTCTGACAGTCTCAGCCAGTAACTTATTCACCTACAATTTTTTGTAATGCGTCTCAAAATCTTTTTTTTTTTTGCGCTAAAACCATCTCATCATGTTGAAGCAGCATGTCATACTTCTTACATGTCTCATCTCTCTCTTTTTCACTTTCAGCTTTGGGCCGCGATTTCTACCTGAACAAGAATATTATTAACAAAAATGGAAAGGACTGAAGACACTCAATCTGAAGAATGATCATCAGTCATCAAATTCTTGTTCTTCTTTTATTTTTTTTGGAAAAGAAATTTAAGTTGCGTAGATAAACCTTGTCTTCATGGATCTGGATGGCTTGCTCCTTAGCCTTCTGTATCCTTCCCATTTCCATCTGGAATAGGTCTGACAGAGGCACGGGGGCAGCTTGTATAGAGTTGTTTCCATTAAGAACGGTGGCAGTGTTTTGAATTGACTCAGCTGTTCCAATTGTACCAACAGGCATTCCTGTAGATGGTTGGAAAGACCAAACTGTGAAAGGTTGCCAAAGAGATGAGTTGGGTGATGCTTGTCGTGCGGAGGGTTGACAATGATGGCTCTGATGACTTTGAACCAAAATGGAAGCAGGCACATTGGATATCCTCATGCCACATTCAGCCGGTGGAACCTCAGTAGAGACATGTAGCTGCCACAACAGTGAAATGCAATGAAGCTTCGGTATTAGAATGGCAGAGCAGTATGGTACACTGGAACTTGGAAGTGACCGAAAGACGAAGTCTACGACTACTTCAGTTGTTGGAAAAGTTAAGGAAAGTATGAGAAAATCTATGTTTTTTGCGCGCAATACAAAGTTAGAATTCCAAATGCTTCCTTATGCAAAGAAAGGTCATATGTTGCGCGCAATACAAGGTAACTAATGACATTTCATTTGTCACTATGGAACATCAGTTAATCATGTCACCTAGGTCTACAATCCCAGGCACTAAGTATGCCCACACATTGCACGTTTGTTACAAATGGAACAAGACAACACTACTTTTACTACATGCATCTTCCTATATTCAAGGTGGGGTGTAAAATACGTCCTTCATAACACGAGAACATAAGGTGTTTGTTTAAACTTAAAACAAAAGAGAAACTTGTAAAATGTCAAATGAACATGAAAAATTCACTACCAAGAGAAGCCTAATATATCATTGTGATATCTAGAGGTTGGGGTCTTCCTACAGCTATTTTGTTTTCCTATGTGCTTCGTGAGTACCAGGTTGCACCCTTTCTGGCGTCACTATATGGATTGTGATGGGCTGAATAGATTTCACTTTTCAGAACATCAACTCTTTATCAACCTTATTGCCTTCAATTTACAGCTAACTTTGGAATTCGCAAGCTCAAGAAGCATTTGATTGCACAGAAAGTCAATTCCTTGCAAATTGGAAAAACGGGATCTTTACTTCGTGTACAATCTCCTAAATGCTCAAAAGTGTGAGAGTGGCGAGACTTGTTTCAGTTGCAAAAAAAAACATATGATTTCAAGCTAAGAAGCATGGAGTCGATAAAATAAAATAAAAAACTAAGGACACATCTACCGGCCTTGCCTATTGGGGTCGAAGCGTGTCAAATGTGTGTTGGACACATCTAATTACGTGTCTGAATTTTCCACTTTGATGCATTGCAGTCATGGGTACATTAGGACACATTAAGGACACATTAGGAGTTTAAAATGCAATCTCTAAACTTTTGCCCTACTATTGATTTGTATGTTGATAATATCAAAACTCTCTCCGTTCCTAATTAATAGTCCCTTTTGGGAATTCCCATTTTTTAAGGGGACATGCAATGATTGCACCTAAATTCAAATTTGGTGACATCATTTCCATCAATTGCCCTTATACCATTACCGTACCTACCTTGCAACACTTGTATTCACTTATGAGGGATACTTTAGGAAAATCATAAAAAATTTACTTCCAATTTTAGAAAGGACTAACATTTTGGGACATCGCAAAATGGAATAATGGACTATTAATTAGGAACCGAGGGAGTACTATTTGTGGTTTACCGTAATTTTGACAGGAACAATGTTTTCTACTTATATATGAATTCACAGGATACATCTTCAATATAAATACACTTTGTATTTGACTGTGTCCCAAAACTCCCAACAGTCGGTATCCTAATCTTTTTTTTGGAAAGACGTCTACACTCTACACGTCTGTGTCCTGTGTTTGAATCTTTGCTTCTTGGTCAAGAGTGAACATTTCAAATTTGCAAATCCCACACATCAATTATTTGACTGTGTCCCAATAGTCCATATCCTAATTTTTTTGGAAAGATGTCTCCGCATGTCTCTGTCCTGTGTTTGTATCTTTCTGGATTTCAAGAGTGAACATTTGATTAGCTTCAAATTTTTATATCCACACATCAATTATTTTGAATACATTACATTGCTGGGCCTGCATTCCAAACTGCTCATTTCAAGGCTCCTCGTTACTTTACCTGATATGCTTCACAATATCCAATACAATGTATCAGTCTTTGCCTTTACTCCTAACTTCTAGGACCTAGGTTATTTTTCAGGTACTAGTAAACATATTCTTTCACCTCAATGGATCCAATACATTGAGCTATAGAACTCTAAAAAACCATAAATGAGATGACTATGATAACAACAGAAACAACCAACAATAACCTGGGCCAAAGAGTCGAGCATAACACTCTAGAACTCTTAAAAAGTCAATCTCACAAAGAGGAATACACAATCGAAGAATAGGCTTCCCAGAACTTCAACAGTACTCTACAAATCACCAGTAAGTTAGTTAAGCTCAAGTTGAATTTGGTTTAGGATGAATTGTGCAGAAGTATGATCCGGAAACGCGATATTGGAATTTGCAATAACACATTTAGATAATGATCCCATCGTCAACCAACTCGACAATAGAGGCACAATTGCCATTAAGCTGATGTGCCATTTAGTAATTAATAAGAGATTAAGCACAATTGTATAGAGTTGTTTCCATTAAGAACAGTGGCAGTGTTTTGAATTGACTCAGCTGTTCCAATTGTACCAACAGGCATTCCTATAGATGGCGGGAAAGACCAAACTGTGAAAGGTTGCCAAAGAGATGAGTTGGGTAATGCTTGTCGTGCGGAGGGTTGACAATGATGGCTCTGATGACTTTGAACCAAAATGGAAGCAGGCACATTAGATATCCTCATGCCACATTCAGCCGGTGGAACATCAGTAGAGACATGTAGCTGCCACAACAGTAAAATGCAATGAAGCTTCGGTATTAGAATGGCAGAGCAGTACGGTACACCGGAACTTGGAAGTGACCGAAAGATGAAGTCTACGACTACTTCAGTTGTTGGAAAAGTTAAGGAAAGTATGAGAAAATCTATAGGCTGTGTTTGGTTCACATTTCCAAAAAATTTTCCAAAAAGATTCCTTCCCCCTCTCTCATCTCTCCAATCATTAATCACTTTTCTCTCTCTACTCATATCCTTCCATCCAATCATTATTTTCATTTTTCTCTCTATCTCTCTCCAATCATTACACATCTCTCTAATTATTACTTTTTCCAAAAACTCATCCAAACACTATCTCAAAAAATTTCTCAAAAAATTTCTTCTCAAAACTCTAAACCAAACACAGTGTATGTTTTTTGCTTTTTTCCAATGTTGACTTAGGAGGAAAGTTATCGGAACTTTATCCTCAACTTTCCTATAGGATTAGTTTTTACTCAAAACTTATCTTGCATAAATCACAAGATTTTGGAGGATTCTTATTTCTGACTCCCATTCAAATTCAACTGCCTTTTTCTTCAATTTTGTAACGAAATTCCCATGAAAAATGAATACACCCAAGAAATTAGAATTCGTTTTCCTTCGTCTCATCTCACTTTTCCAACAAATTACTTTCCCTCATCAAATTGTTGATAGCTAAAGTGAGACTTCAACAAACTCAATGGGAATTGTCTACACTGATATTATTCATAGAGATGCATACAGCTACATCCATGTGGGTATAGGAAGAAATCACGTGCAAGCAAGTCATGCAATGGATAATTTGACACAGCCATGTACAATAAAGCACCTCAGTGGGTTTTTTGTTTTAAAGGAAAGCACATCGGTATGTTATCAAGTTCTGGATATTTTTCCAGTCGATTTTCATCAAGACAACTTGTCTTACATTCAATTTATAAGAACAAACCACCAATTTACATTCAACTTATAAGAACAAACCACCAAAATGGCTGCATTTGTTTCTGAATATTTTGATAATTTCCTACAGACATGTACATATATTTCTAAATATTTTGATAGTTTTGCCCCAAGACCTTACATTCGATTCACTAGATCTTTACCCAATACATGAAGTATGTACAACCTTTGTAAATTCTTGACTCCACTAATAGAAATCTTGCATCCGCCCCTGAGCATAATCTACCTTATTTACCGAGAAAAAGTGTTGGAAATATTGAATGGAACACGAAAGACAAATCTAACCTATAATTGAGGGGATTCTTTTCGAGTTGGATAAGAAGTCACTACTCTAATTCCTACACACCAACATATACCTGAGGTTCCGAGGAAAAACAATAACGAACAGTCATATACCTGAGGTTAAGGCATATACCTGAGGTTCTTTCCTATACTCCGAAGTAGATGCCTTTTCCATAACGCTGCCTGGTTTCTTGTTCTGAGGTTAAGGCATTTGCTCCATTTCGCCCTCTTGAGACACCATGAGCTGCAGAAGGAACGGAAAAGAAAACATAATTGCAATTTTGACGATGGGCTTCGAATGACCGGAGCCTCTGAGTTGTCGGAGATGATGCTGATCGGAGGGAAAGGTTCAGGGTAAATGGAATGGGAGGGAGAGGGAGAGAGCCTCACCGTCGACGTCGTTTCTATGGGAAACACGAGATTAAATTAAACCGGTTTTACAACTCCTATTATGGTTTTGATTCAGTATATCCGAACCTATTTTAAGAAACATAAATTCATTCCGATCAAGTACTAATCCATTTTCAAATCTTGTGAAATTTTTACATCATTTGTGTTTTTCTTCATTCTACAATATGAATGTCTTAGATCATTCAAATATCACTCGGATAGATAGAAAACTTACTTAGAGTCCCCCAAGAATTGTTAATATAGAAGGGGATATGATTCAATGTATCCAAATCCATTTTAAGAACTAAAAAATCATTTAGATTAAGTATTATTATGTATTTTATTTACGAGATATTCGTACATCATATGTGTTCTAATAATTTCTACAAGAAGAATGGCTTGGATCATTAAATTATGGTCAATATTGATAGAAATCATCCTTGTAGTATCCACGAGTTCTAAGAATTAAAACTACGTCGTTTTGAGGACGTGACATAGGTTCAACCTATGTCATGACGTGGAAAATATTTTTATGGAAAATATTTTTATCAAGGCAAAATTAAAAAAATCCCAAAACCTCAAAACCTTTTGTTCAATCTGTACAGAGAACGGGCGAGCGACGACCGCCAACCACCGCAAAACCCACCACCACCGGCAGCGCCTCCCGCCTCCCTCTCCACCTCCACCTCCGGCAAACACACCATCACCGAGAAGGCTGCTAATCAGACGAGCACGAACGCGGCAAAGGTCTCTCTCCCTCTCTCTCTCTCTCTCTCTCTCTCTGCTTGTTTCAACTAGAGTTCCATGTCCGAAAAAATTATGTGCAACATATTTTGGGTATGGGTTGCTGTACCCTACAAGATAGCTCAGTTTCGTTGGTTTGTTGCCCAAGACATAAGTCGGCCTAGAAAGCTTAGTTCTTTCTGTGTCTACACTGTTCATCCCGAAATCCATAACAAAGTCCATATGAATATCCATTGCAGGAGAAAATTGTGGTTCAAGATGTAAGCATATAAACACTGTATGTTACAGCTAACAATGCAGAAGCCAGAGGAAACTGCAAAGTCCCATTCACTGATCCATATCAAACCACCTGCCTTAAAAGATTATATTGATGATCATATTCATGAGTTGTGAAGATCCTGTGAGCAAAACTAAGCAATTCAGTTAAGT
Source organism: Vaccinium darrowii (assembly GCA_020921065.1). Classification (NCBI taxonomy): domain Eukaryota; kingdom Viridiplantae; phylum Streptophyta; class Magnoliopsida; order Ericales; family Ericaceae; genus Vaccinium; species Vaccinium darrowii. The sequence continues at coordinate 5,614,056 of CM037159.1, read as the reverse complement.
GTCCCCATTGGATGCGCCTCGAAACCCGAGTAATGTAGGTGTAATGAGAACAGTTTGACTCATTAGGCCATTCGCCCACTAGAAAACTTCACTAATCAGATTGAGATGAGTTTAACAGAATCTCAAGGCCCACACTTCTCAATGTTTGTAGTTTCCCTGTCAGTCCAACTTCCTCCTGTACAAACTATTTTGGCAACTTTGTATGGTCCATTCATAGCTTTTGACATAATTACAATAGATACTCATATGATTAGTCAAATGATCGGATCTGCGTATGTTTCGTAATTTCAAAAGTCCCTGCTTACATAATTACTACAGCCTTTCTGCTTTGCAGTAAAACTGAATGGGGATGAAGAAGCTTTGACTTTAAAATCCTATTGAGTTACATGTCTAGTATTTCTTTGTAGATTGAATTACCTGGTTTGATCTTGTTTAGCTATTCGGCATTGCTTGGTTGAATCACATTGCCCTGGTTTACTTTTTTTTAGGCCAGCTGATGTTAACCATATGATTCCTGACACCCTTATGCCATGGGGACAGGGCAATCCGTAAGCTTGAGTTGAACACTTGTTGACATCACCTGAAACCAACATCTATTCTAATATATATTCTAAGTATATAAAGGCAGAGCACCAGTTTGGTGTCACCCAATAAATGAAGTCGTATGGTCTTTTTTTATACCGAAAATGCCGTATTAAAATTTATTTTTAACAGTGCAAGGTAAAAACGGTTATGGGCGTAAGAGTGAAATTGCAACATATCTGCCAAACAACTCCTGTCCCCCATGTTTCTTCAACTACTCCTTTTCTTCATCTTAACCAGTGGGAGAAGGAATGTTTGTGGATCAATTCTGCACTTCCAATTGGTAGCTGGAAGGAGAGAGAGAAAGTTTGTGCTTCCAATTTCGCAAACCAAATTCCCAACGGCGAGGAGAGGGGGTGGGAGAGAGAAACAATTGGCTATAAGTGAATGGTTTTGTATTTTAGTGTGTTTTTGTTTTCTATCATGGGCACATATAACCACAACATATGAAACAAGAGGATAATATTAGAAAAGTTCTGTGTGTGTGTGTGTGTGTGTGTAATTAAGCATCAAGGTCCGGAACCAGTATTTTTTGTTGTACAATTTCAGAATATTTATCCAGCCGTATTTTGTTACTCTCTCTCTCTCTCTCTCTCTCTCTCTCTCTCTCTCTCTCTCTCCGTAACTAGTTTTAACCCCCCAACCCTGCCCATTTGCCACCTATAAGAAAAAACAAAAGAAACTTGCTTTTTGTAACCACGCCCACAATCATACACTTTTAATATGTACAAAAAAGTTGGATTTCAAAGGAAAGTCTAATTTGTTTTGTGAAGTTTTGGACTACATTCAAGTTCGTCATTTCTGCAATGCTGCCATTTGGTTGGTTATTCAAAAACATGTGTTTACTTCTTATCAAGGGACACATTCTACCTACAACAACTCCCCCAAAAAATGGTCCTCCAAATTCTTTTGAAAAGTATATTCCCTCTATTTAATTAAATACGCTTGGACACACAATCCAATACAAGGTGTGCGGTCCACACACTGCACCATATTTGCAGTTGATTGGTATGTCTATCATGCTATTGAATTTATTACCTGGAATTAGTCATGATGCAGTCTTTTTTTATTGCAATTCATATATTGTTCAATGAGTGTGATGTTGCAAAAGGATAATGCGACGTCACAAAAGACTTACTAACAAGTCCCTTTGTGCTTATTCTAAACAAAATCAACTTGCACACTTATCAAGTGTTCTCGACCTCTAGTGCAATTACTTTACAGAGTTTGATATTATATGATTCTTTCTTCAGCAGTTTACTATATGTACGACATTTGTATCTACAACTGGAATTAAAACTAATATGTGTTACAAGCATGTTTTTATTTTGAGTTGTATCCCCCAATCGTAATTGCTTACAGGCTTCAAAAGTCATTTTATTTTTGAGTTGTGTCATACAAATGTTTGTATTGGCATCACATTTTATACTATCTAAGTACCATGTTATCATGCGACATGCAAATTGGTTACTTCATTCCTATTGTTAATAACAAGCTTAGAATTAAGTACTAATTGTTAGTTCTTGCTAATACTGTGGTGTACTGGAAGATCACAATTATTGCTACTTTTGCTTGCATATACTGATACAACAGTTATTGCAGGTTATATTATGGACCACGGTGATCTACTCCAGGGGCCCATTGACCCCAGACTTCTCGTGTTACAGAGATAGCACCGCTCCCATGTTGTTTGGGAAGCCAACGTAAGAAACCAGTTTTACGTACGAGTATATCTAACATGAAAATTGTAGTTTTCATTTTACAATATTGGTTCATTTATATGACCTTTACCAATGTTTTTCAGGGGAAGCGTCCAGATGATTGTGCTACCATTGTTGTTCATCGAAGTGAACAGAATTTACGCAAGTTGCCGCCCTTGTCGCAGCCCGTTATTCAATTGATTCGCCAGGCAGGTTTTGGTTCGCTTTTAGACATGCCATTTATGCAGTTGGACCTAGGTTCGCTCACGGCACTGGTTTTGGTTCACTTCCCTTCGGCCGAAGCCACAGTTACTCTACAAGACGTGGAAGTAATAACAGGTCTCCCGATTAATGGTAGACCTGTTATTGGGAAGACGGATTTACCATGGGAACAGATGGTCGAACAGCTACTGGGGTGCGAGCTCCCGGAGGAAATGAGGAAAGGGAATAAGGTTAGTATGGCCTGGTTGCGGCAACACTTTCCCGGACGGGGCTACGCAGGCCCAGATTGAGCAGCAGGCACGAGGCTACATTCTCCACCTAATAGGTGGCATTCTTGCGCCGGACAATACATTGCATGTGCACCTATGCTATTTGAAGCTTCTTGAGGACCTTGAGGTTGCTGGACAGTATAGTTGGGGTAGCGCTTGCCTAGCAAGCCTTTACCGTTACCTATGCCACAGTTCTGAGGCGAAGAATCAAGATGTAGGTGGCATGTTCGTCCTTCTCCAGGTTTGGGCGTGGGAGAGGTTACCTTACCTTGCCCCTGGACGTCTTGGGGAGTGGCCCCCTCGCGACGGTGTTGCACTAATTGGACGGTACAATTTTGTATATACTTTATTTACAGGCCTCTTGAATCTCTTTTTTCTTGTTTCTTTTTGTTTGATTTGGCTTTGTGTGTGTGTAATGTGGCTTTACTACTATGTTATTTATTATGGATAGGAATTTTCTTGTTAAGACCCATCTATGCGCTTTCAATTTAGATGATTCCATTCCAAAAGAAAAATAAATTTCCCTCTTTTATGATGAAACTTGAAGATTTTTTTTTCTTTCTAAAACATCCCTCAAACTATATACCGTTTGTTTATTTAGTCCTCAAACTATCAATTTTGTTTACTTCGTCCTCTAACTATTGCATTGCATTTTAGTTGTCCTAATGCTAACAGACATCCATTATATAATGGACGGAAAGAACTCACATGGGCAGCACGTGCCCTTTTTTTCCAACCCATCTAAGGGTACAAAGGTCATTCCACGTTCTTTCCCTCCATATTGGCGCCAACTCCACTTGGGGTTAAAAAAAAATAGAGACAGAGCAACTTTGGGGAAAAAAAACAGAGACACAAGTTCTCTCTCTCTCTCTCTCCCCCCCCCCCCCCCCCCTCTCCCTCTCCCTCTCCCTCTCCCTCTCCTTTATACCCATCCCATGTTTAAAACATAGTACCCTCTCCCTCTCTCTCCTTTATCCCATCCCCACCTTGGCTGCTCTAACCTGTTAGCAGCCGTGAAAAAAAAAAAAAAAAACTTGTTAGTACAGTAGTAGGCTCTGGCACCAGCCATTGGCGACCAAGCCCCATTTCCAAATACCAATAGCCAGCCAAGCACCACATTTCCCATTTCCATGTTCATTTGCCAAGCATTAAAGCAAAATACATTACCAACAAAAAAAATATAGCAGCAAGTTGCCAAATGCAAACTTCCCATTTTCCAGTTTCTCCTCAGTCATTCATGATTCATTAGTTTAGCCATTACCCAATTGCACAATAGCTCTAACCTGTTGGAACCTGCTGCAACTCTAATTCCATATTGCATTTCCAGAATCACTACTGAACCACTGCTCTATTCCACAATCAAATTCCAGATTGCATTTGCATAAACATAACCATGAGATATGAATCACTACAGAACAGAACAGAACCACTTGCAAAATACCTTGCATTTCCACCAAAAAAATAGAGTTCAAGCAACTGAAGATAATCCATTGCAGTGTGGTCCTGCCCTTAAGCCTTCATTGATCGAAAGAGGGCTGATTTGTGTGTGGAATGGTGTGGATAAAGAGGGCTGATTTGTGTATGGAATGAGGGTTGGTTCAGTCAACTACACAGAGAGAGAGAGGGCTAATCTTTGAATGGGGTTTTGTGCATGGCATGGCTTCTTTGCCCCTGCAGTTTGGGGTATTATAGCATGTGACATGCACACAGATGTTTTTCCGTCAACATAATGGATGGCTGTTAGCATGAGGAAAACATAGAATGCATGTACTACGTAAACAAACGTTGCGGTGTGTAGTTTGAAGGATGCTTTAGAATAAACTCTTTTGACAAATACAAAGATTCCTGTTGGAAATAATAAGAAATCGAAGAATTCGAAACATAAGAGGGTCCGTGACCCCGTGATGCTGAAGGTGTCCTTCCCCTTTTTCAAAAAGATACATAACATACAAGAGCAATAATCAAAAATTCTATGGGGCACTTTTGGGACAAAAAATTTTGGTTATTCAAGTTTTCTGATATATTATTGCTTTTTGGTATGTTAAATGTGTACAATGTGCAGGTGGGATGACGAATTTCACTCACCAAACTTGGCTACCCACGTTGTTGGGCATTATAGGCACTCTTTGGACATGCAGAGACCGGATGAGGTTAATACCAGCTTTACTTTGTAAATTTCTCTTTCATATACATTCCATTTACACTAGATATTTTCATATCTGATTGTTGCATATATTTGCACAGGTTGTTTGGCAGCCATACAGTGAGGAGTTGATTGAGTCTCTGCCACCTTTTTGCAGGGCTGGTAGGGCTATTTGGAGGGCTAAGGTCCCACCGATTAATTTTGCTATTGTAGAGATGCATCAACCTGAACGAGTGATGCGACAGTTTGGTTTTAGGCAGTTGGTCCCTCCCCAGTCTCAGGCTCGAAACGCGTTGCACGGTCAGACATTAAAAAAAGGCCCGCAGGATTGGGAAGTGACTAATGGAGCGGCTGTAGCAATGTGGAATAACCGGCTGCAGTTAGTTGAACCTGAAGGCATTCCTGCCAGGTCTCGGCTCAGATAACTCAGACCCCCAAGCAGCCGGCATCCGCCCGGCATACCCAGGAGAGAAGCTGCAGAATTGGACTTCTCAAAAGATCGTCCGTGCTCGCAAGTTTTGGTAAACTTGCTAGAGCAGTTTGATAATAATGATTGCTTGTCATTTGCTATTTTCAATTCAAAGTTTGCTTTTATCCTGTAAAATATCATGTAATATTGGCTTGAATGAATAATGAAGAGTACATTTTATTTTCAAGTTTATGAATGCTTCTGGAATCCAAAAAATGACTTTTGCGTGAACTTGCCAATTTCAGGGACCCTAAAATTCGCCCCTTTGATCCAAATGATGTAACAATCTTAGCACATGACGAGTATGACTTCGATGTTGAGTTGGACTTTGAACTCATGGGTTTTGAGATTGATACTTGTGATGCGGTGCCAGAAGAGATCAAACTCATGGCGGACAAACATGATGACCGAAAAACTCCAAACATAGAAGAAATAGAAACCATTAACTTGGGGACTGTTGAATCACCTCGAGAGGTCAAGATTGGGACCAACTTAAACAAATGGCAGAGGAAGGAATTTAAAGAATTACTGGAGGCCTACAAAGACGTTTTTGCTTGGTCGTACGAAGATATGCCAGGTCTAGATACCTCCATTGTTGAGCATCGGTTACCTATTGACCCTTCCAAGGTCCCGGTGAAACAAAAGCTTCGAAGGCTCAAGCCAGAATGGAGTCTAAAAATCAAAGAGGAGATTATCAAATAGTTCGATGCTGGCTTCCTTCGGGTTGTTACTTACCCTGAATGGTTAGCCAACGTTGTGCCTGTTCCGAAGCCAGGTGGAAAAGTCCGCATGTGTATTGATTTTCGCGACCTGAACAAAGCAAGCCCGAAAGATGACTTCCCACTCCCTCATTTGGACATCCTGGTGGACAACACTGCGGGTCATGAGATGTTTTCATTCATGGACGGATTCTCGGGGTATAATCAGATCAAAGTTGCTGAGGAAGATCAAGACAAAACAGCCTTCATCACTCCTTAGGGGGTGTACTATTATCGTGTCATGCCCTTTGGCCTGAAGAACGCAAGAGCTACTTATTAAAAGGCCATGGTCACCCTGTTTCATGATATGATGCACAAAGAGGTTGAAGTCTATGTCGATGATATGATTGTCAAATCAATGAAATAGCCGGAGCATTTACAAAATCTTTGAAAGGTGTTTGAGAGGTTGCGCAAATACCAACTAAAGCTTAATCCTGCCAAATGTGCATTCGGTGTGACATCAGGAAAACTTTTGGGTTTTATTGTCAGTAGGAGGGGAATCGAGATTGATCCTGCCAAAATCAAGGCCATCCTGAACATGCCCCAACCTCAAGGAGAAAAGGAGATTCGTTCGTTCTTGGGGAAGTTGAATTTCATCAGTCGATTCATAGCCCAAATGTCGCATATCTGCGAACCTATCTTTCGTTTACTCCGAAAGGACACGCCGAAAGTATGGAATGCAGATTGTCAGAAGGCTTTTGAGACAATTCAACAATATCTACTCAGTTCGCCTATCCTGAGGCCACCTGTGCCAGGTCGACCGCTGATCATGTACCTTTCGGTCTTGGAAAGTTCCATGGGTTGTATGCTAGGGCAACAACATGAGGATGGGAAGAAGGAGCATGCCGCATACTATTTGAGCAAGAAATTCTTTCAGTACGAAGTTAACTACACCATGCTAGAAAAGACTTGTTGTGCACTAGCTTGGGCAGCCCATCGCCTCAGACACTACATGTTGTTCTATACCACTCACTTGGTTTCTCGGATGGACCCGATAAAGTATATCTTCGAGAAGCCAACACTCTCAAGTCGTATCGCTCGGTGGCACATGATCTTATCGGAGTTTGATATCGTCTTCACCACTCAAAAATCTGTCAAATGGAGTGCAATTGCGGAATATTTGGCTGAACACCCGATTGAAGAAGGGAAACCCATGGATCCCTCTTTTCCAGATGAGGAGATATTGGTCCTTGAGGAGGAAGAAGAATCTGAAGAGAAAACACCGGGTTGGAGGCTTTTCTTTGACGGTGCTGCCAATAGAAGAGGAGCCGGAATAGGGGCAGTCCTAATTTCTGCAAACGGAACCCATTTTCCAGCTGTAGCAAAATTGTTATTTGAAGAAGGGAATGTTGTCACAAATAATATTGCTGAGTATGAAGCATGCATCTTGGGACTGCGCATGGCCTTGCAGTACGAAATTCTTGAATTGACGGTCTGGGGAGATTCCGATTTGATCATCCAGCAAAGCAATGAAACATTCAAAACCCGAGACCCCAAATTGGCCCCGTACCATCAGAAGGTCAAAGAACTTCGCCAGAGGTTCAACGACAATAAATTCATTCACATTCCAAGGACAGATAATTCATTTGCTGATGCTCTGGCAACGCTAGCAGCTGCAATCCAATTTGATGAAGGAGAGGAAATTCCAGCAATCCAAATTGAGCTTCGCCATTCCCCCGCTTATTGCTCGGCAGTCGCTGAAGAGCTAGATGGACATCCATGGTATCATGACATAAAGAGATACATGCAGAGCCAAACATACCCGGAGGATGCATCGTCAAATGATCGTAAGACTATAAGAAGGCTGGCAGCCCAGTTTTTCTTATGTGGTGAAATTCTCTTTAAACGGTCAATGCATGGTCCACTACGATGTGTTGAGTCCCGAATTGCAACACGACTTATGGAGGAGGTTCACGAAGGCACGTGTGGGCCACACATGAGTGGTTATTCATTGGCAAAGAAGATCCTTCGTACTGGTTATTTTTGGATGACGATGAATGTTGATTGCATCGAGTTCGTTAGAAAGCGCCACCAATGCCAAATTCATGCTGATGTCCTACGGGCACCCCCGAAAGATCTGCAAGTTATGGCAGCACCTTGGCCATTCTCAGCTTGGGGGATTGATGTTATTGGAACAATTACCCCTAAGGCATCCAACGGTCATCGGTTCATACTTGTAGCAATCGACTACTTTACGAAGTGGGTCGAGGCAGCCTCGTTTGCATCTGTCACTGAGAAGGTGGTATCCCGCTTCATCAAGCACAACCTCATATGTCGCTACGGGCTACCTGAATCTCTTGTCACAGACAATGCTCGCAATTTGAATAGCAGTCTTATTGACAAAATGTGCACCGAGTTCAAGATCACTCATCAGAATTCCACTATTTACCGTCCCCAGATGAACGGTGCAGTAGAAGCAGCCAACAAGAATATCAAGAGAATACTTCGCAAAATGACTGATACACACCGCGATTGGCATGAGAAATTACCATTTGCACTCATGGCTTATCGAACCACTATCCGTACGTCCACAGGGGCAACCCCTACTCTTTGGTCTATGGGAATGAAGCAGTTCTCCCAGCCGAAGTTGAGATCCCATCACTACGGGTATTGATGGAAGCAGAACTAGAGGATGCAGAATGGGTAAAAGGACGTTATGATCAGTTATGTTTGCTGGATGAGAAGAGAATGGCAGTTGTCTATCACTCCCAATGTTATCAACGGCGGATTGCTAAATCATTCAACAAGTCGGTCCGGCCTCGAGTTTTCAAAGAAGGAGATTTAGTGCTGAAAAGGATCCTACCAATTCAAGAAGAAGCCAAAGGAAAATTTGCCCCAAATTATCAGGGTCCTTTCATCATAAAAAAGGTACTCTCGGGAGGTGCTCTCATCTTAGCAGAAATGGACGGCGAAGAGTTCCCACAGCCTCTCAACTCGGATGTGGTCAAGCATTATTTTGTGTGATGAGATTGGTTTCAACCATGTATTTCTTTCTTGATGAAATGAATCCTATTGAACAAGTATTCCAAGGCAGGGGCAAAAATTGTTATCTCATTTGCTCATTTCAGTCATTGAGATATGTCCGGAAAGGTTATTTGAAATCAGACTCATTGCAAAACAGAAACAAGAAAAAATAAAAAAAACCGGCGTGGTCAAAACCCGAAAGGGGGCTGCGGCAAAAATGGTAAGTGCCAGTGCCGGTGAAAACCCGAAAGGGCAGCGGTAGCAAAAGTGGTAAAAATACCAGCATAGTCAAAACTCAAAAGGGGGCTATGGCAAAAATGGTAAAAAGCCGGCACCGGTGAAAACCTGAAAAGGCAGTGGTGGCAAAAATGGCGCACAAAAAAAAAAAAAATAAGGGTCTGATCAGATTGTCCATTTGTCTCGAGGAAGAATTGGTCTACACACTGGGCGACTTAATCTATGAGATTCGGGGTTTCGGTCGCACCGGGGGCAGAAGTCTGTGCTAAGATTGTGCAATCGCTTTTGGATCACTGGGGCAACCAAAATTGAAATTCTTATTTGCTATCCAGTAAGTTAATCACATTACGCACTGGCAAGTAAGTAAAATTTCATTTTCACTTCAGCACACTGGCAAAACAAGTACAACGTTTTACAACAGAAGCATACATAGCTCAGAAATAAAATGTGCTTTTACATTCTGTACAGAGCTGCTAATATTGCATAATATGCAGGCATAAAAATGCAGAAACTGGAAAGAAAAATGCAAGTGCAGGTACTTGAAGAGCCACATTCATGGGTTTCTACCTGCAAGTCCGTTCAGAATAGACCTGAAGACAAGTAGAGCATTCCGATAATATTGAAGTAGCGTATGCTCATCAACGTTTCCAGAGGTATCAACTGCGGATAGATTTTCGACTATGGCCAAGAAGCTTCGGACCAAGGAGGCATCCAGTTCGCCACTAGGATAAAAACCGTGGGCGAACGAGAGCTCAGAACGGAGTTGTGTTGTCATCGTCACAAATTGGTCTCTTTCGATCCCATGGGCGTGTTGTGTTGCAGCCAGTTGTTGTTGTAGCCCCTCCCGTTCTAAAGTCAAGGCATCAAATTGTCCTTGCAAAGTAGACATTGACTCTCTCAAAGTCATTGTCTCTTCCTGCAATAGAAGACACTCATGGGTCAGTCGATCACGTTCTGATTCAGCAGCAGCCAAAGAATCCTCCAAAGCAGTGAGGGTTGACGTTGAACTTTCAGTACCTCGGGCATCATTTAGCGCAGCTTGAAGAGTGTTAATCTGCTCCCTCAATCCAGCTTTCGTTTGCTCTAGAGTCTCAGTTCTCTTCTTACCACGTTGGGTAACACTCTAAGGTCTAATAGTCGATGTCCCAACGTTTGGGGCAATTTTCTCTTGAATCCACTTGGAGTACTCAGTTGTTGCAGGTGGTTTGTCTAAAACCTTCTTCAGGAGAAGCACCTCACGTTCACCCCAATAAGCTTCAGCTTCCTGAATAAGTGGATCGGCGCGAGTGAGCGGGAAATCAAAACAAAATCTTGTACTAGGAAGGATGCTCACGTCTAGGGGAATTTCCTGAATTACTCCAAATTGACGAGTAATTCGAGCGCCAAAGTATGGGACGACACCAAATAAACCAACCAAGGGAAGAAACGAGAGCCCCAGGCCAGCCAGACTCACTGAACAATCAGAAACTAGACCCAGGTTCCAAATGATGGTATCGGGAGTAAGACTCTCGAAGGTCGAAAGCCATCTCTGGAAATTTCCCGACATGTCTTTTAAGTTCCCCTAGCGTTCTATAAACAAATCAATTGGAATTCCATTGAACCATTGGGGGCGAATTAACCCATGCTGAACTACATGTCCAACCAGCCATACAAATAGCAGTTCGATGCATCCTCCAAAATGGGCATTGGGGCTGAGTTGACGTTTCGTCAAACTTCGGAAAATTTCAGCAACAATTATTGGGATAATTGTCTTGCCAGCTATGAGCTCATCAACATACAGTGCCACCCTCATATCCAAGCGTCCGTCGTCCCTGGGGAAGAATAAACCTGCAAGCAAGATGAAGCCAAATGCGTGTATCCTCCTAAGGATAAGAGCTGGGTCATTGGCATTTCGGGGTTTAATGAAGGAATCATGGTCGAAAACTCCAGGAACTTCAAACGGTCCAGTCAAAAATTCAACACTCACTACTGGAATTTCACCCACTGCCTCCTTAGGCATAAAGGTTCTCTTAATTCCTGTCATGCGCGATAAAGCAGTTCAGGGTGATACTCTGGGTGTTAGCTGTGCTAGCTCGTCTAGGCTGGAGCGCATCCTCAAGAAACGATGGTATTCTTTTGGGCTTGGTGTAAGTTCATTATGTCCCAAAGTGAAAAAGATTCAATGACGGGCACCAGAATCGACACATGGCTTGAAGAAAGCCTTCAGTGGTGACTACCAGAAGCAGAGAGGCGATTCCTCCAAAAGTAGCCTTAAAGAGCTCCTTCTCAGCGGCAGTAAAAGAGTCCCACCAACTCCGAAGCACAGCTAGATCAATTGACGAAAAAGCCATTCAACAAATCCTGGAAAAAAATTTCAGTCTTTTTTGTCATAACATGCATACATGCATAACAACAAAGTCATCCATGCATATCCCATATATACAGGAAAACAAGAGAAATAAAGGGAGGACGCAAATTCAATCAAGCAAATGAGCCAACACTGCTCCCGGAGTCGAGCAATTCTCCATTATCAAAGACACAAGCCCGGAATCTTATTTCTGGCACTTCAACCATCCGAAATCGAATTTTCGAAGTATCATAATTATTTCTATTCTGTGGTTCGGAAGCGAATTTCCGTAGCACTGCGATTATTTCTTTTCTATTGTCCGGGATCAAATTTCCGTAGTACAAATGCATATCATCAGACTTGAGTTCCACATTTTCTCCTAAAATTTTATTTTATTTTATTTTGCCCATAATCATATTTTTTTTTAGGCTACCAAGTCAATTCTTACTTTCGAATTCAAATTCTCTAAGTTCGACAAGATGAGCCAAGAATCGAATTTCTTTGGTGCTAATCTACTTTTGAACTTACAATTTCACAGCTTTAAAATATCAAACTCGGAAAGCATATTTTCCAAAAATCAAAATTCAAATCTCTGATCAAATTATTAGTTTGGAATCGGATTTCCAACTACCATTGAATCTCAGAGCAATCTGCCCCCAGCAGAATCGAAGTTTCACGGGGCAAATTCAAGTCAATGTTGTTTTTTTTGGAATCGAAATTCCAGCAGTCATTTCAATATTTCTGGGTATCAAAAGAAAATTTTTGAATCAAATTTCTAATTTTTCAAGCATCGAGTTGCCAAGGGAATCGAATTTCCTGCCTACGTGAATTGGGTTTTTGAGCTGAAGTCTTAACTCCCATGCAAAGTTTTAATGGTCAAAACCATTCTTTTTGAAAAAAACGTGTCAAATTTAGTGCATGCATTGCACATACTTACATATATTTATTTTGTGTCAACAGGAAAGTTCAGAAGAAAATGCATATAAGAATGGAAGCACACCTTTTTTAGAAGAACCACGTGGTGGAGATTCAAAGATGCCGCGGGTCGGGTGACTTTAGAGTCTTTGGAGAACTTCCTCTGCACAAGATGTTGACAAAGCGAGGAGTGTTTAAGAGAGGAAAGCTTGAAAGAGGAAATGATGGATTGGTCTGTTTTTAAACTGGGAAAGGAGGAAACAAAAATTGATAAGAGGGTCCCATGGGGGAGGATAAAGATGGCCCTCACATGGGAGTTGACAGGCAGATTGTCTTGTATGAGATGGAGATGAGGTTGGCCACCTCGCAGCGGTGCAAAATGAGGTCTATATTTTTCTTTGTTTGATGTTTCCTGCGCAAAATCAAACAAAGAGGGGCAGCTGTTGACACCCAATTTTGCCCCACCACTCGCAAGTCAAATTTCAAAGCAACATTGAACCGCGGCAATTTCGTTGTATTTATCTCTGCGTCACAACAAAAATCTTGATTGTGCTGGGGTCCTGTTTAGACACTGCCAGAGAGCAAAATCGGAAGCGTGATAGAGTATCGCGGAAGTGTGAAGCATGGGATCATTTTTCTCAGTCTTCTGGACCGCCATCCCACTGCCCAAATTGTTTATTCAACCATTTGTGGGAATCTGACATTGATTTGCTGGTGGAGAATTTGGTTACTTTATCCATTATTTAAATCAATGCACACTTTTGAAATTGGACAAATCTGGTCGACATTCACGAATTCAAATGTCAGTGGGAATTATGCAACTCTGGTTCCATTGCTTTGATGTGCCGACAAGAGGAGTTAATAGGTGCGGTGCTCTTTACACGTGTCAGCTGTTGGTGCACTGGATGGAGCTCTGATCTTGATCCCAGCCGTCGCTCATCTCTCAGCTTTCCATGGGCGCGTTACACTGGATCACCTTCCGGAATACCATCCTCTGACCGAACTTATCACCATTTGGCAATTGTTTATTCTAATGGATTCCATGGTGGAGGAATTGTTTATCCCAAAGGGAAAAAGGTCCGTGGAAGACCACGCCTGGGAATTGGAAAATGGGAATAATTCTTGCAGGTCCGGATGATATCTTGTTTCGCCCCACGAAACACGTGCCAAACACATAAATTACAAGAGTCATACCGTTTTATTCCCCATATTAAAATAAGAAATTCGACTGTTCCGGCGCTCGAATCGGACACCGTTTTGAACGTCAGTCGAGAGCATGGCGGACCCATGGAAGCACTGACGAATCTCAGTGGAGCAGCAACTTGCCTCCATTATTATCTCCCAGCCAAATGACCGTGGGACTTGGAATTAAAAAAGGGCCATGGAAACCAATTCAGCATTACTGAAGTTTTATATTCCAATTGCAAGACAACATGCTTCCTTTGTCAGTGGAAATTTAAAGTGCAGTCCATGCTACCCATACGATGGCTTCCCTTTTGTCCTATAAGAAGAGCAGCTCGGCTGCCTTGAGGAGGGGTCCGAAAACCAAGGAAAAACTCTCTCCCACTCTCACATCTCTCTGCAACCCAAAACCAAACAAACAGCCACTCTTTGCCTCTCTGATCGGAAAAAAAGGGCTTTCACTCTCCTCAATTTTCATGCAAAAAGCTGTGACCACCTTTCTTTTCTTTCCAGAATAAAACCTCCTTCCAGCCTACTGATAAAACCTTCTGTCTCACACCCCAAGCCAGAAAGCCGTGAGTAAAAATCCCTCTGGTACTTGATACCCTTTTTTTCTATTTTTTACACCAAAATTGTACGCAACAACGTTATCATAGCTCGAAAATAGTGTAATTAATTTAACACTTTTTCAAGTTATGATTTCGTCTAGCCTATAAATTTTGTCGTGTCCTCATGTAAACTTCCACCCAAGGTGAGCATTATGTAATCCAGCACAGGGGGCGTTCCCCCCTTTCAATTTCACTATTAAAGGAAAAATCAGTCATTCAATATCTTTTTCTTTTTTCCTTGTAAATATGTAAATATTGTTTAGGGAACCTCAAAGTAGCCTGTGACCGATTGATGGCGATTTCAAAGGTAGTCATTAAATCGAGTCTTGGCGATAAAGGATTCCCTTCCATTAATAATTGGAAGTAAGATTTGCAATTGGTCGGTTTTCCCCTGGCAAATCTTATTTCCTAAAAAAAACAAAATCAACACATACGAATTCCAAAAACTAATTCAATTTCCTGTATTCATTTATTCATTTAATTTCTGCCAAGGATATTTAGTTGAAAAAGGCTAAAATTGAGAAAAAGCGCTGAACAGACGACGTGGGGTGCCTAACACCTTCCCCACTCGCAGAAAATCCCCGAGCCCATCTCTGGTTCCGCAAACCAATAAAAAGAGAGTCAATTTTCAAGCCCGTTTGAAAAGAAGAATTTGCTCAAACGGAAGAAAAATAAAAAATAAAAGTTAAAACGTTTTTCTTAAAGCTCATCTTTGAAAAACAGTTTTAACGGGTGACCTGACACACCCAATTTCAATGTTAGGTGGCGACTCTAAAATTTTAATAAAAGCGCGAGTCACAGCTGCAAACCTCATAATTCACAATCGTCGCATTTAAAAGTCATGGTTTTGAAAGCATCGCCAAAATGCCCACCGAAGTGGAGCAGGCGAGCGGCCGGTAAAAATCGGGGCGCGACAAGTAGCACAGCAAATTCGTAATAGGAGCTGATTTTTCTCATTCCTCTTTCTCTGAATAAAAAGGTAATTAGACACTGAAACAAATGGCCACTCAAGAAGTCATAAATGGCTAGTTCAAACAAATGCGGAAGTTGTAGAGAACAAATACCAGATAAACAAAACAGAATATCCAGCAACAAGTCTCTTAGCACTAACAAAGACCCTCCACCCTGTAGTAAGAAGATGCCGTTTAGGCTGTCCTGCATACATGTCAGCGGGATTGTCTACTTTAGTATATGTCAGTGGGTAACAATGCACTAATATTCATCTAATGTCCACATCCAAGGACACAGGGACATTTCTAAATTTCACAGTTGTTATACTACTTTTATTATTAGGAGTACAATAGTATTTGCAGACCAACATAGAGCTTCAGGCATAGAAGGGAGTCTCGCGCATAGTTTCTTCCAGGAATTGTTTGGTTCAAGTTCAGTTCATGCTTCTGTATTCTAATTTTACGAGCCTAAAAGAACAAAGACATTTGCTTGCATATTTTTGAACTATAAAGGTTTGGAAACTGTTTCAAATGAGTTTAAACAAATGAAACCTGAAAGAGCCTTTTCCACAATTTACCAATAGAAGGGAAAATGAGTGCATCGGAAGCAATGGAAGCCCACTCCTACGTTGAACTTTCTTGGAGAACAAACAAAAGTATGTTTTACATTCTTTTAAGGCTTTTTTGGAGGTTTGGTTTTAACCCAGACACATGATAGAAATCCTCCAAAGCATCTTTAATTATCCTTATAAAAGAAGTATCAGCCCCCACCACTAAGAACAAATCATCAGCAAATGATAGAAAAGAAATGGAAAACGTATCACACTTAGGATGACAAGTGAACTTGCCATCATGAATTTTTCTGTTGGAGAATCAAATAGAAGCCCTCCATAACTAATAAAGAAAGATAAGGGAAGATAGGATCTCCTAGTCTCAGACCTTTCTCACGTTTGAAGAATCCTTACAGTTCTCCATTCACAACTACAGAGTACAATGCTGAAGAAATACAGATCCTAACCCAATTAATGAATTGGTTAGGAAAATTCAAAGCTTCCATAACCTCAAAAAGGAAATCCCAGTCCACAGAATCGTAGGCCTTTATTAAATCAATTTTAATAGCACACTTAGCCACATTAGAGTCCCTGTGATAGTTCCTAACAAGGTCTGCATAAGTAGTATGTTATCAGAAATTGCTCTGCCTTTAACAAAGGCTGCTTGAGCCTTGTTAATAATATGTGGTAACACAGGTTGCATTCTTTTAGCCAAAATCTTGGTCATAACTTTATATAACACATTACAACAAGCAATAGGCCAATACTCCTTCATAGATTGAGGGCAACTAGTTTTAGGTATCAGAGTAAGAGCAGTTGCATTTACCTCTCGTGGGAGACATCCTGACTGAAAGAAGTGTGTAACAGAGATTACTTCATTGCCCACCACAAACCACTTCTTCTGAAAGAAACACACATTGAAACCATCTGGCCCTAGGGATTTATCCCCATTAATAGAAAAAAAATAACATCGGTGATCTCAGCAGGGGTAACAAGAGCTACTAGAGACTCATGAAAGGAAGGAGGAACCAAATTTGCAAAAGACCCCAACATCTTCTTGTAGAATCTCAATATCTCCCCCTTAACAGCTTGAGGTTCTTCTAATCGAATCCCATTTTCATCACAAATTATCAGAATTGCATTCCTCATCCTATGACTAGCCACTTTTTTATGAAAAAAAACTAGTATTGTTATCCCCCAAATTTAACCAATTGATTCTTGATTTTTGCTTCTACATTGCCTCTTCTGTCAAGCTCAACTCATTGACCTAACAAAGCGAAATTTCCCATAACTAATCAAAATAGGGTCAGAAGTTGTATTAGCACATAATTTCTGAATATCAGATAATTCTCCCCTGGCAACCACTACCTTATTTTGAATATCACTGTAAAACTCCTTATTAAACTGCTGGAGACAAGGTTTTAGATGTCGTAGCTTAGTATAAAGAAGGGAAAAGGGGGATATAAGACCATCAATAGAATAATAAGATAAGCATTTGATCTGATGAAAATAGGACATTAACCAGAGAAGTCTCACTATCCCAAGCAACAACAATTCTAGCAACTAAGGTAGCAATAGAGTTATGAGTAAAACACCAAACAAGAGGGAGACATTTCCTTATAGCAGAGTCCAAATTCTCCTTTCTTAACTTGGTTTCTACAATACCAATCAATGATAACCAATGAGCCTGAATAAAGTTCCTAATCTCCACCTGCTTGGTAGGCGCTAACGCGGGTGTTACCTGTGCATGTCTTCTTCTCAGGCAAACGTACTAGATTTCAGGCGTAACCCACAACTCACCACCCTTTCCACCCGTTCCTGAGGGTTCAAAGAGGTCCATCGGAGAAGCAAACCCCACACAAGGTATTAGATTGTTACTCACCAACTCATTTACAAGTTTAAGCCGTTAGAGAGAGGGGCAATAATTTTCTCTCATGCCCATTTTGTGTGACTTTAGACTTTCCTCCATAAGCAAACCATAAATGTAAGTATTTTTGTTAATAGGTGCGAGGTGAGTTTCAAACACAGGATCTATTGACTGCTTTAATACCACATTAGATTGTTAGCCACCACTCATCAAAAAGATTAAGCTATTGACGAGAGGGACAATATAATTGTTTACGCTCTACAAATAAAAGACACGACATCAGGATACAAACAACTTGCAGATGCTGCCATCTTGAGTAGGTGGAGTAGCAAGAACAACAGTTTTACACCCAGCAATCTATGCAACTAGCATACACAATAAACTACAAGTCAACCAAATGTGATGACCTGGGCACAAACAGTCAACCAAGATAAACAAAATGATGAAATAGCCAAAGCTGTTCAAAGTAAAATTACTGAACATACAATAGCAAGCATCAGAGCTGTTGAAGGTAAAACTGCAGTTCCCCAGGGACGTAAAGACCTACAGAAGGAATGCCCCTTGACACACATTTGAATTTAACACCCTGGCAGGGAATTCCAAAGTTCACCGAGCACGTTAGACTCAAGAAATAAGGATGATATGGACCCATCTACCTCTATTGCTTACTTTTGTGCTTTCAACACTTGTCTCAGCCAACTTTTGTGCAACATAGATGTTGTTGTACGCCACATCAAATGCTTCTCCAACAACTACATCAAGCTGAAGTAAGGATACAGAAAATGATGTGTTGGGTGCTAGAATTATTAAACCACCACCCATAAATCATTGCTCAAAAGAAGGCTTTAAACCTTGTTAGGAGCCCAATTTTCTTCTGCAACGGATATTCATTTGGACCATCAAATCTCAGAACTTTCGCCATCTTACAAGTACCCTTTGTTATTGATTTCGAGGTGAACAGTGTAGACACAAAAAGAACTAAGCTCTATGTCTTGGGCATCAAACCAATGAAACTGAGCTCTCTTGGAACCAATACCCACAATATGTTGCACATTTTTTTTTGGACATTGGAACTCTAGTTGAAACAAGCAGAGAGAGAGGGAGAGACCTTTGCCGTGTTCGTTCTCGTCTGATTTGCGCTCGTGCTCGTGCTCGTTCGATTCGTCGCGTTCTCGGTGATGGTGTGCTTGCCGGAGGTGGAGAGAATTTGAGACCACCTTCGGTGATTGAACAGTCATCATTGACGATGGGAGCGGCAGTCAAGGTCGTTTCGACTGACCGGAGTCTCTCAGTCGCCGGAGATGATTCTGATCGGACGGGAAAGGTACAGGGTAAATGGGAGAAGGAGAGAGTTTCATGGTCGATGTTGTTTCGTTGTTTCTAAGGGAAACATGAGATTAAAGTAAAACCAGTTACATTTACAACTCCTATTATGGTTTTGATTCAGTATATCCAAACCTATTTTAAGAAACACAAATTCATTCCGATCAAGTACTAATTCACTTTAAATTATTGTGAAATTTTTACATAATTTGTATTTTTCTACCTTCTACAATATGAATGTCTGAGATCATTAAAATATTACTGGGATAGATAGAAAACGTACTTAGAATCCCCAAGAGTTGTTGAAATAGAAGGAGATATGATTCAATGTATCCAAATCCATTTTAAGAACTATAAATTCATTTAGATTAAGTACTATTATGTATTTTATTTACGAGATATTCGTACATCATATGTATTTTAATAATTTCTACAAGAACAATGTCTTGGATCATTAAATTATGGTCAATATAAGTAGAAATCATCGTTGTAGTATTAGAATTAAAACGACGTCGTTTTGCGTACGTGACATAGGTTGAACCTATGTCATGACGTGGAAAATATTTATATTTTTACCGAAGCAAAATTTAAAAATTCGAACCTCCAAACCCATTTTCGTTCAATCTGTGTACAGAGAAAGGGAGAGCGACGACCTCCCGCCAACGTGAAACCCACCACCACCGGTTACCACCACGACCAGCAGCGCCTCCCGCCTCCCTCCACCTCCACCTCTGGCGACGAACACACCATCACCGAGAAGTTTATTCTAAAGAGTTGAATTCCTAAATATTGTTTCAGGACCGAAGATTGATGTAGTGCTACAATTACTTCTTCATCTCATGGAATTTGAGGTGATAGTTTTCAGTGTTTGCATTTAGGTGCGTTTTGATGGATGTGCTGAGTTTTGGTCAGGTGTGCATACTTCAATCCACTCTTGCTGATATGAGTTTGGGAATGAAGTTCTTTGCTATTGAGTTCGTACAATTGAAAACCGTTGTCAGACATAATTAGCCCAACATTTCTCTCTTGTACAATTACAATATGCATATTTGCTTGTACATTTAAATTATATTTCAGGACTGAGATATGGCGACTGAGAGACTCCGGTCAATCGAAACGAGGTCGATTGCCGCTCATTCAAAGCCCATCGTCAATGGTGACTCTTCAATCGCCGAAGGTGGTCTCAAATTCTCAATGGTGACAGTCTCCCCAGTGACATCTGTTCACGATTTTGGTATGAACCCAATCTTCTGCTGAATAATTTTGATATGCACAATTTATGCTAAGCTGTCTATTCCAATAGCTATGGTTGCTTCTTTCATCTATTCCTCCGTCCAAATTCTGGTCAGATTCAGGGCATAAGGGAGTTATCAAATATCTGCAATAGATTTGCTGACCAATAGGTATCTTCACCTAAATAAGTGTCTCAGTTTTTTTGCTTGTCTATCCACGTAACTTATGGAAACAACCCAACAATTGAGAAATATACAGTTGTAGGAGTCTCTGAGTACTACAACTGCACTGATTGCTGTTTGCTGTTTTTATGGGTTAAATGTGATCATGTTGAACAGATAAAGTTAAGGTGTCTTGAGGTTGCATTGATGGAATATCGTGATTCATGAATCTCTAGAAGATTGGAGAGTAAAAAACTTGGAGGAAATTGCGAGGAAAGTTGCAGTCTATCGGAAACGCCTACAATCTGAATATGGATTCTTGTCTTCAAACGATAATGTTTCAGCCAGTAGTATGTGCCAAATCTCTGATCTTATGAGTTTGAGCTGAAACTATGTTTACAAGTCATTTGACATGCTTCATATGCATTGTGTTTTGGGCCTTATTATTTTATTCCAAAGTGTTCTCTTCCATTATGCATTTCTGTACCACCTTTTTTCCACCTTAATTTCAAGTTTGGAGGATTGGTATCTTGCCTGTTCCCGCCTTATAGGTGAACCTATGAAGTGTTCAATTTGGGATGCTACACAGAGTGTCTAGTGCTTGCTTGCCTTCTTTTTCACAGGTATTGTGGTATCTGCACTATAAGATCAGCATCTTTGTGGCTAAATCTGATGTTAACTTATCTGCTTTCCAGCTGTTGTTTGGCCTGTCTATCAAATGAGAATCTCTGCGAACGCCAAACACCATCGTCGCATCAGATCCATAGAGGTTCGAAGTAATTCTTTAGGAAGTGATCTATCCATGTGCATAACATCCTTACCGCCCCAGCTCTTCGTTACATTTTGGCCTCTAGAATTTCCTCCCCTCAATAAGCTTCACCTGATCCATAAACGGCTGGAGCCCAATTTAGCTTCTAAGTCAGAGGTGGTTCTTAAATCTAGCATCCGACGCCCTTTTGACTAAGCTAATGAACAGATGATCTAAAAAAGTGTTTACAGTTGCTTTATTTATGTAATTACTTGACTGAAACTGACTGGTTCAGTTTTGGATTTTGCAAGGAGCGCGTTGTAAAGGTGACCTTGTTCATATTATCCTCGCAGGATAATACACTGCCTTTCCTAATCATCACCAAATCTTCCTATCTTTCCATGTGGGAAGCTGAGTTCTCACAGCGCAAATCAGATATAAATATTGTCGTGTACAAAGGGAACAAAGACGTATGAGCTATTATCAGATGTCTAGAGTTTTACAGTGAAGATGGTTGCTTAATGTTTCAAGTACTATTATCAACTCCTGAGACTGTTCTGGAGGTACTTCTCCTAAACCACGTAATTAATGTTCGCCGATGACCTATTTACTTATATTGTGGTTACAGTCTTCCGGTTAAAACACGTTTTGGTCTTTTTCATTACTGGATTCTTATGGTATGGGACGTTGTGGTGCTACGCAATCTTGTTCAATATACGCTTTTGGCCAACTAGGAGAATGAGACGGGTTTCATCCATGATAAATTTGAGTGAAGAAGTCAAACTCGTTATGCATAATCTCTTATCCAATTTTCTTAAGCAGGATTCAAGGATATTAGATGGCATTAAATGGGGGATGCTCATTGGAGACGAGTGCCAAAGCTGGACAATTTCTGGCCATCTAAGCCGAATAAAGGAACTAAATGCACATATGAAGCAACTTCTTGTCAATGGTAGAGTCAAGGTAAAAGCAGTCCATACATTAGCTTTGAGCCTCGGTTTCCTTTTTTTTCCTGGCACTTCAGAAAATTGGAGCCTCTGTTTCCTCAACTTAAATTTATGAGGCTTAGTTTGGTTCACTATGGTTAGGTTTGGCGTTTCCTCAGCTTTATTGATCTTCTGCTTGGCTTTCCAGTATAGAAGGTTGCCTTCTTCTGCTTTCCATCCTTGATTCAGGACTTGATGTGAACAAAGAAAAAGCTTTTCACGATGACTCTAAGAATGATGTTTGCGAACTGAGAGTGAAATTAGCATCTTTTGTTGCGTATGAAAGCAAGCCATATTTTGTTGGGTTTGAAAGCAAGCCTAGTACTTGAAGTTTTGTTGAGCCTTCTAGTTTCTATGAGAAAGAAAACTTAAATGAGAGCTCTCTCAGTGCATGCTTTAAGCATTCTCATAGGCATGGTTATTACCTAAGAGGTTTTCCATGCATGCTTCTTAGACTTCTACATATACATATTGTTTATAACATGATCTCTTTAATCTTTAACGAATTTAGTTTTCTATTAGTACCAAATAACTTTGCTTAACTCTCTAAGGCTGTTTTTGGATCAAGAACTTAAGAAGAAAAGGAAATGCAGAAATCGCTAGATTTAACCGCTGTTAGATCCATTCAACTTTCCTGGTTTCTTTTCCTTACCCAACTCCTCTTTTTTTGTTATTAGAAACCCATTCCTTGATCCAAGCACTTCATAGTGGAATGATTTTTTCCTTTTCGGTACAGATAGCTTTTGATATGTTTCTTCTTGCAGCTAATGTACCTGGGTTCATGAATGAGATAACTCCATCTTCAGCAATCTGCTGCGAGGAATAGTACTACCGGTCTTGAAAGTTCTTCCAGCCCTCACTGGAGGGGGAACTTTGGTGGTGGTTGTGAACTTGAAGACCCAGCCCCAGCCATGGCCCGGCACCTAAGGAACTTGAGACCATCTTCGACGGCAGTGGGACTGTCCCACATCCCATCTCATCTTCCCGCAAAGCTGTCGATTATCCGAGCTTCCAGTAATTCGTCTGTACCATCTTGTGGACTGGGTCAAGCAACTGAACTGGTCAAAAGCCAACGGCAGATTAATGGGATTAATCAACCAGACAACAGTACTAGGTTACCGGTTACCTATGGTTTTCTCTCAAACCTTAACCTGCGCATCAATCAGCACAGAACTTCTAAGCTAGTTCGTAACCCCTCCAACTATAATTTCACTTGAAGTTGCCAATCGAACTAACTTATTTTCTTCCCATTGCAAGGACTTGATCAGGCAAAAGTGCGTTTTTTCCCCGGGTGCTTATGTGGAGAGATGAATGCGGTTGGGGTGTTTGGAAGTTTGAAAATAGTTTCGTTTCATTAGTCATAGGGGGGACTCTGAGTTCTTCTGTAGAGGCTGGAGTAAAGGAAAATACAGTCATACATAGATAGACAGATAGCACAGGCATCATAGAAAATAGTTCAACCATTATCACAAAATAGGAAACATTATCCTTTTGTATTTCCATTCATTTTTGCTCGCAGATTATGGAAGAATTGGATTTTACACAATTATTTCAAGCAATCACTTTTTAGATGTTCTTGCGTTATAAAGTTGCTCCTTTGAAGTTTTCATAGTCATTATATGTCAAATTTGCACAGGCGCCAAGGTTTTAAATGTAAAAAACAATAGAAAAACTAATCACCAATCTGAATACAATCAAGAAAAACTACATTTCTGAAGATTTATAATTGCAAATCAAGAACAGAAAATTCCAATAGTTCATACTGTTGGAGAGAGATTGTGTTTTCGTTTACTTGTTGATTTTATATTCTGAACTTTGGGTGTTCCGGCACAACACATACAATTTCTGTTCTATGTAATTAAGGCATTAACTGAAGGAAACTAATTTGTGCAGAGCAGAAATATTGCAAACCATGCTCCCAGCAAACATTTGAGAGGCAACACCCTCTGTTAATTATAGACTACTTGAAGAGTAAAAAATGCAATACGTTTATTCATGCCGGGATGTAATTGGTTACGGGAACATATAAGTAGTACTTTATACGAGGAACAAAGTTTCCTTCTCCGCCAAGTCGATCTTCTTAAAAATCAGCAAAGGGTGATGTACTCATATCCCCTACAGGTCAAGATTATTTACTGAGCCTATCTACTACCACCAGAACCACTGTTTTATGTGAAGAAGCAGGCAGACCTTCAATGAAATCAAGGGACATATCGCTCCACAATCTGGTGGGAATGGGAAGGGGTTGTAACAATCCTGGGGACGACACTGTTTCTGTCTTGTTTCTTTGGCACATATCACATTCAGCCACAAACTGAAGCACATCTTTTTTCATTCCCACCCAAAAGAAAGCCTGTTTGATTCTGTGGTAAGTCATGTACCCTCCTGAATGACCACCCGCAGGACTAGCATGATGTTCCTTAATCAACTTAAGCCTGAGTTGATCATCCTTTCCCACCACCAGCTTAGTCTTGTAATATAACATGTCATGCTGCCATAAAAAATTTGGATGGCTATTGGGATCTTGTTGCAAGTCAGTAATGATGTGCTACAGGGTAGGGTCAGTATACTAACTAGCCTCCAAATCCTTCACCCAGTTGCAAATGACCACAGAGAGAGCTGTCAGAGCCCCATGTGCTGTTGTTCCTGAAACTTCATTCTCCTTTAGCCTGGAAAGAGCATCAGCAGCCACGTTTGTTTTCCCACTTTTGTAAGTAATCTCATAATCAAATCCCATTAGTTTAGCCAACCATTTTCTGTTGCATTGGTGTAGTAACTTTTTGTTCCAACAAAAACTTTAGACTCTGATGATCAGTCCTTATGTAAAAGTGCCTGCCCAAGAGATAATGCCTCCATTTGGTAACTGATTTGACCACAGCCAGGAGCTGTAATAACCCGAAATTTCGTAGATAAAAATTTTGATTTATTAATTCAATTAGTTATTTTTAATATCGCTAAATAAAATAATTTATTATTTAGTTTTAATAATTTGAATGAAACTAGATCTAATTTGTTTATTCCCTTTTATTTATTTTTCCGCGCCGTAAAATCAACGCGTGCACACCGGGTATTTCACTACATCGCGTCCGGAAGACCAATTAATTCCCCCAACTCCTATTTTGTCCTCTTATGACTAGCCTTATCCTTTTTAAAACCTAAATTAGGCCTATTTCTATTTTGGAAAAAAACTAATTAG
The DNA here is from genome assembly GCA_020921065.1 of Vaccinium darrowii. NCBI lineage: Eukaryota > Viridiplantae > Streptophyta > Magnoliopsida > Ericales > Ericaceae > Vaccinium > Vaccinium darrowii. Next base: position 5,588,666 of record CM037159.1, on the reverse strand, counting down.
GCATGTGCTCAATTTGACTTTTCTACCAATTTTGACTTTACTTTTACTAAACCTAATTTGTATTTTTGTGAGTTAATGAGAAGAAAGAAAATTTGAGTACCTAACAAGTTAGGCTACTTACCTAATTACAATCTTCTATAAATAGCTCACTCACCTTGTTTCATTTCTCACACCAAAATCTCCCAACTTCTCCACTTTGTGCTTTCTAGTGCTCTTGAGTGAGTTCTTGAGTGTTCTTGTTGAAACTCATCCTAAACCACCACACTCCACCACTCTCGACCACCCGTAGATCTTAGAAAGGTAAAATAAGTTAGCTAGAAAGCGTTTGAACAGAGGTCGACTAGTCGTTACGCCGCCGGAATTCAACTAGCTTATCGGCTTCCGACTAATCATCGGAATTAAGGTAGATACTTTATCTTAACCTGAGATTAGTATTTACTAGTTCATATTAATTATGTTATTATTTTGCTTAAACGTGCTTAATTATGATTAAATGTGATTATGTTGGTGATTAGTGATTTTATGAACAATTAGACTTTGAAAAACACACTTAGTCATTACTATGCACGATTTGAAATTGACTTATCAAAATGCACCGTTATAATGCCCGATGGACTTTTGGAAACCTAAAATATCCAGTTATAATGCCCGAATGAAAATCGACTTTTCAAATTTACGCCGTTATGCTGCCCAATTGATTTTTGAAAATAGCCGACTAAACTTTCCTTAAAGCGACTTCAAAATGTTTTGACTGTACTTGGACTGTTGAGATTAACCCAAGGCTAACACCCTTGAGGGTCTGTCAAAAAAGATATGCCTAGCGCTGTCTAAGAAAGGAATGGTGCCAGTAACTGCATTCGTGCGGCCATCCAGCCTGGGACTCTCCTGGTTATCTCATTTGTCTAAAGAAAGTCACCAACGAGATTTTGTACCTAAAGTAACACGGTTATCGTGAAATATTTTTAAACGAAAAGTTTATCTTGAAACGATTTCTAAACGGAAGATTTTTATGTAATATGGCATGTGCATGTTTTTCGAGACGGTACGACACGATACGTTTTTCAAGAAAGTGATCGATTGTTTTTAAATGGAAGAGATAGAGATGAGAATGGAAATGATGCTGTAATTAAAATTTAGACAATACTGCCATTGGAGTCCCGCCTCAGTTCCCCAGGGTGAACTGGTGGCCAAAGCTCAATGGAACTATACGATAGTGCTGTTTATAGTTCTCCTCAAATTCCGCGGGTGAATTTGACGGTCAGAGCTTACTCAGTACAACACATAGTAAACGGATCTTAAAAACAGGCTGTTAAGTTCGGTGTTATAAGAAAATCGGGACTATCTCGTGTGTGACGCGGAGTTAGCGGAACTCATACCTGCAGGAGTCAGTATATGGGTGGCCGAACCTTCGAACGGAAATGTTGGTGACCGTGAGAACGGGGTTGTAGAACGGGCCAATAACTTTCGAGAGATGTGAGATGTTGACATGGTTAAAATTGGAAGAAGGATGCTGTTAAGAGAAAGTGATACGAGATACTGATACTGTACTCTGATTTTTTTTAAAGAAACGAGATACTGATACTGCACGCTAATTCTTTTTAAAGAAACGGGATACTGATTTTATTAAAGCTGCACTCTGATTTGATCTGATTTGATATTGATGCATTGACACGCATGAACTTACTGTTTTGATAAATGATTTTCAACTATTTACCTGCCACCTACAATATTGTTCTAGAATTGCTAGTTTAAGGTTGGGGTAGGGTATCTATTGAGCGTCCTCGCTTACGGTGTTGCCCTGGCATAATACCACGATGTTGCTTCGCGACTCTGACGTATTATGCTAGATTATCACGATGGACAGGTGAACCTCTACGGAGAACACGGAGCCGGAGGAGCTGCCGAGATGGAGATCCACCAGGCGGAGAGATTTGCGGAGCCGTAGAACCCACCCAGTCTACCTTTTTGTAATCTATGAAGGATAGATCATCTATATGTATTTTTGGTTATTATTATTACTGTTTAAGACCGACTTTAAATTGTAATATTAATCCATAACGTATCCCAAAAATGCGGGGCGTTACAAGTGGTATCAGAGCCCTAGGTTCAAACACTCGGCCTTAGGTAGAATGGGTAGATCACTTTCCGAGAGCGTAACCTGAATAAATGTCCGTACATTGTACTTTTGCTACTCTAAAAATATCCTATTTGCTAACGGTGTAGTTATGGGCATATATGAGCCATTACCAAGCGTAGGGAAGCGAAACGTGAGAACACTTAGGATTTGACTGTTTGTGACATGTGTCCTGCTCACATGTCAGTTTCAGTATAAATATGTGCTCAAAGATAACGTTTAGCAGCAGTAAATCCTTTCCGAATTTAGATTTTAGCCGTAGTGTTGTGCTATTATTTTTAAAAAGGGTATTCTAGACTAAATTTCCTACGAATTTCCAACTCTAGAATGGCGATTACACGTAACAATGGTGAGGACTCGTCCAACAGAACCAACGGTAACCCTGACCTCGCACAACTCATGCAAGCCTTCATTGCTGCGCTCAACGCAAACCGACCCCCACCTAACAACCCACCTGGACCCATGACCCGTACTCAAGCGATGAACGAGTTCTGCAAGAGACGACCACCTGTCTTTCACGGTGAACCTAACCCTACCCTAGCCGAGGCTTGGCTGAAGGAGATCAAGGTGATTCTCAGCACTCTAGGAATCAACCGGGATAACCACTGCGTAGCTCTCACTGCCTACCAACTCCAAGGAGAAGCCCGACACTGGTGGGAGATGATTGAGGTCACTTATAACATTGAGACCATGACTTTCGAGGAGTTTGAGAATATCTTCTTGGACAAGTACTTTCCTGCTCCAGTAAAGCAGGCAAAGATCCAGGAATTTCAGAACCTACAGCAAGGTTCAATGACGGTGACGCAGTACGTCGCTAAATTTGAGGAGCTGTACCGCTATGGTCGTGCTACTATCCCTACTGAGGAGGACAAGGTCCGGAAGTTTGAATGGGGACTTGGCTCGACTCGCAAGACAGTGATGGGAATGGGCTATACTACCTATGCTGAGGCAGTGAAATGTGCCCTAAGGATGGAGAGAGAAGAAGCAGATTTTAGGACTAGGCGTCAAGGAAGTGGTTCAGGAGGACCTATCAGGACTGTGCAGAACGGCAACGATCGTGGGCCCGACCCAGCCAGACCTAACCAAGTTAACCCCCAGCCTTGGAGGGGGAATGAAGTCAGGCAAGGACCGCCGCCACAAAATCCTAACCATAACAACCAACTAGTCAAGTGTTACAACTGTGCGGGCTATGGACACTACAGTCGCAACTGTCCTCATCCAAGGAAGGACGGTTTCACCTATGGGAATCAGCAGCAGCAGCAGCCGCAGCCGCTTCAGAACTATGGCAAACAGCCTATGCAACAGAACGCTAGGCCAGCACATCAGAATAACTGGAATGGAAAGCAGCAGGTCAAGGCACCTCAGAACGGGACAGGACGCTTGTATGCTCTGCATGCTGAGGATCACATCCAGGAGCAGGAACCTTCTGTGATTCAAGGTACGGTACTGCTATTCAGTACCTGCGTACAAGCTTTATTTGACACTGGAGCATCGCATTAGTTTATATCAGTTGCATGCGTATCTGCGCTAGGGTTAGACACTGAACCCCTAGAGAACCAGATGACAATAGGATCACCTTTAAGCGCTAGTTTACCAGTTAATCTAATCTGTAGAGGCTGCGAGTTAGAAGTAAGTAATATCCGACTAACCTGTGACTTACGCGTGATCGAGATGATTGACTTCGACTTAATTATGGAGATGGATTGGCTGTCAACTCATCGAGTTGTTGTTGATTGCCATCTAAAGCTAGTAACAGCCTTTACCCCTGATGGGACATGTTTCTGTTTTAAGGGGGATAGACAGACTGTGAATCCGGTGATTAGACATTTGAAATGGTAGAACCAACTGTTCGGATGGCTAGTTAGCCTCCAGTTAGAAGAATCTGACCGAGAAGAGTTAGGGCTGCCACACATCGTCTGTGACTATGCTGACATGTTTCATGACAATCTACCTGGATTAACCGCCACAAAGATAGATCAATTTTACCATCAAGCTTCAACCTGGAACCGCCCTAAATTCGATAGCCCCATACCGTATAGCGCTGACAGAACTGAAGGAATTGAAGACCCAACTACAAGAGTCGTCAGAGAAATGATACATCAAACCGAGTACTTCACCATGAGGAGCACCTGCACTGTTCGTGAAGAAGGAAGAAGGAACCTTACGGCCACCCTTGTCGATCACAAGTTTGTTGGACTGACGCCAGAGAGATAGGATTACTAGAACCTGAAATGGTTAGAGACACGACGAGAAAATCAAGCTGATTCAACAGAGACTGCTTACTGCGCAGAGCCGACCGAAGAGTTATGCAGATCGAAGAAACAGACCCTTGTCGTTCAAAGAGGGAGACCACGTGTTTCTAAAAAAAAAAAAAATTTGGCCCCGAAGAGGAGTAATTAGATTCGGGAAGAAAGGGAAGCCTTCTCCGCGATATATCGGCCCATTTGAGATTTTGGAGAAAATCGAACGAGTGGCCTACCGAATAGCACTCCCGCCACAGATACCGAGTGCATAACGTTTTTCACGACTTCATGTTAAGGAAGTATCTCGCCCTGCCAAAACACGTGTTAAATTAGGAATATCTCGACATAGATGAGGACGTAACTTTTGAGGAAGAACCAATTGAAATCCGGGACAGCATGGAGAAGCGTATCCGTAACAGAACCATTCAGTTAGTACGAGTATTATGGAAAGATCAAGAAATAGAGGAAAAACCTTGGGAACGAGAAGAAGCCATGAGAGCCAACTATCCACAATTGTTTCCATCCGTTGAGTAATTCGAATTTCGAGGACGAAATTTGTTAAGGGGGATAGATTGTAATAACCCGAAATTTCGTAGATAAAAATTTCGATTTATTAATTCGATTAGTTATTTTTAATATCGCTAAATAAAATAATTTATTATTTAGTTTTAATAATTTGAATGAAACTAGATCTAATTTGTTTATTCCCTTTTATTTATTTTTCCGCGCTGTAAAATCAACGCGTGCACACCGGGTATTTCACTACATCGCGTCCGGAAGACCAATTAATTCCCCCAACTCCTATTTTGTCCTCTTATGACTAGCCTTATCCTTTTTAAAACCTAAATTAGGCCTATTTCTATTTTGGAAAAAAACTAATTAGGCATGTGCTCAATTTGACTTTTCTACCAATTTTGACTTTACTTTTACTAAACCTAATTTGTATTTTTGTGAGTTAATGAGAAGAAAGAAAATTTGAGTACCTAACAAGTTAGACTACTTACCTAATTACAATCTTCTATAAATAGCTCACTCACCTTGTTTCATTTCTCACACCAAAATCTCCCAACTTCTCCACTTTGTGCTTTCTAGTGTTCTTGAGTGAGTTCTTGAGTGTTCTTGTTGAAACTCATCCTAAACCACCACACTCCACCACTCTCGACCACCCGTAGATCTTAGAAAGGTAAAATAAGTTAGCTAGAAAGCGTTTGAACAGAGGTCGACTAGTCGTTACGCCGCCGGAATTCAACTAGCTTATCGGCTTCCGACTAATCATCGGAATTAAGGTAGATACTTTATCTTAACCTGAGATTAGTATTTACTAGTTCATATTAATTATGTTATTATTTTGCTTAAACGTGCTTAATTATGATTAAATGTGATTATGTTGGTGATTAGTGATTTTATGAACAATTAGACTTTGAAAAACACACTTAGTCATTACTATGCACGATTTGAAATTGACTTATCAAAATGCACCGTTATAATGCCCGATGGACTTTTGGAAACCTAAAATATCCAGTTATAATGCCCGAATGAAAATCGACTTTTCAAATTTACGCCGTTATGCTGCCCAATTGATTTTTGAAAATAGCCGACTAAACTTTCCTTAAAGCGACTTCAAAATGTTTTGACTGTACTTGGACTATTGAGATTAACCCAAGGCTAACACCCTTGAGGGTCTGTCAAAAAAGATATGCCTAGCGCTGTCTAAGAAAGGAATGGTGCCAGTAACTGCATTCGTGCGGCCATCCAGCCTGGGACTCTCCTGGTTATCTCATTTGTCTAAAGAAAGTCACCAACGAGATTTTGTACCTAAAGTAACACGGTTATCGTGAAATATTTTTAAACGAAAAGTTTATCTTGAAACGATTTCTAAACGGAAGATTTTTATGTAATATGGCATGTGCATGTTTTTCGAGACGGTACGACACGATACGTTTTTCAAGAAAGTGATCGATTGTTTTTAAATGGAAGAGATAGAGATGAGAATGGAAATGATGCTGTAATTAAAATTTAGACAATACTGCCATTGGAGTCCCTCCTCAGTTCCCCGGGGTGAACTGGTGGCCAAAGCTCAATGGAACTATACGATAGTGCTGTTTATAGTTCTCCTCAAATTCCGCGGGTGAATTTGACGGTCAGAGCTTACTCAGTACAACACATAGTAAACGGATCTTAAAAACAGGCTGTTAAGTTCGGTGTTATAAGAAAATCGGGACTATCTCGTGTGTGACGCGGAGTTAGCGGAACTCATACCTGCAGGAGTCAGTATATGGGTGGCCGAACCTTCGAACGGAAATGTTGGTGACCGTGAGAACGGGGTTGTAGAACGGGCCAATAACTTTCGAGAGATGTGAGATGTTGACATGGTTAAAATTGGAAGAAGGATGCTGTTAAGAGAAAGTGATACGAGATACTGATACTGTACTCTGATTTTTTTTAAAGAAACGAGATACTGATACTGCACGCTAATTCTTTTTAAAGAAACGGGATACTGATTTTATTAAAGCTGCACTCTGATTTGATCTGATTTGATATTGATGCATTGACACGCATGAACTTACTGTTTTGATAAATGATTTTCAACTATTTACCTGCCACCTACAATATTGTTCTAGAATTGCTAGTTTAAGGTTGGGGTAGGGTATCTATTGAGCGTCCTCGCTTACGGTGTTGCCCTGGCATAATACCACGATGTTGCTTCGCGACTCTGACGTATTATGCTAGATTATCACGATGGACAGGTGAACCTCTACGGAGAACACGGAGCCGGAGGAGCTGCCGAGATGGAGATCCACCAGGCGGAGAGATTTGCGGAGCCGTAGAACCCACCCAGTCTACCTTTTTGTAATCTATGAAGGATAGATCATCTATATGTATTTTTGGTTATTATTATTACTGTTTAAGACCGACTTTAAATTGTAATATTAATCCATAACGTATCCCAAAAATGCGGGGCGTTACAGGAGCTCCTTTTCATATGTAGACAGGCCTAAAGTGGTAGGGGACAATGACTTACTATAGTAAGCCACAGGTCTTCCATCTTGCATGAGGACAGCCCCAATCCCATTGCCTAAAGCATCACATTCCAATATAAAGGATTTACTGTAGTCTGGTAGGGCTAAAACTGGGGCAATGGTCATTACTTCCTTCAGTTGTGCAAAGGCTCTGGCAGCTTCTGGCCCCCACTTAAAAGAGTCTTTCCTGAGCAAAAGGTTAAGAGGCTAACATAATTTTCCATAATTCTTAATAAACCTCCTATAATACCCAGTCAATCCAAGAAACCCTCTCAAAGCTTTAAGGGTTATAGGCGTTGGCCAGGTTACCATACTTTGTATTTTGGAAGGATCAGCAGAAACCCCTTTCTCATTGATTATGTGCCCCAAGTACTCCACCTGCTGTTGTCCAAAGGCACACTTGGAAAGCTTGGCATATAGTTGATGTTCCCTTAGCTTATTGAGGGTTTGAGACACATGTTGCAGGTGGTCAGGCCAACTACGACTGTAAACTAAGATGTCATCAAAAAAGACTAGGACAAACTTCCTCAAATAAGGTCTAAACACCTCATTCATGAGGCTTTGGAAGGTGGATGGAGCATTGGTCAAGCCAAAAGGCATGACCAAGAACTCATAGTGCCCTTCGTGTGTTCTAAATGCAGTCTTCTCCACATCCTTGGGATACATTCTGATCTGGTGTTATCCAGCTCTCAAATCTAACTTGGAGAAGAACTTGGCCCCATACAACTCATCCAGAAGCTCATCAATAATGGGAATGGGAAATTTATCCTTAACTGTGTCCTTGTTGAGGGCCCTATAATCTATGCACATTCTCCAGGTATTGTCTTTCTTTTTAACTAGTAATACTGGGGATGAAAATGGAGAAACACTAGGGCCTTATAACCCCTGTAGATAACATTTCTTTCACAATAGTTTCTATTTCATTTTTCTGAATGTAAGGGTATCTATAGGGCCTGATGTTGGGTGGTTGAGAATCATTTTGTAGGACAATGTGGTGATCATGTGTTCTAGGAGGGGGCAACCCCACAGGTACACCAAACACATCCTTATAAGTTTCCAAAATATGTAGCATGTTAGGAGAGTTTTCAAGTGATACCTTTGATGATGCTATAGCTTGCAGGCTGCACACTTGTGCCATGACTCCTGGAACCCCTGTGTTGAGCATATGCTGCATCCTTTTGGTATCAACCAATTTCACCCCAACTGATGTATCTGTAGACACCCCAAAATGAGACGTTTGTGTACATTTTTATCCCCGATGATGAAAGGAAATGCCCTGAAGAACTCTCGGATTGAAATTCTCCAAGTCAACTCAGTCAACAGTACCGTACGGTACTCATCTCTCACGCACGGCACAGCCTCAGTCACGTACGGCATTTTTTTGAATTTTGGCGGTGGAAGTGTGCCGTACGGCACAGTTGGTGTACCGCACGGCACAGTTTGTGTGCCGTACGGCACTGTCATTTGTCAAACAACTTTTGCAGAGTTCCAGCAGCTCAAAATGTTGACGAATTGTTCCTCTGCTCATCATGGTTTCGTGTAAGAGTGAAAGGCTATTTCCTAGCTATGATTTCTTTGGGTGGGCATCAAGTTGGTTCCTACGCCTATATATGCCGATCAACTTCAACGAGAAAAAAAAGACGGCAAATGGTGAAGAACACCATGAAAGCCTACCTCTAAACCCCTTTGTCAAAACACCATTTACTGCAAATCACCTCCATTTGTTATCCATAACCTCCATAAATCAATCCTATAATCCTTTCCAAAGCAAATTCAATCAAAAAACCCAACCCTCTGTTTTCGGTTCCAAGCCCGTGAGGTAGCCATTCCAAATTTGTTCAAGTTCTAGCCATCAACCATCTTTGCTATCATACCAGATTGGAGTTGGAGTCCAGAGGAAGCCCAAGCCACATCCGGAAGTTCAAGAAAGAGTTTTAATCCGAGAGTTGCAAATCGAGGTACGATCCCGTTTCGCCAAACTTCTTAGTTTTGGTACCCTGAGGGGAGGGGTACCAAGTGTGGAATGATCTCCTATATCATCTCCATGCTTGGTATGCCCATGTCACAGTAAGACCAGTTCTATTTCACACCTCCCGGTCGCGTCGTACGTGAAAACATCGTCTCGTACGGAGCGATTCAACGAGGAGGAACATCCCTTATTCAAGCATACTAGTTTTCTCCTTCAAAGTAGTCCATTTTTAACCATGTTTCATACCCTATATGCATCTTTTATTCAATCATGTCGAAAAACCAAAGTTTGAACTTTTTTTGTGAAGGAAACAGTGCCGCACGACACTCCCTATGTGCTGCACGGCACAGTTGGAGTGCTGTACGGCACTCTTTTGAAAATTTGACCGTTGGATTGATGAACAGTGCTGCACGGTACACTTTATGTACCACACGGTACACCTAGTGTGCCGCACGGCACACTTTTGTAAAATCTGAAATTTTGAAACATTTCCTTTACAAAACAGTTTGAACCCTTGGTGTGTTGTTTGGATTACTTGATTTGCATGTTGCTTGTTTTCATTATTATCATCTGCTTTGATTGATAAACTGTTTATTTGAATAAAGTTCGGCATCAAAATATTTTAAAAATCCCACAAATGTTTAGTAAAGACCGATTTTTAATCGGGCGAGCGGGGTGCATTAAAACCCTTCCCCGTTCGTAACCTGGCTCCCGAATCCAAAACGAATCTCTGGTTTTCAAATTGTTTTCCAAATCATTTTCTAAATCATTTTCAAAACTGGTTTCTCGGGTTCAAACCATTTTCCAAAATAAAAACCGGGGTGGCGACTCTATTTCCAAATCAATCATCAACCAAACCGGCGTGGAGATCCGACCGTCCACAGTATCCCCTTGTAATACATGCCTCTTCCCAAGTACAGTGAATTCCATCTGTAAATGCTTGAAGTCCCAAAGAATTGGCCCTAAGGTAGACAACCATTGAACCCCTAAGACCATATCACATCCTCCTAAAGGCAATAACCTCATTTCTGCTGTGAAAGTAGTGCCCTGCATCACCCACTAGCAATCCTTGATCATGGCCTTACTACAGGTTTTAGTGCCATCTGCCACAGTAACAGTTAAAGGACTAATAGTGTGGACATTTGCTCCAGTTTGCTTAGCTACTTTTGGGTCTAAGAAATTGTGAGTACTGCCTGAGTCAATCAAGATGTGCACCATGTGTTTCTTGATGTACCCCTTGACCTTCATGGTTCTGTAAGAAGGCAGTCTTGATAGCGCATGCACCGAAATTTGGAATTCCTCTTGCCTTTCTTTTTGATAGTAGCTTTTGTTGGGAATCTTCAAACGTATCTTCCTCTTCTTCCTCAGCCTCAATCATGAACAGCTGCTTCTTTTTGCAGATATGACCCCTATAGTATTTCTCATCACAGCCAAAACACAGCCCTTTAGCCCTCTTCTCATCAAAATCCCTTTGAGTCATCTTCCTGACAGACCCTCCTGCTTCCCCATTTCTGGATTGGGGGTGTACATCAGTGACCTTAGGAGTTGGGTTCTGATATGAAGTAGAGGGTTTTGAGTTGGGGTACACCCTTCCTTTCTTGGCCAAAGCCTCAAGGGTTTCCTCCTGTAACCTTGCTAGACCCATGGCCTGAGAAATGGTCCTGGGTCGAAACATTTGGACTCCTGCTTTGACCTCCTCCTTCAAACCACTTACAAAACAACTGACAAAAAAATCTTCTCCCAATCCTGTAGTCTTGGTGGCTAATTCCTCAAATCGATCTTGATATAATTTGACAGTGCTCCACTGCTTGAGTTTGGTCAACTGACCCACTGCATCGTTGTACACATTATCCCCAAAACGTTGCAGCAAGACCCTAGAGAAATCTGCCCAAGTGCGTAGGGTTTGGGATTTCTCATACCACCGAAACCAGTGCATAGCCCTATCTTCCAGGTGTAAAGATGCTAGTCGAACCTTCTGTGTTTCCTCAACAGCATTCAATTCGAAAAAAATTTCACACTTGTAAACCCATGCTTCTGGTTCTTCCCCGAAAAATTTGGGAAAATCAATTTTGGGTTGAAATCCTCTAATTGATCCTTGATTAAGATGGGGGTTGGGCAGTATTGGAGGTGACGAAGAAGGAATCGATGTTACCTTTTCTGACAGTAGATCATACTTTGCATTTAGGGTTGTAATCAATTGGGTGAGTCCATCGATGGAAGTCTTGATACCCTCCATGGTCTCCCCGTGTTGCTCCATCGTAACAGACAACTTTCGAACTGCATCATCCAATCGCTTGAACTCCTGTGATCGAGTGTTTTCCGCCATCTCAGTTCTTCACAGCCAAGGAACGATGGCTCTGATACCAGTTGATAAGCTTCTTGCGAGAAAATTAGTGAGAACAAGCTTCTTGCGTGAAAATTAGTGAGATCTCACTAGAAATCCCCAATGAAAGTAAAAATAGTGAGATCTCACTAGAAATCCCAAATGGAAGTATTCTTATTGAAATGGTAGAAAGGTTACAAGAATTGAGTAGTGTTCAGAGGAAGAGATGAGAGGAGAGAGAAAGAGAATCAAGAAAATGAGAAAGAAGCAGTTACAATCCACACCCTCTCCCATACGTGACCTCCCCTCTAATACCCTCCACCTCTCCCCGTAACCGAATTTACAGATTTACAAGCATATGAAAGAAAATTACACTTGCACCCCTTGGACTACTAATCTGATTACATTTTAGGCGCACAACTCTATCAGAAACCATCTTCTCACCAGAACACCATCGCCGATGAGGAACTCTATCTTTACTCGGGCACGGGCAATTCTTTTTCGAAATTTCTGGGGAACTTTTTTAAACCCATTTTAAAGTTTATTTTTACTGGTCTAAATTTCCTCTACCACTTGAGCTTTTCTATATCCATGTAGATTACTAAAAGAATCTGGAGTGTCCAACCTCTTTTTGGATCGTTCTGAGAGCTAAGACACTAAGAATCTTGTTTATTTAAGTACCCATATCGCGTTATTCATTCACGCAAACTCTACTTCCAGTCATGAAAATGAAGTCAAGTAGAATGATGAGAGTCCTGCTTAACAAGGAGAAACAAGGGTAAGTGTATAAGTGCATTTTTATGAAAAAACTGCTCGGATCGAGTCCTTTTCGGTCATTTTATTTGGTGATGTCTCGTAGGAACCCCTTAAAAACATGTTTTTAAACAAATTGAACGGATCGGATCATCAAAATTCGACTGAAAAAACCGAAGTCCGCACAGCAAGGCGATGAGGGATCCCTCATTAAAACCTCCCTTATATATATAGAGGCCCTTTCTAGTGAGGGATCCTTCACTTTGCTAAAGTGAGAGATTCCCATTTTCCGATCAATTTTTGATAAACTCCCTCTCTTTGTATATTACAGTTTTTGCGAAAAAATTGCTTGAATCAAGCCCTTCCCGGTATTTTTTTTATTGAAGATTTCACGCGTGGACCTTGGAAAACACCTTCTGAACACATTGGACGGATCGGATTTTCCCAAAACAATTGGCAACACAAAAAAATACCCCAAGAGCTTCAATCCGGGGGTTTGGATAAAAAGCTTTGGGTACACACATACACACACACACATATACAACAAATATCCAATAAGGGCTCCCTTAAATTCTACAGTGCGGGATTTTTTTGTTTGGGATCGAATTTCGACTATCCGAACTGTTAGATGTGTTTAAAACGTGTTTCTAAGGTCCATCGCGAGGATTCATCGGAAAAAAAACCCGGAAAGGCTTGATCCGAGCTATTTTTGATAAAATGTGTATATTTATATTTTTGTCAAAAAATGCTTAGAACAAGTCCTTCTGGGTATTTTTTTTTTTACGAAATCCTAGCGTTGGACTTTATAAACACATTTTAAACACATCTAATGGTTCGGATCATTGAAATTCGATCTCGAACAAAAAATCTCGCGTCATAGCTTACATAAGGGAGCCCTTACTAGAAATGCCTACTATATATGTGTGTGTGTGCGCGCGCGCGTGTGTGTATATATAGGAGCTTTCCTGTCCAAGATCCTGAAAATAACCTTTAGTCCGGGAATTTAATCGTGGCCGTTGGATTTGATCCAACGGCTAGTGGCAAGGGAAGGAACTCGCGGGCCTAAAACGGGTAAATAATTAACTAGGTCATACTATCCGGGTTATAATCACTTGTGGGTCACCCTTTCCCTTTAGGGTGAGTTTTCTAATGAATTTTATCAAAAAGTTTGATAAATTTAAGTTATTTATTTTAGCATTGGCGAGGAGAGTTGATAAAATATGTAAATTTTTGCATTAAAAAAATCTGTAGATTTTTGTATTAAAAAAATCTCAAAAATTTACGGGGATTTGATCAACTCTCTGCACTGCACCAATCGATAAAAACATGGCTTCGTCGGAGAACTTACCCTCATTTACGCTATTTTGAAAACACGATAGACGGAGAAAGAGAGAGAGGCGACTGTGAAGAAACAATCGATCCAAGGAAGACAAATCCATTGAAGAAGAAGATCAAATAATCGGTATCTTTCTTTCTCTATTCTTTCCTTACGCATTTGTTTCTCTCTTTCTCGTCGGTTTAACCCTTTTTTTTTTTCGTTTTTGCCAAACCAGAACTGGTACTCGAAAGATAAAACCCGACCTTGTCGAATCGATTTAACCAAGGTGAGTCATTTCTCTCTCTCTCTCTCTCTCTCTCTTGCGTTCAATATAGCTCTATACACATACTTTTGAAACCCTAAAGGTTGCGTTTTTGAAACCCTAAAGTTCGATTTGTTTTAAGTAAAGAAACAATCTCATCTTTTGAGAGCACGCAGCACAAAGTATGATGATCTTGTTTTTAGTACATTGGTATTTTTTTCATCACTTTTACATTGAAATATTGGGCTTCATCTTACTTTAAACTAACAAGCACTAATTGAAATTTGAAAAGAATATATCTTACTTTCACAAAGCTATACACTTCGAATTATGGGACAATTCAAAAAGAATAAAAAAAAAAAAAAAACAAGCATTTCATCCATTTGTGAATTAGACGCCGCATTCTTAAAATTTAAGAATTCCAAAACACAAACTTCTACCATATCCTACGTTCCTACTTCTTATACCTGTTCTATTGTAAATCCTAAATTTCCTCACAATCAGACCTTGTTTGCACTATCCACTGAATCTAAACAAACTAAGTATCAAAATACTATCATCTATTTTGCATAAAAGACCCAACTAATCTTGTTCAACCAGACACCTGAGACCCACATTCACACTCTCCCCCATCTACGCGTGCCTAAGCGTACACACCACACATTCAACATAAAAAATCATCACTTAAGAGGATTCAATCAAGAGCTACCATCCATACGCCATTATTTTAGGATCGATTCAAAACTTAAAAATCCAAATACAACGTATATGTGCAGAGACACATAAATATGTATGTATATATTCGGAGATTGCACTAGAACAAGAATTTCTGCAAAAAAAAAAAACACGATTTTTCTGTTGAATGTGTGGTGTGTACGCTTAGGCACGCGTAGATGGGGGAGAGTGAATGTGGGTCTCAGGTGTTTGGTTGAAGAAGATTAGTTGGGTCTTGTATGCAAAATAGATGATAGTATTTTTTATACTTAGTTTGTTTAGATTCAGTGGATAGAATAAACAAGGTCTGATTGTGAGGAAATTTAGGATTTACAACAGAACAACTATAAGAAGTAGGAACATAGGATATGGTAGAAGTTCATGTTTTGGAATTCTTAAATTTTAATCTAATTCACGAATGGATCAAATGCTATTTTTTTTTTATTCTTTTGGAATTGTCCCATGATTCAATATGCGTGTGAGCCCTAAATTACTGAGAGTTCAATATGTGAACCACACCAAGTTCTAATCTTGTAAAGATAACAACACTTCTACTATGATAAAAACATGCAACTCTGTGTGTGCGCGTTCATCTATCTCTGTCTGTGTTGTTTTTCCATGGGTGGTTTAGATGCATTTTCAGGATTAAGGGGGTGTCCAATCCACACACTATGAGTGAATCGATTTCTTTTTAGCATCTTTTTAGTGTATGGAAATGGTGTCTTTCTAGGTTTCTTCCCACTTGTGTTACTTATGCAATTTGGTGCATTTTGCCTTTCCCTCTTTCTTTTTTGGAAACTTATTTTTTCATTGGTTAAACAGCTTCAAAGATATCTATTTGGAGGTTGGAGCTTTGTTAGAGTGAAGAGAGAAACAAATAAAGAATGGATTTTGTTTTCTGTTTTTACATAATTCGAAGGAAGGAAGGAATGCGAATAGTAGTTTCTGAAACTAGGAAGAAAGAAATTCTTGTTGATATTGGCGTGATTGACATTGCAGTTACAAAAAAAATTCTCGATCATGGTTCTATTGGTACTCAGATTCAACTGCATATCTCTCTCTCTCTCTCTCTCTATTTGTTCTCCATCTTTTTCAAGAATGAATGGTTCTTTTGTTGCTTTAACTTTTTCCTGCTGCTTTAGCTTGCACATGACTCATAATTCACTAGGAGGCAAAAGATTTGTGGCACAAGTTGATTTTTGAAAGTTTGAAACCTTGTATGCAACCTGATTATGCTTGAAGTAACATATCTGCTCCATGGACCTCTACTTGATTTATTCGACTATTGTTGCTTGGGTTGCAATTAGGAACTTCATATGGGAAGCAAAGGTAGAATGCTGCCTCCTCATTTAAGACAACCTCTTCCTGGTCCTGGCATGGTTCATCCTGATGCGTTTGGTCCTGGAATGCGCCCACCTCCTGGTGCTTTTCCTCCTTTTGACATGTTACCTCCACCAGAAGTCATGGAACAGAAGCTTCATGCACAACATGGAGAGATGCAGAAGCTTGCGACCGAAAACCAGAGGCTTGCTGCTACCCATGGAACATTGAGACAAGAACTCGCTGCTGCACAGCATGAGTTGCAGCTATTGCATGCTCAGATAGGAGCTGTGAAGTCTGAGAGAGAGCAGCAGATGAGGGGGCTTCTGGATAAAATTGGAAAGATGCAAGCTGAACTTCAAGCAACCGAACCTATAAAATCGGAGCTGCAGCAGGCACGAGCAGATGCACAGAGCTTTTTCGTTGCGAGGCAGGAACTTGTTTCTAAGGCGCAGAAATTGAATCAGGATCTTCAGAGGGCCCACATGGATGTGCAGCAGATTCCAACTTTGATGTCAGAACTCGAGAGCCTCAGACAGGAGTATCAGCACTGCAGGTACTTTTGACTTATTTGTTGATGGATATTTGCTGGAGAAACCGTTTGGATTGAGGGTAGGAATTGAAGGGAAGTGTTAGTTACGAGGAAGAAGGAAAGGGAGGTATCTCTCTTCCTGTGTTGTTGCCAAGTGAGAGGGGACGATAATATGTAAGTCCTTTAGTTTGGTGAGAAATAATTAAGAAAGGAAAAGGAGGTGTATAATACACATTTACTATTAGATCCAGAAGGATATCATTGTAAATGTATCTTGTTTTCGCTGACGCATTAGTCCCTTCACATTGATTTTGTTTCCTTTCAACAGTGTATAAAAAAGTCCAGTGGATCTGCGAACATGCAATAACTATGTTTCCCCCCCTCCTTAATCCAGATGGATTGTAAGGGTCATGACTTCTTATGATTTATAATTATAGACAGTCGGTTCCACTATTTTTATTGCATGGGGTCAGCCCATAATTTTTTTAAACTCAATGCAAATTTTCCTGCGCACAGACAGCTGCATGATTGTGTCTTGAGATTTGTATGCTTTTGAGCTGCTCACTGTTGTGTGGCTGTCAATTTATTGAGACATAATGACAAGAATGTTTGCGCATTGGGGATCTCATGCCCTTTCTTAAACATCGTGTGAATAAATAATGAACAACGTGTGGCTTTTTATATGTCGATTTTCTATGAGGTGTGGATCTCTGTTTACCAATCCCCAACCCTGCTTATAAAGTGATGGATGTCTGGCTAATAGAGAGTGAGCACCAGTTTTTTATGAAGTTCTTTCACTATGCTCTTGGAATTTTCATATAACTCCAAATGTTAAGCTCCATTTTGGATGTGCCTTGACCTTCTATAATTTTTCTGCGCAGGGTTACCTATGACTCTGAAAGGAAATTATACGGTGATCATCTTGAGTCCCTTAAGGTGATGGAGAAGAATTATATGACCATGGCCGGAGAGGTAGAAAAGCTTCGAGCAGAGTTAACAAAAACTGCAAACATTGACAGACGAACTGGTAATTTTAGTATTTATTGTTAATAATGATAAATTGTCTTTTATTGTCAGGACTCTTGTTTTTTTTCGTACTTATCCTTTTCCTTTCCGCATGGGCACTATCATTGCATTGTGTGCAGGTGTGCCTTATGGGAGCACTGGGTGCAAGGAGACTGAAGGTTTCTGGGCATTATCCTGGAGGACAAAACACCTATGAAGATGGCTATGCTCAGGTTGAGATCTTCTTCATGCTGATTTGGTTAAAAAATGTATCGCAATATGCATACTTCAATTAAAGGAAATCCAAAAGAATATTGTGAATTAATATATCACCTATGCCTCCGTAGATACCATATCAATGGATTTGAGTTTCATCTGCCATCTGTACAATGCGAAAAATGACAGAGAAGCTATACAACAGACTTAATTTGTAGAGTATTGAACTGGCTTCGGAGAGAGATTTTGTGGCGCTGATTTTGTGCATGAACACACTTCAATTACATCTTGGGCTTTCTTTATAGCTGCTCTTTGTTAACTGAACCTGGACAGGGATACATACTAAAATTTTCCTCATGAAATAAGGTTGATCTTCTGTGTCATTGAATATTGAAGAACCTGGTACAGTTGATTTCCATGTTATTCACTTTTAACTCGAGTACCAGCCATTCACCTAATTTCTCAAATGCCTTTTATGGACCTAGTTACTTGAAGAAATCCACATAAGGACACAATGGTGTTATAAACATTTCGATATGCATGTTGTGTAGATGAGTGTGTTCTCCATTCCTACCCTTTCATCACGATTAAGGGCCTTATTACAATGTGAACACTTGTTTGGATATCAATAGTTTTATCCTTTTATTTATTGCTTGACAAATTCTTCACTATCAACTGCCTTCTTGAGGCCAGAAAATTAATTGGATGTACACTTCAAAGTTTGCTTCTTTCATTATGCATGGATATGAAACCAGGTTAGTGAGTTTTAGAAATGTCATGAACGTGTTTCTGCCTTACTGGCACTCAACAATGCTCTCCAGTAGCAGTCCTTTGGGTTTGGTTCTTGGGTGGTGTATGCCCGTGATCCGTTTAATCTTTGTTTCCCTTTCCAAAGATTAATGAAAATTTTTTGCTGATAAAAAAAAAATGCTCTCCAGTACTCATGCTTTTACCTTTTCCTGTAGTTTTATGAGAGCTAAACTGTAGAACTCCCTGCATTCCTATTTGATAGTCCCGCTTCGGGAATCCAACTTTTTTAAGGGGCTTCGTTAGGGGACATAATTTGAACTTTCCTAATTTGTCCCTAAAAATTTATGTTGGAGTTTAAATTGGTGAATTGGGGCTGTTTCCAAAACAAAATAACCACTTTCAAAATTTAGGCGGCTAATTGGCACAAAATAGAGGTAAATGTTCTCCTTAATAATTACTCCTCCCGATTGGCAGTGAAGGGGGCGAGGTTTCCCTGGGGATTCAAATATACTCCTATCAAAAGCTGTCAAGGAGTATTAATTGACCTTAATTGAATTTGAAGAAGGGGGGCAAAATGGGAAAATTGCATCCTTTTTTTTATGTTAACACTCTAAATTGGATATTTGAACACCTAAAAAAGGAAAGGTGGACTATCAAATAGGAACGGAGGGATTATAACGCTTAGAGTTTGATCAGGATAGGTATTGTTCGGCGTGGTTCTGGAAACTTGTCTACCAAAATGTAAAATTTGTACGCTGCTGATAAATTTTTACGATCAAAAGCTATTACTAGATTTGTTTTGCTGTGTCTACTAGTATGAATACTAACAGTTGAGTGGAATTTGACACATTTATGAAGGTTATTTAGTTGTGCCATTTATGACCCTGAGTCCACCACCCACTGGGGAATTGTCAATGATATTTTTCCCCCCAGGAGCTTCGAATCTCGCGAATCTCCTTTCATCAATTTATCGTTTTGGTCAATGTGGACTTAATTTGGGTGATGAAATAGAATTGCAGCCTCAAAGAATACTTGCATTTTGCATAACAGGGACGTGCTTCTGTTCCTGGAAGTGGAACTACTGTTGCTAAGGCTGGTGATGCTCCTACTCTTGCGGCTGCCAGTGCTAAATCCGGACCCACTCCTCCGAGAGCTGGTTATGATCCTCCCAAGGGGCCTGCCCATGAACCACCAAAAGTAACCGGCTATGATGCGCAGAGAGGGGCCAACTATGAAACTCTACAAGGACACGGTTACGATCCGCAAAGAGGACCCAGTTACGATGCACGGAGTGGGCCCCACTATGGTGGACAGAGAGGATATAGCTGTGATGCACAGAGAACAGCTGGTTATGATGGGATGAGAGCTGCTGCCGGCTATGATCCACAGGGAGGCTTTGGCAGTTATGATTTGCAGAGGGGACCCGGTTATGATGCACAAATGCAAAGAGGATCTGCTTATGACCCAGCCAGAAGTGGTGGGTATGTTAGTGCAGCTAGAGGTGGCGTAAACCCACAAGGGCAGGTAGCGCCACCCAACAACGCGCCTTATGGGTATGATGCCAGCAGTGTTGGTTATGGGGGTGCTGTTAACCCACAAGGGCAGGTGGCAGCACCTCCTAACAATGCGCCTTATGGGTCTGCAACGCCGCCTAGTCACGCTGTGAGTGGTGGGTATGAGACGACACCACTACCACCTCGAGGTGGAAACCCTGTACATAGATGAGCTTTTGAGATGTTGACCTCTCGGTATTGGTTTCGCCTGACAATTTATTTGCTATAGTTTCAATCACATTGAGGCTCCTGCGATTGCTTTTTCTCTCTTCCTCAGCCAACTCCTTATGCAGAAGCTCTTGTTGAATATGTTGAGGTATGATTTATCGGTTAAAGGTTGCGAGGTTAGCAAAATGGAGCTGCATTTGGATAAAATTTAGGCAATGTCAAGGCCAGTGCATGTATCATTACTCTTTGTTCTTTTACAATATAGCCTTGAGGCTGAAACAAGGATTACTGGTCACAAATGTCTGTTTTGTGAAATTTTAATCAGGCAGTTTTATCGTTTATTCTTTAGCTTGTTATGTGCCCGACTAAAATTTTGTACCGCCGGCTACATGGTTTGTATGGATAAGCAGATCAAAGATCAGCAGGTCAAGTTTCGGATACGCAGTTGTAATGTCTGTATGACTTGACAGTGGATGGAGAGATAATAGTTACCAGGAAACTCTCTTTCTGGATAGGAAAATTCTCGCATAAACACGAAGGAGGTGAAAGTTCTTCTCAAACTTTGTAGTTCACAAAGAAACTTCAAGAAAGTAGTCTGGTGTTCTTGAGAAATGTGAGGATTCGGGTGCCTCCTCCGTTGTGGAGGTGACAAAGATAGATGTTGCGGGGGTTGTATCTTGTGATGTTACCCCGATTCTACATGGTCAGGGTAGTACTCAACAAGAGCCTCCCCCCGTGGCTCGCTATCGGTCTACACGGTTTCGAGAGCCTCCATGAATTCCCTTGGAAGGCGATTTCATTGGAGCTCGACATTGTTTGAACCAAGTGGTGGGTGACTCCTCAACTCTATGATTTGTTGGATATTTATTTTGTTGTGGTTACGGTTTTGGTTTTTTTCTTTTCTCCTTCTTTTCCTTTTCCTCTTGGGGTATGACCCTTGTAGGTTGTATATTCGGTTGAATTTTTTTTTTTTTCAAGCTAATTTACCAAAAAAAAAAAAAAAAACCTTCAAGAAAGTGTTTCCTAGACGTTCCATAATGAAAACTGTTGCCACTGCATAATAAATTTTGTAAGTGAAAATATAATCAAAATTGAAAAAAACTCCTCTAGGGACAACTTTTGAATTTTGCATTCCTTTTTTATCGTACTAATATTACAGAATGTATTTTAAAGCTCCAAAACATTGAAAAATGTGAATGCATAATGGAAAATTTTGGCGCTGCATAGAGCCTGTATTCTTTTTAGATGAGCTTTTTTTGGTTCATTCGGCTTCTCGGCAAGCAATCAATTGAAAATATTCCAACAAAGTAATTTTCTTGATATTTTCCTCAACATTTCTTAAATACAAAACTGACTCTGTTCCTCTTATTGACGTTTTTGACAAATTTTTTTAAAAGTTTGTCCTTAAAAAGTCTCAAAATCTCAAAAAGTCACAATTAGAGAAACAATCTTACTTCTGTATTCAATTTAAAAGACAAAATTACAACGTACCAAAAAAAAAAAAGACAAAATTACGAGAAATACACCTGAAATTAGTAATTAAAATAAATAATAATATATATATATATATATATATATATATATATATATATATATATATAGAGAGAGAGAGAGAGAGAGAGAGAGAGAGAGAGCTTCCTATCCAAACCACAAAATGCGGACCTACCGTCCGGAAATTTCGACGATCCGAACCATTAGATGTGTTTAAAACGTGTTTTTAAGGTCCCCCGCGAGGATTTGGCAAAAAAAAAATACTCGGAAGGGCTTGATCGGAGCAATTTTTCATAAAAACGCTATTAAACGGTTCGGATCATCAAAATTTGGTCCGAAAAGTGGAGGTCCGGAACTTAATAAGTTGCGGGAGTTTGGACCGGAAGTTTGGTGTATATATATATAGGAACAACTTCTAATAAGGGTCCCTTATATAAGATTTCCATGCGGACCTAGCCTTTTTTTGTGTTTCCGGACCAAATTTTGACGATCCGAACCAGTTCAATGTTTTTAAAATGCATTTTTAAGGGCCTACGCGAGAAATCTCCAAAAAAAAATACCTGGAAGGGCTTCATCCGATCAGTTTTTGTTAAAAACAATCGGATCGTCAAAATTTGGTCTGGAAACACAAAAAAAGGCTAGGTCCGCATGGAAATCTTATATAAGGGACCCTTATTAGAAGTTTTTCGTATACACACACACACACACACACAATAGGGATCCGGTCAGGACTCCCGGAGTGTGCCTAAACCGAACTTTGCATTTCAACCGTTGGATCTCATCCAACGGCTCTGATAAAAGACTGTGAATTCGCGGGTCAAAATCATAGGATCCGGGTCGTGTAATACTCATGGATAAAAAACTCCTAATCGGATCCTCATTTCATTCACGCTAAGTTAAACGAGAGAGAGAGAGAGAGAGAGAGAGAGAGAGAGAGGCAATTCGCGAACAAGGAGTAAGACGAAATCGATGGAAGGGAAGAACAAATCAAAGGAGAAGACTAGATCTCTTATGATTATGATTGACGAGGAGTATTTAGCTTTGATTAGTCCGGACTCCATACATCAATAATAAACAGGTCTTGCCTACTACATTACGCTATTCTTTCTTTACATTTTTTTTGGCCAGATATCGTATAAAAGAAGTCCGGTAGAACCACCAGTACAACCACAATCGTGGTGGAGCTTAAGCTTCGCTCTCGCTTTTTTGCTGCAACTGTGTAAACATTTATGTAAAATCTCCACAAACAGGTTCCAAATGGTAGTCTTGTTTCAAAACAACTACTAAATAGAAAAACGAAAGATTACATCATACAAGTTGCATCATTTAAGATACATCAAATCTTGGACATGCAACTGGCTCCGAAATTCATAGAATGAGTCGAATGAGATGAAGTCTTTTTCTCTAGTAGCTTACATCATATAAGTTACAAATAAAGATTACATACTGAAATTTTCACGAGAAAAAATAATGAAAATTGAGAAACTCCATATGCTTGGGAGAATAAGGTAGCCGTGGGTGGCAGCAGTCTTATAGCTCCTCTTTGTTTTGACCTGAATCTTCTCCTCCCCTTCCAATGCCACCTCCTCTTTGTTTCTGTGATTTCTTTAACTAAATCCATGATCACCCGTTAACCCCCATCAAATGTTGCAAGTAAATGACTTCTGGCACGTTACTGAAAAACGAAAAACATTCACAATAAGTGTGTAAAACATACAAATCATTCCATCAAAATTATACTCCCTGTAACGCCCCGCATTTTTTGGGAAAAGCGTTATGGATTATTATTACAATTTAAAGTCGGTTTTACACAATAATAACAATAACCAAAAATACATATAGATGATCTGCCCTCCGCAGATTACAAAAAAGGTAGACTGGGTGGATTCTATGGCTCCGTACGTTCCCTGATCAGATCATGCTCCATGTCGGCAGCTCCTCCGGCTCCGTGTTCTCCGTAGAGGTCCTCCTGTCTATCGTGACAATCTAGCATAATACGTCAGAGTTGCGAAGCAACATCGTCGTATTATGCCAGGGCAAACCGTGAGCGAGGACGCTCAATAGATACCGTACCCCAACATTAAACTAGCAATTCTAGAACAATATTGTTGGCAGGTAAATAGTTGAAAATCATTTATCAAAACAGTAAGTTCATGCGTGTCAATGCATCAGTATCCCATTTCTTTTCATATCAGAGTGCAGCTTTAATAAAATCAGTATCTCGTATTATTTCAGAATCCAGAGTATAGTGTCAGTATCTCGTATCATTTTCTCATAACAGCATTCTTCTTCAAATTTCAACCATGTCAACATCTCACATCTCTCGAAAGTTATTGGCCCGTTCTACAACCCCGTTCTAACGGTCACCAACCTTTCCGTACGAAGGGTCGGCCACCCATAAACTGACTCCTGCAGTATGAGGTCCGCTAACTCCGCGTCACACACGACATAGTCCCGGCTACCCATATCACTGAATCCCCACCAGTTTGTTTATGAGGTCCGCTTGCTATGTGTTGTACTGAGTAAGTTCTAACCGTCAAATTCACCCGCAGAATTTGAGGAGAAACTTCAAACAGCACTACCGTATAGTTCCGTTGGGCTTTGACCACCAGTTCACCCCCGGGGAACTGAGGCGGGACTCCAACAGCATCAACATCTCAACTTTCATCACATCAACATTTTCATTCTCATTTCTATCTCTTCCATTTAAAAACATTCGATCACTTTCTCGAAAAATGTGTCGGGTCGTATCGTCTTTGAAAAAGAACGTGCACATGCATTAATTTCATAAAACAAAATCCTCCGTTTAGAATCGTTCATGATAAACCTTCCGCTCGTAACCCATCTTACGAAAACATGTTACTTAACGACAAAAGTTCTTTCTTCCGGGGATTTAAATCAAAACATAAGGATTCATTCTCGTTCTTGGATTTGCTGGCGTGTTTTAAGATTCGTACGTCGAATCGCCACTTGGTTTGTCTAAACCAAGAAAGTACCCTACTAGAAAACTCTAGTAGTTGAATCCGTTTGGCGTGTTTTAAGATTCGTTCGTCGAATCGCCACTTGGTTTGGGCTAAACCAAGAAAAAGTCTGACTAGACATGCTAGCCATAGATTCTATTTGTTAGTCTAAATAGATTAAGATTATTTATTCAATAATCCCGGAAAATCTCATTTCATTTGAAAAGCTCTTTTCTCAGAAAATTGGTCGGGCATTATAACTGCGTAAATTTGAAAAGTTGATTTTCATTCAGGCATTATAACTGGGTAATTTAGTTTCCCAAAAGTCCATCGAACATTATAACGGTGCATTTTGATAGTCAATTTTAATTCGTGCATAGTAACGACTAAGTGTGTTTTTCAAAGTCTAATTGTTCATAAAATCACTAATCACCAACATAATCACGTTTAATCATAATTAAGCACGTTTAAGCAAAATAATAACATAATCAATATGAACTAGTAAATACTAATCTAAGGTTAAGATAAAGTATCTACCTTAATTCCGATGATTAGTCGGAAGCCGATAAGCTAGTTGAATTCCGGCGGCGTAACGACTAGTCAAACTTTGCTCAAACACTTTCTAGCTAACTTATGCTACCTTTCTAAGATCTAGGGGTGGTCGAGAGTGGTGGTGTGGGGTGGTTTAGGATGAGTTTCAAGAAGAACACCCAAGAACTCACTCAAGAACACTAGAAAGCACAAAGTGGAGAAGTTGGGAGATTTTAGTGTGAAATGAAGCAAGGAGAGTGAGCTATTTATAGTGAAGCAATGAGGTTCACCTCCCCCAAAAATAATCACCAGCCAAAAACCCTCCCCACAAGTGTCCAAACAACCTTTTGCAAAAGCAAAAATTAGGTTTTAAAGACTAGTTTTAGGTTATAAGAAATTCCCCACCAAATTTCCCACCAACTTAAAGATTAGTTTTAGGTTATAAGTAATCTCCCACCTAATCAAGGTTAGCTTTAATAAAATAAAATAAGAGTTGGGGATTTAGTAAGGCTTCCGGATGCAGTGTGGTGAAATACCCGGTGTGTACGCGTTTATTTACGGCGCGAAAAGTATAATTAAACAGGTTAAATCTAATTCGTTTAATCTAACCAAACCAAATTATAAACTATAATTATTTAAAAATAAAACCGCATTAATAAATCGAAATTTTTTATTTACAAAATTTCGGGTTATTACAACCTATCCCCCTTAACAAATTTCGTCCTCGAAATTGAAATTACTCGACAGGTGGAAACAGTTGCGGATAATTAGCCCTCATGGCTTCTTCTCTTTCCCAAGTTGTTTCCTCCATCCCCCGATGTTTCCACAAAACTCGTACTAATCGGATAGTCCTATTGCGGATGCTCTTCTCCATACTATCCTGAATTTCAACCGGCTCTTCCTCAAAAGTTGCGTCTTCATCTATATCAAGATCTCCCCAGTTTAATACGTGTGTTGGCAGGGCAAGATACTTCCTTAACATAGAGACATGAAAAACATTATGCACTCGGTCGATTTGCGGCGGTAATGCTAACCGGTATGCTACTTGTCCAATTTTCTCCAAAATCTCAAATGGGCCGATATATCGTGGGGATAGTTTTCCCTTCCCCCCGAATCTAATTATTCCTCTTCGAGGTCTAATTTTCAGAAACACGTGGTCTCCCTCTTTGAATGACAAAGGTCTGTTTCTTCGATCTGCATAACTCTTCTGTCGGCTCTGCGCAGTAAGCAGTCTCTGTTGAATCAACTTGATCTTCTCCGTTGTGTCTCTAACCAAATCAGGTCCTAGCAATCCCGTTTCTCCGGCGTCAGTCCAACAAACCGGTGATCGACAAGGGCGGCCGTACAGAGCTTCGTAGGGTGCCATCTTGATGCTAGCCTGATAACTGTTATTGTAGGCGAATTCTACTAATGGCAGATGTCGTTCCCAATTCCCTGTGAAATCTAAGGTGCAAGCCCTAAGCATGTCCTCCAATATCTGGATTGTCCTCTCCGTCTGTCCATCAGTCTGCGGATGAAAAGCAGTACTGAGACGTATGTCAGTTCCTAGTGCCCTTTGCAGTCCTTTCCAGAACTGTGAGATAAATCTAGGATCTCTGTCTGACACGATTGACACTGGTACTCCATGAAGTCGCACGATCTCCTGGATATAGAGTATTCCCAATGCTTCCATGTTTTCCGTCATTTTCACTGGCAAGAAGTGTGCCGACTTAGTGAGACGGTCTACAATTACCCACACAGCGGTGTTTGACTTAAACGACCTCGGAAGTCTAGTCACGAAATCCATTGAGATATGCTCCCATTTCCACTGTGGAATTGGTAGCGGCTGCAATTCTCCTCCAGGCCTCTGGTGTTCAGCCTTAACTTGCTGACAAACTAAACAAGTCTTTACAAATTCTGCCACGTCTTTCTTCATTCCTTCCCACCAATATGTCCGTCGTAAATCGTGATACATCTTCGTACCTCCAGGATGAACAGCGAAATTCGAGTGGTGAAATTCTTGAAGCACGGCTTTTCGAAGTCGACCTAAGTTGGGTACAAATACCGAGCCTTTAAATCTCAGACTGTTATCTGCTGCATGCAGGGTCCAACCGGGCAATTCCTTTCCTGAACTGAGTTGTGATCTAGTGAATTCACAGTCCTGTTCAAAAGTCTGCGCCAATAAGATCTCCCGGTGAAGTGCTGGTTCTGCCACTAGTGCAGATAATCGCATCTGATCTCCATTAGATGACGGTTGCAAATTGAACTCGTTCAGAGTATCTATCATCTCCCATTCCTTCACAGCTATCTTGGCTTTTTGTGCCCTGTCCTTTCGACTCAGGGCATCAGCAACAACATTTGCCTTGCCAGGGTGATATGACAGGGTAAACTTGTAGTCTTCCAAGTACTCCATCCACCTTCTCTGTCTCATATTCAACTCCTTCTGAGTGAACAAATACTTGAGACTTTTGTGATCCGAGAAAACCTCAAATTGTTCGCCATAAAGGTAATATCTCCAAGATTTTAGAGCAAAAACTATTGCTGCTAATTCTAGATCGTGAGTAGGGTAGTTCTTCTCGTGCGATCTGAGCTGTCTCGATCCATATGCCACGACTTTTCCGTTCTGCATCAGCACACATCCTAGTCCTTCCTTTGATGCGTCACAATATACTTGATAACCAATGTCCCTTTCAGGAATGATCAGTATCGGTGCACTGGTCAGTCTCTTTTTCAACTCTTGGAAAACTTTCTCACACTTGTCATTCCATTCGAACTTAACGTTCTTCTGAATCAATCTAGTCATTGGCTTGGCAAGAGTAGCAAATTCCGGAATGAATCTTCGATAATATCCTGCTAAACCCAAGAAACTACGGATCTCAAATACGGAAGTTGGCTGCTTCCAATCCAACACAGCTTCTACCTTGCTGTTGTCAACTGCAATACCATCCTTAGACACCACGTGTCCCAGAAATTGAACCTGCTCTAGCCAGAACTCGCATTTACTAGCCTTGGCATAAAGCTGGTTGTCTCTTAGTACTTGCAGGGCTACCCGAAGGTGTTCTTCATGCTCCACTCGATTGGCTGAGTATATCAATATATCATCAATGAACACCACCACAAATCTATCTAGATAGGGTTGGAATATCTTGTTCATGAGGCACATGAATACTGCTGGAGCATTCGTCAGTCCAAACGGCATGACCACGAACTCATAATGTCCGTATCTTGTCCTGAACACGGTCTTTGAAATGTCCTCGTCGCGGATTCTCAACTGATGATACCCTGATCTTAGATCAATCTTTGAGAAACAAGTTGCTCCTCTTAACTGATCAAATAGGTCATCTATTCTAGGCAGGGGATAACGATTCTTGATCGTGACTTGGTTTAGTTGCCTATAATCAATGCACAGTCGTAAGGTTCCTTCTTTCTTCTTCACGAATAGTGCAGGTGCTCCCCATGGTGAAGTACTTGGTCGGATGTATCCTTTTTCCAACAGTTCTTGTAGCTGGGTCTTCAATTCCTTCAGTTCTGTTGGCGCCATTCGGTAAGGGGCTATAGAAATCGGAGCGGTTCCAGGTTGAAGCTCGATGGAAAAATCAATTTCCCTTCATGGCGGTAATCCAGGTAGATCGTCAGGAAATACATCAGCATACTCGCAGACGATGTGTGGCAGTCCTAACTCCTCACAGTCAGATTCTTCCAACTGGAGACTAGCTAGCCATCCGAACAGTTGGTTCTGCCATTTCAAATGTCTAATCACCGGATTCACAGTCTGTCTATCCCCCTTAAAACGGAAACATGTCCCATCAGGGGTAAAGGCTGTTACTAGCTTTAGATGGCAATCAATGACTACTCGATGAGTTGACAGCCAATCCATCCCCACAATTAAATCGAAGTCAGCCATCTTGATCACGCGAAAATCGCAAGTTAATCGGATATTACTCACTTCTAACTCGCAACCTTTACAAATTAGATTAACTGGTACAGTACCGCCTAAGGGTGATGCTATTGTCATCTGGTTCTCTAGGAGTTCAGTGTTTAATCCTAGCGCAGATACGCAGGCAACTGATATAAACGAATGTGATGCTCCAGTGTCAAATAATGCTTGTACGCAGGTACTGAATAACAGTAGCGTACCTTGGATCATAGAAGAATCCTGCTCCTGGATTTGATTCTCACTATGCAGAGCATATAGGCGTCCTGTCCCATTCTGAGGTGCCTTGACCTGCTGCTTTCCATTCCAGTTGTTCTGTTGAGCTGGCCTAGCGTTCTGTTGCATAGGCTGTTTGCCATAGTTCTGAAGCGGCTGCGGCTGCTGCTGCTGCTGATTCCCATAGGTAAAACCGTCCTTCCTCGGGTGAGGACAGTTGCGGTTGAAGTGTCCATAGCCCGCACAGTTGTAACACTTGACTGGTTGGTTGTTAAAATTGGGATTTTGTGGCGGCGGTCCTTGCTTGACTTCATTCCTCCTCCAAGGCTGAGTGTTAACTTGGTTAGGTCTGGCTGGGTAGGGCCCACGATTGTTGTTGTTCTGCACCGTCCTGATGGGTCCTCCCGAACTGCTTCCTTGACGCTTAGCCCGAAAGTCAACGTCCTCCATTTCCATCCTTAGGGCACATTTCACCGCTTCAGCATAGGAAGTATAGCTCATTCCCATCACAATCTTGCGAGTCGAGCCAAGTCCCCATTCAAACTTTCGGACCTTATCCTCCTCAGTCGGGGCAATGGCACGGCCATAGCGGTATAGTTCCTCAAATTTAGCGACATACTGCGTCACTGACATCGAACCTTGCTGCAGGTTCTGGAATTCCTGAATCTTTGCCTGCTTAATAGGAGCAGGAAAGTACTTATCCAGAAATATGTTCTCAAACTCCTCAAAGGTCATGGTTTCGATGTTATAGGCGGCTTCAATCAGTTCCCACCAATATCGAGCCTCTCCTTGGAGTTGGTAAGCAGCGAGAGCTACACAGTGGTTGTCTTGGTTGACTCCCAAGGTGCTAAGGATCACCTTGATCTCTTTCAGCCAAGCTTCGGCTAAAGTAGGGTTAGGTTCGCCATGAAAGACGGGTGGGCGTCTTTTACAGAATTCGTTCATAGCTTGAGCACGAGACATGGGACCATGGTTGATATTATTAGGAGGGGGTCGGTTCGCGTTGAGCGCAGCAATGAAGGCTTGCATGAGTTGAGCCATGTCCGGATTAGCTCCGTTATTTCCATCAGAAGAGCCTTCAACATTGTTACGCGTAATTGCCATCCTAGAGTTATTAATTTGTTGGGGGAATCAGTCTAAAATACTTGCAAAATTTATCAAAGCATAACTGCTTAAATTAACAGAGATTTTATTAAAAACGAGTCATTATAGAAAACATGATTTCAAACAGCACAATAACTGGTTCATTGTCCCATTCAATACCAATACCACATTACTTGGCTCAAGGCTGAACATATAATACTATTACCACACAGAGTCGAATCCTACCACATAGCGATTACAGTCAGCTTATTCTACGCATAAATATTACTTAGGGTATTATAGTAAATCAAGGACACACAATTATTATTCTAGCTTAGTGTCTACCCGATTACCCAAGGCCGAGTGTTGGAACCTAGGGCTCTGATACCACTTGTAACGCCCCGCATTTTTGGGAAAAGCGTTATGGATTATTATTACAATTTAAAGTCGG
This sequence comes from Vaccinium darrowii, assembly GCA_020921065.1. NCBI lineage: Eukaryota > Viridiplantae > Streptophyta > Magnoliopsida > Ericales > Ericaceae > Vaccinium > Vaccinium darrowii. The sequence continues at coordinate 5,557,741 of CM037159.1, read as the reverse complement.
TTTTACACAATAATAACAATAACCAAAAATACATATAGATGATCTGCCCTCCGCAGATTACAAAAAAGGTAGACTAGGTGGATTCTATGGCTCCGTACGTTCCCTGATCAGATCATGCTCCATGTCGGCAGCTCCTCCGGCTCCGTGTTCTCCGTAGAGGTCCTCCTGTCTATCGTGACAATCTAGCATAATACGTCAGAGTTGCGAAGCAACATCGTCGTATTATGCCAGGGCAAACCGTGAGCGAGGACGCTCAATAGATACCGTACCCCAACATTAAACTAGCAATTCTAGAACAATATTGTTGGCAGGTAAATAGTTGAAAATCATTTATCAAAACAGTAAGTTCATGCGTGTCAATGCATCAGTATCCCATTTCTTTTCATATCAGAGTGCAGCTTTAATAAAATCAGTATCTCGTATTATTTCAGAATCCAGAGTATAGTGTCAGTATCTCGTATCATTTTCTCATAACAGCATTCTTCTTCAAATTTCAACCATGTCAACATCTCACATCTCTCGAAAGTTATTGGCCCGTTCTACAACCCCAGTTCTAACGGTCACCAACCTTTCCGTACGAAGGGTCGGCCACCCATAAACTGACTCCTGCAGTATGAGGTCCGCTAACTCCGCGTCACACACGACATAGTCCCGGCTACCCATATCACTGAATCCCCACCAGTTTGTTTATGAGGTCCGCTTGCTATGTGTTGTACTGAGTAAGTTCTAACCGTCAAATTCACCCGCGGAATTTGAGGAGAAACTTCAAACAGCACTACCGTATAGTTCCGTTGGGCTTTGACCACCAGTTCACCCCCGGGGAACTGAGGCGGGACTCCAACAGTATCAACATCTCAACTTTCATCACATCAACATTTTCATTCTCATTTCTATCTCTTCCATTTAAAAACATTCGATCACTTTCTCGAAAAATGTGTCGGGTCATATCGTCTTTGAAAAAGAACGTGCACATGCATTAATTTCATAAAACAAAATCCTCCGTTTAGAATCGTTCATGATAAACCTTCCGCTCGTAACCCATCTTACGAAAACATGTTACTTAACGACAAAAGTTCTTTCTTCCGGGGATTTAAATCAAAACATAAGGATTCATTCTCGTTCTTGGATTTGCTGGCGTGTTTTAAGATTCGTACGTCGAATCGCCACTTGGTTTGTCTAAACCAAGAAAGTACCCTACTAGAAAACTCTAGTAGTTGAATCCGTTTGGCGTGTTTTAAGATTCGTTCGTCGAATCGCCACTTGGTTTGGGCTAAACCAAGAAAAAGCCTGACTAGACATGCTAGCCATAGATTCTATTTGTTAGTCTAAATAGATTAAGATTATTTATTCAATAATCCCGGAAAATCTCATTTCATTTGAAAAGCTCTTTTCTCAGAAAATTGGTCGGGCATTATAACTGCGTAAATTTGAAAAGTCGATTTTCATTCAGGCATTATAACTGGGTAATTTAGTTTCCCAAAAGTCCATCGAACATTATAACGGTGCATTTTGATAGTCAATTTTAATTCGTGCATAGTAACGACTAAGTGTGTTTTTCAAAGTCTAATTGTTCATAAAATCACTAATCACCAACATAATCACGTTTAATCATAATTAAGCACGTTTAAGCAAAATAATAACATAATCAATATGAACTAGTAAATACTAATCTAAGGTTAAGATAAAGTATCTACCTTAATTCCGATGATTAGTTGGAAGCCGATAAGCTAGTTGAATTCCGGCGGCGTAACGACTAGTCGAACTTTGCTCAAACACTTTCTAGCTAACTTATGCTACCTTTCTAAGATCTAGGGGTGGTCGAGAGTGGTGGTGTGGGGTGGTTTAGGATGAGTTTCAAGAAGAACACCCAAGAACTCACTCAAGAACACTAGAAAGCACAAAGTGGAGAAGTTGGGAGATTTTGGTGTGAAATGAAGCAAGGAGAGTGAGCTATTTATAGTGAAGCAATGAGGTTCACCTCCCCCAAAAATAATCACCAGCCAAAAACCCTCCCCACAAGTGTCCAAACAACCTTTTGCAAAAGCAAAAATTAGGTTTTAAAGACTAGTTTTAGGTTATAAGAAATTCCCCACCAAATTTCCCACCAACTTAAAGATTAGTTTTAGGTTATAAGTAATCTCCCACCTAATCAAGGTTAGCTTTAATAAAATAAAATAAGAGTTGTGGATTTAGTAAGGCTTCCGGACGCAGTGTGGTGAAATACCCGGTGTGTACGCGTTTATTTACGGCGCGAAAAGTATAATTAAACAGGTTAAATCTAATTCGTTTAATCTAACCAAACCAAATTATAAACTATAATTATTTAAAAATAAAACCGCATTAATAAATCGAAATTTTTTATTTACAAAATTTCGGGTTATTACACTCCCTCCGTCCCAATTTAAATGCTCCATATGGTTATGTGTGTTTTTTTAAAACTCTTATAGTTTCATTCTATAATGTATTTTATACGCAATATGGATCTTATTTGATAGATCTCAATTAGTTCTATTAGACAAAATTTTTAAAAACTTTGAAAACCTTACCAATAAAAAGATATAGACGTTTGAAAATGACACGGATATACGTAGGGAGCATTTAAAATGGGATGGAGGGGGTACCAAAGACTACATCATTGTCGCTGATTACTCTATCAAAATCAACATGAACCAAACAAAGTTGTACCCTTCAGATCAATTTCAGATTCAAAATTTCAAGCCTAGTATTCAATCCTTCCCCTACCACACACATATGATATATATGCAAAGCGCTCCTAAAATCCTAGCATCCTGTGTCCAAGGCTGTTCATACTTCATAGTCCATGGTGAATACCAAGCACTTTCAATTACAAAGACATTCAACAGTGCCCCAAGTCCTTACCCTGCATTTTTGGCTATGGAAAAAAACAGAACACCAAGAACAGCAACAAGATAGCAAATTCAACCTTTGCAACTAGGCACTAGCATCAAAACTAACCAAACCATAGCTAGTTTGAAAATCAGGAGAAACAAAAAGAAACAAACCACTAGGACAAAAACGTAAAAGGGGAGTGACAACTCCTCCCTAGGAAAAGCCATCTCTGATGCTAGAAATGTGATCGTGCAAATCCATGCAAACAAATCCTAGCAATGTCCCAAACAACGTCATGCAGGAGAAACATTTAATGAATAGGCTCACATACTTCCTTAGCTCAGTTTTTTTAGTTATTTCTGTTTACTTATTTGCATATTTTGGAGGGAGCTAGGAAACAAGCTTATTTTCTTATTAAGCACTAGAACCCTAAGGGCCCTAAGCATTGAACATTCCTATCCGTTGTTCATTCCTGCCATCGAAAATCGGGTGATTGCCTGATGACAAAATAGAAGAACTGGAGTAGAAAGAGTTCAGAATGAACAGAGGGACAGAAAGGAGAAGAATATGGATGGGTAAATAACAACCACCATTCCAACTGAAAGAAGATAACCTCCAATCCAATTTCTACAGACCCCCTTTTTGCCCTCACTGATGCTTCCAAACTGCTTTCGAGAATAAAATGTTGAACCCAGAAGACAGAAACAAACAAAGACCATCACAAATGGGTAGAGATGCACCCTCCGGCCATGAACCTTGGTCCCTTGAAGGACTTTTTAAGAAGACGTGCAATAAATGCATTCATTTTTCAACATCGCCCCTTTATTCTGAGTCTCTGACTTCTAAATACTTTTGTAGCCTTGCGTTTGGCTCCTTTGGGATAGTTTTGAATACTAAAAGTTTCATTCTTTGTGTAGTTTAGAGATGGATAGTATTCTTTTTGTTCCAGAACATGCCAAAATAAAAGATAAAATGTACTCACCAATTGGCCCAATTTCCTGATCTCAGCAGTAATTCATCAAGTCTTTCATACTATTGACACCCTCGGATATCTGTGACAAGTTGGTGCATTAACAGAAGAAACCAAAATAAGGAAACTAAAAAGAGTTGGAACTCTGCAACTTATATAGGTAAATACCCTAGCACTTTCCACTAGTCCATTACTCCAGTTCAAGACCTCTTCAATTAGTTTAAAGTAAGTTTAACAAATCCCTCCATTCCAACCAAAGTGGGAGGTCAATGACATTCATTATCTCCAACATATTATCGACACAATTTCATCAAACTATAGGTTCTCCCTGAATACTCCAAGATACATCTAGAAATTATTGGTCTACAAATGAAAAGATATTTACCCATTTAGAAAATGATGGCATCCATCCCAAAAGGGCTAAACGATGATCTATTATGGTACTTCTGTCAAGTGATGTATCAAACTCCACCCACCCCATTGTTGGCAACTAAGGACTGCCTTGACTCGGTTTTAAAGACTATGAATTCATTGCTCGACATTGATCAAATTATTTGGCCATGTTTCTACTTTCCCAGTTACTCTACACGGTCACACGACTCACACCACATCTCATGAAAAAGGACCAAATGCGAACACTAGACAAAATATCTATATTTTATCATAAATCCACTCGGTCACACGACTAACTCATTTGTTGTTCGATCTTCCACGTAAATGACATGAAGCAGCATGAGTTCCTGATTGATACGATTGCATTTGTAGTTAATTTTGTTCAGGATTTGGCTTTCAATAGTCTGGTTTACATAGTGAATTGCTTCCCCCTTGCCTTTTTTTTTTTACATATATCAATCACATATGCTTACATAGGCGTATTTTTCAAGGAAATTTCTGATATAATTATTTTTAGCAATGAAAGTATCAATTTGTACTTTGATGGATACATACATTTCAAGTCGAATAGTAAGGAATAATGTGCCCGGTAGATCGAATACTCCATATCAGATTCATTGTTTGGGTCATATTCACTCTATTTTCCTACTGAGAAAAAACAAAAACTAGAATACGAAGAACAAAATTGGTATTTGCTTCAAACAGAATGAACAGCATACATTTCACTTACTGTCCGTCTATCATCACCCAAACACGAGACGAATTTGAGTAGCCGCGCTCGTGCTCGTCTGATTTGCCGCGTTCTCGGTGATGGTGTGTTCGTTGCCGGAGGTGGAGGTGGAGAGGGAGGCGGGAGGCGCTGCCGGTCGTGGTGGTAGCCCGTGGTGGTCGTCGCTCTTCCTTTCTCTGTACAGATTGAACGAAACGGGTTTCGCGGTTTTCGAATTTTTTTAATTTTGCTCTGGTAAAAATATTTTCCATGTCATGACATAGGTTCAACCTATGTCATGTATTCAAAACGACGTCGTTTTAATTATAAGAACTCTAAGGACGATTTCTACCTCTATTGACCGTAGTTTAATGATCCAAGACATTTTTCTCGTAGAAATTATTAAAACACATATAATGTATGAATATTTTGTAAATAAGATACATAATTTTACTTAATTTAGATGAATTTCTAGTTCTTAAAATGGCTCCGGATACATTGAATCATATCCCCTTCTATATCAACAACTCTTGGCGGACTTTGAGTAAGTTTTCTATCAATCCTAGAGATATGTTAATGATCTAAGACATTCATATTATAGAATGCAGAAAAATACACATCATGTAAAAATTTCATAATATTTGAGAATGAATTAGTAGTTGATCCGAATGAATTCATGTTCGTTAAAATAGGTTTGGATATACTGAATCAAAACCATAATAGGAGTTGTAACCGGTTTTACTTATAATCTCGTCTTGTGTTTGCCATAGACATTAGAAACGACGTCGACGCTGAAACTCTCTCCCTCTCCCATTTACTTTCCCGTCCGATCAGAGTATCTCCGGCAACTTAGAGACTCCGTTCAATCCAAACGTCGTCGACTGCCGCTCATTCGAAGCCCATCGTCAATGGTGACTGTTTAATCGCCGAAGGTGGTCTCAAATTCTCAATGGTGACAGTCTCCCAGTGACATCTGTTCTTGATTTTGGTATGAACTCAATCTTCAACTGAACAATCTTGACGTGCGCAATTTACGCTAAACCAGTCTCCCCAGTGACATCTGTTCATGAATTGGTATGAACTAATCATTGTAGTGTATTTTGGTTGTGCTCAGTCAACTAGCAACATGTTAGAGGCTGTTGGTTTCTTTCTTTTTGGCTTTGCAGAATCCACTCAGACCAAATTTTGTTTTTGATCCTACTAAGAAGAAGACGCAAGTCATACAGGATGATGGGGATGATACCTCCAACGAGATAGTTGAGAACATAGAGAATTTATTACAAAAGTTTGAGGGTATATGCGCCCCAATTAGGCTTCTCTCACGTCTGTATTTGTGTTTGTATGCATGTTCCTTCACAATCTGCAAAATAAATGTATTTGCAGGTGTTTTATGGGTTATTATTATTACCCAATTTTTTACGGAGACTTATTTCGTTCTTCCTTTGCAGTTGCTGAGGGAGTTGAAAATACATTAATTGGTTTGAAAAATAAGAAGAAGAAACCAGTAAGTTTTAAAGCTCGTAGCATCTCCTTATATCCATAAGAAATTGACACTTTTTGCAGCCACAGTTTACATGGGAAGGAAGTGACCAAGATTATGAGTATAAGAGGTATGTTTGATTTTTTTATGATTCATTATTCTTTCCTCCCACAATGATTTACTACATTGTTTGTGCTTCACGTGAGTGTGTAGCTCCTAAGCAGAGTGAGAATGGTGTTGATTCTCTTGTAGGTATTTTCTTGCATCATGTTTGACAATATCTGACACTATATTGTTAATAATGGCTTAATTTAACATGCTGATAAATGGTCACATTCTCCCTTAGGTGCTGTCGAAGTTTTGTTGTCAGCCGATCACTTTATACCTATTAGAGCATGAGGTATTTTTGTTGTCGAACAACTCATTTAATATCTTTGAATCAGCACAACTAGATTGGTTTGAGCTGAACTTTTGGCAAGTCTGGGCTTTCGTTGAGTTCCGTTTCTTGATGCGACTTCCTAAGTGTTAGGTTCTTTGAGTTACATACTATGTCATGATAAAAACTTTCCTTAGTTGGTTGACATATACTTTTGCACACAACTGTAGTTGGTAAGAAGTCAATGATTGGTTTGAGCACAAGTATTGAGGATAGCATAGTGTCTGGAGAATGTTTATAAGTTAGGAATTAGGATCATACTAGTAGCCCCTTTGGATTGTGGCCAAGGGTGAGAAAAGAAAAGAAAATAGAGTCCTTCAATAATTTGGTTACCTAAATGAGCTGAGAATAGTGAGAAAAGGTGAGAAGTAAAGAAAGAGATGAATCTTCGTGGTCCATTTGTAATTCTCACCAAATCTCGTCACTTTTGGTGAGATTTGGTGTGAGACACAAATCTTCTTTCTCTCCCTTTCTCACAATCCAAAGGGTCTCTTAAGGTAAAATAAGTGAAGGGGGCATGGATAGCATTGGAAGAATAATCTTTTGTCTATGTCGAGATAGACGACTAAACAGAATCATCGAATATTAGACGAAACACATTCACAGAATCAAGGATTGATGCAATTTTTCTTTTCAAAATAATCACAGCGTGACAGAAGTTGCAGGGTGAGAGATATGGTGATGTAGTTAAACATTTTGGCATTCAAAATGTATTATTACCCTAGTGAATGGAGAGAGAGACTTTGGGAGTTCTGGTTGTATTTTTGTAGAAAGAGAGATGCAGTCAATGCACAAGAAATGGTGAAGCAAATAAGTTTGATTGGCAACTTCAAGTAGAATTATAGTTGGAGTTAAGAACTGGCTTAGAAGTTCTGTGCTGATTGATGGGCAGGTTAAGGTTTGAGACAAAACCATCGGTGACCGGTAAACCAGTACTGTTTTCTGGTTGATTAATCCCATTATTCTGCCGTTGGCTTTTGACCAGTTCAGTTGCTTGACCCAGTCCACAAGATGGTACAGACGAATTACTGGGAGCTCGGATAATCGGCAGCTTTGCGGGAAGATGAGATGGGATGTGGGGCAGTCCCACTGCTGTCGAAGATGGTCTCAAGTTCCTTAGGTGCGGGGCCATGGCTGGGGCTGGGTCTTCAAGTGTGATCCACCACCAAAGTTCCCCCTCCAGCGAGGGCTGGAAGAACTTTCAAGACTGGTAGTACTATTCCTCGTGGTAGATCGCTGAAGATGGAGTTATCTCATTCATGAACCCAGGTACATTAGCTGCAAGAAGAAAAATATCAAAAGCTATCTGGACCTAAAAGGAAAAAAGCATTCCACTATGATGTGCTTCGATCAAGGAGTGGGGTTTCTAATAATAATATAAAAAAAAAAGGAGTTGGGTAAGGAAAAGAAAACAGGAAAGTTGAAAGGATCTAACAGCGGTTAAATCTAGCGATTTCTGGATTTCCTTTTCTTCTCAAGTTCTTGATCCAAAAACAGCCTTAGATAGTTAAGCAAAGTTATTTGGTGCTAATAGAAAACTAAATTCTTTAAAGATTAAAGAGATCATGTTATAAACAATCTGTATATGTAGGAAGTCTAAGAAGCATGCATGGAAAGGCTCTTAAGTTCTAGTTTACGTGTATTGTACTTGGTTTAAATTTGTAGATCACCACTTTGACTTTCCGAATAACTTTTTGATTTATCTTGCTTAGATTTTGTGTAGTTCATAAGGAAGTATCATTAAATGACACCAAAAAGGGTGCAAACCTTGTATACCTGGAGTGTCAAATATAAAACAAGTACATTGTTCTGCTGAGTCTTTCGTTGGTTCGCATTTTCAGGTGATCCCTGGTAATGAGCCACGGGTGACGAAGATGTTAAACCGTATATCGGAGATTGGATCAACAATAGTAATGGGAAAAAAATGAGCAGCTGCACGCATCTGGTCACGGTCATCGTCAGGAATTGGTGAGATTTTGACTATTCAGAATCCTCTTTTTTTCTACACTGCCTTCCTTTACAAGCACTGTTGTATTTTATTCTATTCCACTTAACCAATAAGGAAAACGATATAAATGAAATGCTAGATTGTTTGTGTAATCGTTGTTTCTGTTCTTTCTTTCCTCATCTAGATCATTTTTCTTTTGAGGACTGAGAATGAATGTTATGAACTTGTTTTCTGGTTAAAGCCGATGAGACAGATGACTGTTTGTGTTTCCTTATGTAAAATCTAACAAGGCCACTTAAGTATATTCCTTGACTTTGAATGTCAGCAGCCATGGCTATATGCTCAAATTTGAGGTGTCCCACAAACTTTTCCCTTTGTGTTATTCTTTTCGGATCTGCTGATTTGTTTTTGAAGGCATACTCTAAATATATTACCTTCACTATTGAAGGAGGAAGTACTGAAAATAGTGAAGCGTCAACACTTTCTGCCCATCCACGGGGAGCTCTTATTTCTTAAAGAGCATGAGTTACTTGGGAAAACAACTGGGATTCGGCACACCACTGTAAGTTTATTAGCTTTCTTTTGCTTAATCTCTTACTAGTTACTAAATGGCACATCAGCTTAATGGCAATTGTGCCTCTACTGTCGAGTTGGTTGACGATGGGATCATTAGCTAAATGTGTTATTGCGAATTCCAATAACGTGTTTCCAGATCATACTTCTGCACAAGTCATCCTAAACCAAATTCAACTTGAGCTTAACTAACTTACTGGTGATTTGTAGAGTACTGTTGAAGTTCTGGGAAGCCTATTCTTCCATTGTGTATTCCTCTTTGTGAGATTGACTTATTAAGAGTTCTAGAGTGTCATGCTCGACTCTTTGGCCCAGGTTATTGTCGGTTGTTTCTGTTGTTATCATAGTCATCTCATTTATGGCTTTTTAGAGTTCTATAGCTCAATGTATTGGATCCATTGAGGTGAATGAATATGTTTACTAGTACCTGAAAAATAACCTAGGTCCTAGAAGTTAAGAGTAAAGGCAAGGACTGGTACATTGTTGACACTAAGACAATGTATTGGATATTGTGAAGGATATCAGGTAAAGTAATGAGGAGCCTTGAAATGAGCAGTTTGGAATGCAGGCCCAGGAATGTAATGTATTCAAAATAATTGATGTGTGGATATGAAAATTTGAAGCTAATCAAATGTTCACTCTTGAAATCCAGAAAGATACAAACACAGGACAGAGACATGCGGAGACATCTTTCCAAAAAAATTAGGATATGGACTGTTGGGACACAGTCAAATAATTGATGTGTGGGATTTGCAAATTTGAAATGTTCACTCTTGACCAAGAAGCAAAGATTCAAGCACAGGACACAGACGTGTAGAGTGTAGACGTCTTTCCAAAAAAAAAAAAAAATTAGGATACCGACTGTTGGGAGTTTTGGGACACAGTCAAATACACAGTGTATTTATATTGAAGATGTATCCTGTGAATTCATATATAAGTAGAAAACATTGTTTCTGTCAAAATTACGATAAACCACAAATAGTACTCCCTCGGTTCCTAATTAATAGTCCATTATTCCATTTTGTGATGTTCCAAAATGTTAGTCCTCTCTAAAATTGGAAGTAAATTTTTTATGATTTTCCAAAAGTATCCCTCATAAGTGAATACAAGTGTTGCAAGGTAGGTACGTTAAGGGTATAAGGGCAATTGATGGAAATGATGTCACCAAATTTGAATTTAGGTGCAATCATTGCATGTCCCCTTAAAAAATGGGAATTCCCAAAAGGGACTATTAATTAGGAACGGAGAGAGTTTTGATATTATCAACATACAAATCAATAGTAGGGCAAAATTTTAGAGATTGCATTTTAAACTCCTAATGTGTCCTTAATGTGTCCTAATGTGCCTATGACTGCAATGAATCAAAGTGGAAAATTCAGACACGTAATTAGCTGTGTCCAACACACATTTGACACGCTTCGACCCCAATAGACAAGGCCGGTAAACGTGTCCTTAGTTTTTTATTTTATTTTATCGGCTCCATGCTTCTTAGCTTGAAATCATATGTTTTTTTGGCAACTGAAACAAGTCTCACCACTCTCATACATTTGAGCATTTAGGAGATTGTACACGAAGTAAATATCCTGTTTTTCCAATTTGCAAGGAATTGACTTTCTGTGCAATCAAATGCTTCTTGAGCTTGCGAATTCCGAAGTTAGCTGTAAATTGAAGTCAATAAGGTTGATAAAGAGTTGATGTTCTGAAAAGTGAAATCTATTTAGCCCATCACAATCCATATAGCGACGCCAGAAAGGGTGCAGCCTGGTACGCACGAAGCACATAGGAAAACAAAATAGCTGTAGGAAGACCCCAACCTCTAGGTATCACAAGGATATATTAGGCTTCTCTTGGTAGTGAATTTCTCATGTTCATTTGACATTTTACAAGTTTCTCTTTTGTTTTAAGTTTAAACAAACACCTTATGTTCTCGTGTTATGAAGGACGTATTTTACACCCCACCTTGAATATAGGAAGATGCATGTAGTAAAAGTAGTGCTGTCTTGTTCCATTTGTAACAAACGTGCAATGTGTGGGCATACTTGAAAGGAACTGCCTGGGATTGTAGACCTAGGTGACATGATTAACTGATGTTCCATAGTGACAAATGAAATGTCATTAGTTACTTTGTATTGCGCGCAACATATGACCTCTCTTTGCATAAGGAAGCATTTGGAATTCTAACTAAGTGAATTGGACTGGTAATGTATCAGGTTATAAAAAACGGAGAGACGCTTGGGGTTTCACATTTGAGGAACAGAAGAGTGCAGTCTAATGGTTTTATATCACTTAGGAAGGAGAATTTGCAGGTTGGTTATCATGAAAAAGGGACCTTGCCCTCCCTCTTCTCCCATTAGAAAAGTTTTGCTACAAATAGCTCTTTTCTTGCAGTTGATGTACAATGATGGTGATAAAGCATTTAGTACATCCACTGAACTGTGCATTGAGGAGAGACTAAGAATTGCATCTGATGGTATTATAGTGATCAGGTATATCTATCACACCGTAAATATCAAGGATTTTTGCGCTTTTCCATCTGTATGTAACATCCACTTCCTCTCTTTCATTGCAGCATGGAAATCTTACGCCCTTGAGATGCTGACAATTTCGGTGAAAATACAACAAAAGGGAAAATAAGAATCACTACTCGTTGCTTATGGCTTGACAAAGGAACGTTTTTGAATGCACTCCATAAAGCTGCCCATGCGGCACTCTCAAGCTGTCCTGTAACTTGTCCTCCAGCCCACATAGAAAGAACTGTCTGATGTTTTGAGAAAAATGGTAAGAAAGTACAGTAGTAAAAGTCCTGAAGTCATTGCAGTTGCTGTAGAAAATCCGGCTGCATTTCGCTTGGACGAGCTCAGGTCACAAGGTGGTTCTGGGACATCATCATTAAAAAAAAACAAGGGTTGGTCGTCCAAAAAAGAGACAGCCGACTGAGGTACAAGAGGAAGAAGGCAACAGCATGATGCAATCAGTTGACACCGCGCAAGAATGGGAAGGTTCTGATTTCTCAGCTTTTTTTTTCACTGTTGTAGATATAAAAATAAAATAAATAGAAGCTTTTCTTTCGCAAGAATGGCCCTTTGGGAAGAGATATCTGCACGGCCGTTGTCTGATGGGATTACTCGAACTCCTGGGGAGTGCAAATCTCTATGGACATCCCTGGTCCATAGATACGAGGTTTGCTCTTAACATTGACTTTAATGGCATTTCTTTCTCGCATATGGAAATCGTTCTCGTCGATGCATATATGTAAGTCCAACTGTTGGTACCAAAATGGCATTGCTAAATTATTTATCTCTCACTAGAGTGTCAAAAAGTAAAAAAATAGCAATGTTACAACACCGGTTTGATGCCATTTTGGCACAATCTCAAAACCATTTGCTTTTGGCATGGGATTTGACACGGGATTTGGCACAAGGGTGTACTTGCTCATACACGAAGTTCCAATTTTTTCAGCTTGATTTCTGTATCGAGCCGGTTATTTCAAAATCTCGAACATATCTGTTAATATGGAGACTTTTGACTCAGCCATTGAAACATTAACCCTGAGGGTGATGATGTTGAGACTTGAGCCCTATAATCTGAAATGCGGATATAAATGCAACGCTGCAGTCATGTATTTCTATTTCATCTGCTGGAGGTCGACCATACAATTGTTGCACAGATATGCAGAAGGATGTATATCTGCATCCATGTCCTTGTACTAAGTGGAGTAGATGTCATGCCAGTTTTCTCCCATTATTTTCTTGATTATTTTTGTTGAGTTTCTTTGATGCTCTTTTCCACAGGCAAGCAAGAGAGAAAACAAAAGTTGGCCTTATTTCGAGGACATGGACAAGATTTTATCTGACTTGGAGGCAACCACAACAATATTTGAACGGAGCTGATAGAGTGATTGCCGGTAGAGTGATAGTTACATTGTTTTTTCATATGTTGTAGCAACGAGTGTTTTTTCTTCTTCTCGGTAATAGAAAATGATGGTCATGTTTGTAGTTATCAGAAGAAACACCCACGGGGAATTGTATGGTTTATTTTGTAGCCTTTGGGACCTTTGGTTAATTGATCAATTTGCATAGATTTTGTGGTACTTTCAGGCTCAAGGATTGGTTTCCTTTTCTCTCTTTTCTAATCTATGTTCAATGTTCTTGGCATGCCATCAAACTTTCCAGGAGTTAGCGATATGTTTCAAAATATTCATCACGATTCACGAAGCTTCTTTACTTTTTGGGAAAATGTTGAGAACATGGAAGAAAACATGAAAACGCATCTGACTGATGAGATTCATCCGGAACACTATTTTGACAATGCACCGGATGAATTTCACCCGTCGGATACTTTTTTATGTTCCATTTCATGTACTCTACCAAGCCTTTTTTTTCTTTTTTTTGTGCGCTCATGTGTACGGAACAAAGAAATTTCACCGCCTTGCACGGGTCAAAGAATCAAGGCTTGCTGGAAAGACACGATATTCTGCGCTTGAAGGTTAAAAGAATGCTATCATTTTTATTCATATTCATTTTATAAAGTACAGAAAAATGAACTCGAGAAAAAAAAAATGCATTACACAACAAAACCAGCCTAAGGTAAAATAATATGATAAAAAAGGACAACGTATAATCTAGGTGCCACGCGCTTTCAAATCCCTTCTTTCACAAGTCGGAAATGGAAGCAAAGGCCCGGTCACTCAATGCCAAAAGCATCTTTCCGGTAGTTACAATAACGATGTAGCTGAATGCCCAAAAATTAAAAACTAATTGTGCTTTGCCTGTCTGTAGGGGCAACAACCTGCCACAAGGAACAAAAAGCCGGAATTTTTACTACTTCAACTCCAAGTGCAGAGAGGTTGCGCCCATATTCCTGTTCAATAAGCAGAACATCCAAAAAAAAATCAGAGAAACAGAACTAAAACCCAGAAAGGTATTCTAATCACTAATGCCCAAAAAAAAAAAAAACAGATTCAAAGATTTTGTGAGAGAGAGAGAGAGATGTGCACAAGGGTGAGGCTGGCCTGAATATCAAGAGATAATTGCATACAGATCTCATCAGTATCCGACACATTATTGTCCGAGACATCTGAACTTGCTCCCGCTCTCCTTTGTGCACCCTGACGTATTCTATGAAGTGAAGACTCCGTTTTCCTAGCCTGGTCGCCATATTGAAAGCTTTTAATGCAAGCACAATCGAAGACAAAAAAATCTAGGCAAAAAAGTTCACTTCCCAGAAGAGTAAAAATCCAAGAAATTGTGTCTCTGTGCTAACCACACTAACGAGGCCGGAGCTAATTCATAATAACGAACAGTTATCTCCAAGGCAGCACCTTGTACAAGTTCATCCCTAATGTCCCTTGTCAAATATGCAGTAGCTCGCTCTCCATCCAAAAAGGTCTGGAAAAAATAGTAGTTCGACACAAATGTTCAATGTTTCAAAGTAACTAGTATGACCACATAAACACACATCTCGAAGCAAAACATTTGCTAATATGGCGCATTATGAACTTATTCACAACCACGGGGTACACTTTGCAATTGCACACAAAAGTAGGGGTTGGTTTTCAAATCATTATAGCATGTCTGTCTTTCAAGTGCTGTTACTCTAAAGAACAAAGCACAAGACTACTTACCTTCAAAGGATGCAGTACACCTGACACATACGGTGAATGCCTAACAGGAAGAGGCTTATTTGTCATCCTGTAAGTTGCAGTGATGCCCTTCAATTGTTTCAAGTCCTAAAATATTGTACAGCATAACATATTAAAGACCAACAACAGTGTAGAACTATGTAATTGTGCATAATCAAGACAATTTTGGAATCAAATTTCTAAGTTGTCATAGCATCCCCACATAAGATAATGATTCAGTAATTTTAAATGTTCCATTCACCCATGTTTCCTTGTGATATGTGCTTTAGATTTTTTTGTTGTACTATTTAGGGGATATGAGTACATCACCCTCCGATGATTTTTAGAAGATAAACAATTACAGCCCGGCATGAATAGGTCAACAACATTTGTGGAGAAAATTTGAAGGACCGACTTGGCGGAGAAGGAAACTTTGTTCCTCGTATAAAGTACTACCTTATATGATCCGTATTCTTATTTTGTCGGATGGAATAAACGTATTGCATTTTTTACTCTTCAAGTAGTCTATAATTAATAGAGGGTGTTGCCTCTTAAATGTTTGCTGAGAGCATGGTTTGCAATATTTCTGCTCTGCACAAATTAGTTTCCTTCAGTTAATGCCTTAATTGCATATTGCAGAAATTGTATATGTTGTGATGAAACACCCAAAGTTCAGAATATAAAATCAATAAGTAAATGAAAACACACACTCTCTCCAACAGTATGAACTATTGGAATTTTATGTTCTTGATTTGTAATAATAAATCTTCAGAAATGTAGTTTTTCTTGATTGTATTCAGATTGGTGATTAGTTTTTCTGTTGTTTTTTTACATTTAAAACCTTGGCACCTGTGCAAATTTGACATATAATGACTATGAAAACTTCGAAGGAGCAACTTTATAACGCAAGAACATCTAAAAAGTGATTGCTTGAAATAATTGTGTAAAATCCAATTCTTCCATAATCTGTGAGCAAAAATGAATGGAAATAGAAAAGGATAATGTTTCCTATTTTGTGATAATGGCTGAAATATTTTCTATGATGCCTGTGCTATCTGTCTATCTATGTATGGCTGTATTTTCCTTTACTCACAGCCTCTACAGAAGAATTCAGAGTCCCCCCTATGACTAATGAAACGAAACTATTTTCAAACTTCCAAACACGCCAACTGCATTCATCTCTCCACATAAGCACCCGGGAAAAAAACTCACTTTTGCCTAATCAAGTCCTTGCAATGGGAAGAAAATAAGTTAGTTTGATTGGCAACTTCAAGTAGAATTATAGTTGGAGGAGTTAAGAACTGGCTTAGAAGTTCTGTGCTGATTGATGGGCAGGTTAAGGTTTGAGAAAAAACCATCAGTAACCGGTAAACCAGTAATGTTGTCTGGTTGATTAATCCCATTATTCTGCCGTTGGCTTTTGACCAGTTCAGTTGCTTGACCCAGTCCACAAGATGGTACAGACGAATTACTGGGAGCTCGGATAATCGGCAGCTTTGTGAGAAGATGAGATGGGATGTGGGGCAGTCCCACTGCTGTCAAAGATGGTCTCAAGTTCCTTAGGTGCGGGGCCATGGCTGGGGCTGGGCCTTCAAGTTCACGTCCACCACCAAAGTTCCCCCTCCAGCGAGGGCTGGAAGAACTTTCAAGACTGGTAGTTCTATTCCTCGCAGCAGATTGCTGAAGATGGAGTTATCTCATTCATGAACCCAGGTACATTAGCTGCAAGAAGAAATATATCAAAAGCTATCTGGACCTAAAAGGAAAAAATCATTCCACTATGATGTGCTTGGATCAAGGAGTGGGGTTTCTAATAAAAAAAAAAAAAGGAGTTGGGCAAGGAAAAGAAAACAGGAAAGTTGAAAGGATCTAACAGCGGTTAAATCTAGCGATTTCTGCATTTCCTTTTCTTCTCAAGTTCTTGATCCAAAAACAGCCTTAGATAGTTAAGCAAAGTTATTTGGTGCTAATAGAAAACTAAATTCGTTTAAGATTAAAGAGATCATGTTATAAATAATCTGTATATGTAGGAAGTCTAAGAAGCATGCATGGAAAAGCTCTTAAGTATTAACCATGCCTATGAGAATGCTTGAAGCATGCACTGAGAGAGCTCTCACTTAGGTTTTCTTTCTCATAGAAACTAGAAGAGGTGGTCCATTTGAAAGCTCAGGAACACAATATTCAACAAACCTTGAAGTACAAGGCTCAACAAAACTTCAAGCACAAGGCTAGCTTTGAAACCTAACAAAATATGGCTTGCTTTCATATGCAACAAAAGATGCTAATTTCGCTCTCAGTTTGCAAACATCATTCTTAGAGTCATTCTCAAAAGCTTTTTCTTTGTTCTCATCAAGTCCTGAATCAAGGATGGAAAGCAGAAGAAGGTAACCTTCTATCCTGAAAAGCCGAGCAGAAGATCAATAAAGTTGAGGAAACACCAAACCTAACCATACTGAACCAAACTAAGCCTCAGAAATTTAAGTTGAGGAAACAGAGGCTCAAATTTTCTGAAGTACCAAGAAAAAAAAAAAAGGAAACCAAGGCTCAAAGTTAATGTATGGACTGCTTTTACCTTGACTCTACTGTTGACAAGAAGTAGCTTCACATGTGCATTTAGTTCCTTTATTCGGCTTAGATGGCCAGAAATTGTCCAGCTTTGGCACTCATCTACAATGAGCATCACCCATTTAATGCCATCTAATATCCTTGAATCCTGCTTAAGAAAATTAGACAAGAGATTATGCATAACAAGTTTGACTTCTTCACTCAAATTTATCATGGATGAAACCCATCTCATTCTCCTAGTTGGCAAAAAGCGTATATTGAACAAGACCGCGTAGCACCACAACGTCCCATACCAAGGGTAAATTTTTTAACCCATCAGAATCCAGTAATGAAAAAGACCAATAAGTGTTTTAACCGGAAGACTGTACCCACAATATAAGTAAATAGGTCATCGGCGAATATTAATTACGTGGTTTAGGAGAAGTACCTCTAGAACAGTCTCAGGAGTTGATAATAGTACTTGAAACATTAAGCAACCATCTTCATTGTAAAACTCTAGAGATCTGATAATAGCTCGTATATCTTTGTTCCCTTTGTACACGACAATATTCATATCTGATTTGCGCTGTGAGAACTTAGCTTCCCACATGGAAAGACAGGAAGATCTGGTGATGATTAGGAAAGGCAGTGTATCATCCTGCGAGGATAATATGAACGAGGTCACCTTTACAACGCGCTCCTGCAAAATCCAAAACTGAACCAGTCAGTTTCAATCAAGTAATTACATAAATAAAGCAACTGTAAACGCTAATTTAGATCAACTGTTCATTAGCTTAGTCAAAAGGGCGTCGGATGCTAGATTTAAGAACCACCTCTGACTTAGAAGCTAAATTGGGCTCCAGCCGTTTATGGATCAGGTGAAGCTTATTGAGGGGAGGAAATTCTAGAGGCCAGAATGTAACGAAGAGCTGGGGCTGTAAGGATGTTATGCACATGGATAGATGACTCCCTAAAGAATTACTTCAAACCTCTATGGATCTGACGTGACAATGTTGTTTGGCGTTCGCAGAGATTGTCATTTGATAGACAGGCCAAACAACAGCTGGAAAGCAGATAAGTTAACAGCAGATTTAGCCAAGAAGATGCTGATCTTATAGTGCAGAGCTGCAAATACCACGATACCTGAGAAAAATAAGGCAAGCAAGCACTTGTTTTCTTTCTTTTAGTAATGAGAAAGAGAGACACTCTGTGTAGCATCCCAAATTGAACACTTCATAGGTTCACCTATAAGGTGGGAACAGGCAAGATACCAATCTAGCTAAAAACCTCCAAACTTGACATTTAAGGTGGAAAAAAGGTGGTACAGAAATGCATAATGGAAGAGAACGCTTTGGAATAAAATAATAAGACCCAAAACACAATGCATATGAAGCATGTCAAATGAACTTGTAAACATATTTTCCACTCAAACTCATAAGATCAGAGATTTGGCACGTACTACTGGATGAAACATCATCGTTTGAAGATAATCCATATTCAAATTGTAGGCCTTTCCGATGGACTGCAACTTTCCTCGCAGTTTCCTCCAAGTTTTTCACTCTTCAATCTTCTACAGATTCACGATATCCCATCAATGCAACCTCAAGACACCTCAACTTTGTCTGTTCAACATGATCACATTTAACCCATAAAAACAGCAAATAGTGGGGAGACTGTAACCCATAAAACAGCAAAGAGCAATCAGTGCAGTTGTAGCCTCAACTCAAAGACTCCTACAACTGTAAATTTCTCAATTGTTGGGTTGTTTCCATAAATACTGTCGATAGACAAGCAGAAAAACTCACTTATTTAGGTGAAGATACGCCCTATTGGTCAGCAAATCTATTGTAGAAATAGATGAAAGATGAAAGAAGCAATTGTGCACATCAAGATTATTAAGTAGTAGAAGAAAATCATCAGGTCGTTTGAGACCACCTTCGGCAATTGAACAGTCACCATTGACGATGGGCTTCGAATGAGCGGCAGTCGACGTCGTTTCGTTTGACCGGAGTCTCTAAGTCGCCGGAGAAAATTCTGACCGGAGAGGGAGAGCGAGAGAGTTTCAGCGTCGACGTCGTTTCTATGGCAAACACGAGATTAAGTAAAACCGGTTACAACTCCTATTATGGTTTTGATTCAGTATATCCAAACCTATTTTAACGAACATAAATTCATTCCGATCAACCACTAATCCATTCTCAAATATTGTGAAATTTTTACATGATATGTATTTTTCTGCATTCTATAATATGAATGTCTTAGATCATTAACATATCTCTAGGATTGATAGAAAACTTACTCAAAACCCCCAAGAGTAGTTGATATGGAAGGGGATATGATTCAATGTATCGGAAGCCATTTTAAGAATTAGAAATTGATCTAGATTAAGTAAAATAATGTATCTTATTTACGGGATATTCATACATCATGTGTGTTATAATAATTTCTACAAGAAGAATGTTTTGGATCATTAAATTATGGTCAATATAGATAAAAAAAACGCCCTTATAGTATTAGTATTAAAACGACGTCGTTTTGAGTACGTGACATAGGTTGAACCTATGTCATGACGTGTAAAATATTTTTACCGAAGCAAAATTTAAAAATACGAACCTCGAAACCCATTTTGTACAGAGAAAGGGAGACCGACGACCGCCCGCCACCGCGAAACCCACCACCACCGGTTACCACCACCACCGGCAGCGCCTCTCGCCTCCCTCTCTACCTCCACCTCTGGCGACGAACACACCATCACCGAGAACGAGCGCGAATCAGACGAAAAGTTTATTCTGAAGAGTTGAATTCCTAAATATTGTTTCAGGACCGAAGATTGATGTAGTGCTACAATTACTTCTTCATCTCATGGAATTTGAGGTGATAGTTTTCAGTGTTTGCATTTAGGTGCGTTTTGATGGATGTGCTGAGTTTTGGTCAGGTGTGCATACTTCAATCCACTCTTGCTGATATGAGTTTGGGAATGAAGTTCTTTGCTATTGAGTTCGTACAATTGAAAACCGTTGTCAGACATAATTAGCCCGGCATTTCTCTCTGTACAATTACAATGTGCATATTTGCTGTACATTTAAATTATATTTCAGGACTGAGATATGGCGACTGAGAGACTCCGGTCAATTGAAACGAAGTCGATTGCCACTCATTCGAAGCCCATTGTCAATGGTGACTCTTCATCGCCGAAGGTGGTCTCAAATTCTCAATGGTGGCAGTCTCCCCAGTGACATCTGTTCACGATTTTGGTATGAACCCAATCTTCTACTGAATAATTTTGATATGCACAATTTATGCTAAGCTGCCTATTCCAATAGCTATGGTTGCTTCTTTCATCTATTCCTCCATCCAAATTCTGGTCAGATTCAGGGCATAAGGGAGTTGTTAAATATCTGCAATAGATTTGCTGACCAATAGGTATCTTCACCTAAATAAGTGTCTGGGTTTTTCTGCTTGTCTATCCACAAAACTTTTGGAAACAACCCAACAATTGAGAAATTTACAGTTGTAGAAGTCTTTGAGTTGAGGCTACAACTGCACTGATTGCTGTTTGCTGTTTTTATGGGTTAAATGTGATCATGTTGAACGGATAAAGTCGAGGTGTCTTGAGGTTGCATTGATGGGATATCGTGAATCTGTAGAAGATTGAAGAGTGAAAAACTTGGAGGAAATTGCGAGGAAAGTTGCAGTCCATCGGAAAGGCCTACAATTTGAATATGGATTATCTTCAAACGATGATGTTTCATTCAGTAGTATGTGCCAAATCTCTGATCTTATGAGTTTGAGCGGAAAATATGTTTACAAGTTCATTTGACATGCTTCATATGCATTGTGTTTTGGGTCTTATTATTTTATTCCAAAGCGTTCTCTTCCATTATGCATTTCTGTACCACCTTTTTTCCACCTTAAATGTCAAGTTTGGAGGTTTTTAGCTAGATTGATATCTTGCCTGTTCCCACCTTATAGGTGAACCTATGAAGTGTTCAATTTGGGATGCTACACAGAGTGTCTCTCTTTCTCATTACTAAAAGAAAGAAAACAAGTGCTTGCTTGTCTTATTTTTCTCAGGTATCGTGGTATTTGCAGCTCTGCACTATAAGATCAGCATCTTCGTGGCTAAATCTGCTGTTAGTTTATCTGCTTTCCAGCTGTTGTTTGGCCTGTCTATCAAATGACGATCTCTGCGAACGCCAAACAACATCGTTGCGTCAGATCCATAGAGGTTTGAAGTAATTCTTTAGGGAGTCATCTATCCATGTGCATAACATCCTTACCGCCCCAGCTCTTCGTTACATTCTGGCCTCTAGAATTTCCTCCCTTCAATAAGCTTCACCTGATCCATAAACGGCTGGAGCCCAATTTAGCTTCTAAGTCAGAGGTGGTTCTTAAATCTAGCATCCGACGCCCTTTTGACTAAGCTAATGAACAGTTGATCTAAATTAGCGTTTACAGTTGCTTTATTTATGTAATTACTTGATTGAAACTGACTGGTTCAGTTTTGGATTTTGCAGGAGCGCGTTGTAAAGGTGACCTCGTTCATATTATCCTCGCAGGATGATACACTGCCTTTCCTAATCATCACCAGATCTTCCTGTCTTTCCATGTGGGAAGCTGAGTTCTCACAGCGCAAATCAGATATGAATATTGTCGTGTACAAAGGGAACAAAGATATACGAGCTATTATCAGATCTCTAGAGTTTTACAATGAAGATGGTTGCTTAATGTTTCAAGTACTATTATCAACTCCTGAGACTGTTCTAGAGGTACTTCTCCTAAACCACGTAAT
The DNA here is from genome assembly GCA_020921065.1 of Vaccinium darrowii. Lineage (NCBI taxonomy): Eukaryota > Viridiplantae > Streptophyta > Magnoliopsida > Ericales > Ericaceae > Vaccinium > Vaccinium darrowii. The sequence goes on along the minus strand of CM037159.1, from coordinate 5,535,426 downwards.
TAATATTCGCCGATGACCTATTTACTTATATTGTGGGTACAGTCTTCCAGTTAAAACACTTATTGGTCTTTTTCATTACTGGATTCTTATGGGTTAAAAAATTTACCCTTGGTATGGGACGTTGTGGTGCTACGCGATCTTGTTCAATATACCCTTTTTGCACACTAGGAGAATGAGATGGGTTTCATCCATGATAAATTTGAGTGAAGAAGTCAAACTCGTTATGCATAATCTCTTATCTAATTTTCTTAAGCAGGATTCAAGGATATTAGATGGCATTAAATGGGGGATGCTCATTGTAGATGAGTGCCAAAGCTGGACAATTTCTGGCCATCTAAGCCGAATAAAGGAACTAAATGCACATGTGAAGCTACTTCTTGTCAACAGTAGAGTCAAGGTAAAAGCAGTCCATACATTAACTTTGAGCCTTGGTTTTCTTTTTTTTTCCTGGTACTTCAGAAAATTTGAGCCTCTGTTTCCTCAACTTAAATATCTGAGGCTTAGTTTGGTTTAGTATGGTTAGGTTTGGTGTTTCCTCAACAGATCCGCTGTTGCCAAGTTCCGAGCTGAGGCTATCTACATTGAGTTCTTGAAGCAATGGAATGTCGGGGTCTATTTCTCATTGAGGTACTCGATGCTGTTCCTACAAAAGTTGTTGTGTTGTCATAATTGTGTAACTTAAAATTCTCCAAGCAACTGTGCACACCTTCCCTCCCGCCATAGAAAAGAAGGAATGGGGGAAGGAAGGGAATACATGCATGTCTAATGTAATTTCAATGACTCCAGGTTCCAGGAAATAGCCGGGTCTTTAGATTCTGCACTTACGGTTGCTAGTCTTGTCCCAATTCAAATCTCACATTCAGACAAGGGAAATTCACAGCATCTAACAATAAATCAAAGCGCTACTCTTTTGGAATGCTTGATGTCATGCCGGAGAGAAGACGTTCTTGTTCTTTCTTGCTCTGACAAGTTCCTTCGTTTGTCTTTTCAACTTATTTCTAGGTCAGTTGGTATCTGAAACATTGCCATTGCATCTTCTTTGTGTTAAACTAATTTGCTGACACGTTGAAAATGCGACTGCTTTTCACTTACAGGTACTCCCATTGGGTGTCAGCTGGACTAGCTACTCGCAAAGCTGGTAATACTGGCTCCGCCCCTGGGTCTGAATGGGCTATTTCTGCTGTCCCAGATGATTTTATTTACGTATGTAGCTTTTCTTGATTTTACCATATCAGGGACTTTTTTTATTGGAAAGAGCATATTATAATTTTTTTTTTGTTTTCTTTCATTTTCTTTTAACGTTTTGTTGCCAATGTCAGTTCTATTCTCTGTTGAAGGTTGTGTCAGGGTGTGGGTGGGTGGGTGTGTGGTGTGTGTGTGTGTGTGTGGGGGGGGGGGGGGGGGGGGGGGGGGGGGGGGGTGGTGTTGGGGGGGAATTACAATAATCTTAGGCTGTGGATATATCCTCGTTTCTTTCTTAAAATGCTCTTTTGTATCCATTTCCCTTCTTAAAATTTCAAAGTCCAAACTAAATTCAGTTATTAACTGCTGGACTATAGTTCTTTTATAGCTCTTGGGTTGTCATTCTTTGACAAGCCCAATATGCCTGCTGCTTTGTTTGAAGGTCATACATTCATGATAAGTGATTTAGAGTTTTGGACCATCTAAGTGATGTCATGCTCAGTAGATGATTATGCTTGGCAACATAAGGATGGTTGTGATATGCTGCAGATAATTCATGACTTTAACTGTCTGACGGAGAAAATTTGTGGCAATTTCCTGGGACATGTAGTTGAGCTACTTAGTTCAAGCTCCACTGAAGTTCTAGATCTTGTAAAGCAAACAGTGGTTGAGAAATCTGTGGAGGTAAGCTACATACTTTGTCAAAGGTTTAATTTGACTAATTATGGAAACATGGGTGAATGGAACATTTAAAATTACTGAATCATTATCTTATGTGGGGATGCTATGAAGACTTAGAAATTTGACTTGTGATCTTCCAAAATTGTCTTGATTATGGATAATTACATAGTTCTACACTGTTGTTGGTCTTTAATATGTTATGCTGTACAATATTTCTGGACTTGAAACAATTGAAGGGCATCACTGCAACTTACAGGATGACAAATAAGCCTCTTCCTGTTAGGCATTCACTGTATGTGTCAGGTGTACTGCGTCCTTTGAAGGTAAGTAGTCTCGTGCTTTGTTCTTTAGAGTAACAGCACTTGAAAGACAGACATGCTATAATGATCTGAAAACCAACCCCTACTTTTGTGTGCAATTACAAAGTGTACCCCGTGGATGTGAAAAAGTTCATAATACGCCATATTAGCAAATGTTTTGCTTCGAGATGTGTGTTTATGTGGTCCTACTAGTTACTTTGAAACATTGAACATTTGTGTCGAACTACTACTTTTTTCAGACCTTTTTGGACAGAGAGCGAGCTACTGCATATTTGACAAGGGACATTGGGGATGAACTTGTACAAGGTGCTGCCTTGGAGATAACTGTTCGTTATTATGAATTAGCTGCGGACCTCGTTAGTGTGGTTAGTACAGAGACACAATTTCCTGGATTTTTACTCTTTTGGGAAGTGAACTTTTTTGCCTGGATTTTTTTGTCTTCGATTGTGCTTGCATTAAAAGCTTTCAATATGGCGACCAGGCTAGGAAAACAGAGTCTTCACTTCATAGAATACGTCACGGTGCACAAAGGAGAGCGGGAGCAAGTTCAGATGTCTCGGACAATAATGTGTCGGATACTGATGAGATCTGTATGCAATTATTTCTTGATATTCAGGCCAGCCTCACCCTTGTGCACATCTCTCTCTCTCTCTCTCTCTCTCTCTCTCTCTCTCTCTCTCTCAAAATCTTTGAATCTTTTTTTTTTTTTTTTGTTCCTTGTGGCAGGTTGTTGCCCCTACTGACAGGCAAAGCACATTTAGTCTTTAATTTTGGGCATTCAGCTACATCGTTATTGTAACTACCGGAAAGATGCTTTTGGCATTGAGTGGCCGGGGCTTTGCTTCCATTTCCGACTTGCGAAAGAAGGGATTTGGCAGCGCCTGGCACCTAGATTATAAGTTGTCCTTTTTTATCATACTTCATTTTACCTTAGGCTGGTTTTGTTCATTTTTCTGTAGTTGCTATACAAAGTTATGTACTTTATAAAATGAATATGAATAAAAATGATAGCATTCTTTTAACCTTCAAGCGCAGAATATCGTGTCTTTCCAGCAAGCCTTGATTCTTTGATCCGTGCATGGCGGTGAAATTTCTTTGTTCCGTACACCTATTTTGTTAGAAGTCTGAATTTCAAATATATTCTTAGACATAAGCGCACACAAAAAAGAAAAAAAGGCTTGGTAGAGTACATGAAATGGAACATGAAGAAGCATCTGACGGTACACTGTCAAAATAGTGTACCGGATGAATCTTATCGGTCAGATACGTTTTCATGTTCCATTTCATGTTTTATTTCCATGTTCTCAACACTTTCCCAAAAAGTAAAGAAGCTTCGTTAAATCGTGATGAATATTTTGAAACATATTGCTAACTCCTGGAAAGTTTGATGGCATGCCAAGAACATTGAACATAGATTAGAAAAGAGAGAAAAGGAAACCAATCCTCGAGCCTGAAAGTACCACAAAATCTATGCAAATTGATCAATTAACCAAAGGTCCCAAAGGCTACAAAATAAACCATACAATTCCCCGTGGGTGTTTCTTTTGATAACTACAAACATGACCATCACTTTCTATTACCGAGAAGAAGAAAAAACACTGGTTGCTATAACATATGAAAAACAATGTAACTATCACTCTACCGGCAATCACTCTACTAGCTCCATTCAAATATTGTTGTGGTTGCTACAATCCCAGGCAGTTCCTTTCAAGTATGCCCACACATTGCACGTTTGTTACAAATGGAACAAGACAACACTACTTTAACTACATGCATCTTCCTATATTCAAGGTGGGGTGTAAAATACGTCCTTCGTAACACGAGAACATAAGGTGTTTGTTTAAACTTAAAACAAAAGAGAAACTTGTAAAATGTCAAATGAACATGAGAAATTCACTACCAAGAGAAGCCTAATATATCCTTGTGATATCTAGAGGTTGGGGTCTTCCTACAACTATTTTGGCCATGTTCGTTTCCCAGTTTAGCTTTAGTTTTAGTTTTGATGACATCATCATTTCCCTCGTTTCTCTCTCTATCTCTCTCCACTCATTACACCTGCTGACATCATCAAAACTAAACTAAACTATCTAACCAAACACAACCTTTGTTTTCCTCAAGTGTTCTTGGCCCCCCACAGGTTGAATGTGGGGGGCCAAGAACACTCCCTCTCACATCCGCTTTTGATTTCTCTCCCAAATCTGTTTTGGCTGGTCAAGAACAAATCAAAATCTTCTCAATCCAGCAACCATCTTCTCACCAGAACACCATCAACGATGAGGAACTCTATCATTACTCGGGCACGGTCAATCCTATTTCAAAATTTCTAGGGAACTTTTTGAAACCCATTTTAAAGTTTATTTTTACTAGTCTAAATTTCCTCTACCACTTAAGCTTCTCTATATCCATGTAGATTACATAAGGATAAGTTTCAATTACTCTCTTTATGATATGTCTGTTAAGTTTTTGCAGCCCAAATTTCTAAATCTTAATGCTTTTCCTCCACTCCTCTGTGTATAAACCACTCGTCATTTTTTCAGTAGTAGTAAAACCTAACATTTTTCCAGCGGTAATACATGCTAAACTTTTCTCTTAACATACCACTGTTCAACAATTGAAGCCAAATCCTTGGCCTTCAACTGTTTCATTTTGAGAACTATCCCAATTTTCTGCTACTATGCCTCCAAAAGTTTCTTGATGTGATCATTAGCCAATTACATTACTTTTTTCCTTTGCGTAGTTGAATTGAGTATAAAATTGGGGGCCCATGCAATTTAGATCAGCCAAATAGTCAAATTTGTTTTTGTCGTACAACTTTGCATTAAAGGTTGCAGGCGAGCCAATTTAGATCAGCCAAAAAGTTTCTTGATGTGATCATTAGCCAATTACATTAATAACTGCTAAGTTAGTTTAGGTATGATTGGCTTATGTTTGGATGTGCCAGTAGGAAGAGTATATGCCAGTCAAATTATATCCCACAAAGGATCCCAAGTACGGATCTAATCCAAAGTTTCTAGAATCACGCTCCCAACTAAATGACCACACATCCACAATACTAGCATCTGATTCGATCAATCTTCCAAATAATAGTTGTATTCCATCTTTTCGAACCGAGTAAAAATCTGCAAATTTCCATCATAGGGGGGGGGGAAAGGTTCACCAACCTTTCCAGCAATATCAGGTGCTGAACCATGTACACAGTACAACCTTGGCCAGAGCAATGCCTCCCTCACCAATATTGCAGCTGCAGGAGGTCAAATGATGTAAAAGTGTGTCCTGATCTATTTTTATTCCACTTTGAAGACGAGTGTGGAAATAAACAAGTATAGTTATGCGTACTTTTGACAAGTACCATACAGTCATACAGAAACTTGTATTTAGTATTATCAATAAAAACATATAGCTACCTTGGTGCTGAGCCATAAAGATTAGGGCCTTGGGCATCACCAGAACATCGAAGAGAGCTGGATTCTTCACAAGCTGTATAATGGAAAGAACTACTTAGTTATATTCACTAAATTCCATTTTGAGATGAAGATTTCCATCCACTCATCTTGAACGTATGAGACCCAGTGTTCCAGTGGACAACACAAGGGTACAATGAGACCCAGTTTTCCAGTGGACAACACAAGGGTACTGGTGTTATTTATGCAAAATAAATAATCATAATGAGAGAATTGTTTATACCATCATTCAGCAGCTGCCAATGACCACTTCCTCATATTTTATATCAGGATAATTATCAGCAACCTCGAGACAACACTGCACAAAAACCAATCAAACTCAAATATTGTGCTATATATTCAAACAATCATACTATCAAGGGATTAAGTATTTCCAGACAGTCAAGACCTTAAGAAAAAGACCATCAGTTTTTTTGCATGAAGTTGGCTTTGTGGAGACACTCTGTCTTTCCAATGGGCCTTGGCATAATGAAAGGCATACGCAGCCACCCTAAGACCTGCTTGACGAGTAATAATCTTCAGACTTTCAACCACAACTCTCACCACCTAACATCAGGTAAATGGATCCTATCATATCAACACGAGATGGATATTTTTCAGCAAGCATTTGCCATTTGTCAAATATACTTACTTGATGCTCAAGACCACTATACTCCCCTTCCGTGTTTTCACGGATGGTGATGAGATCTACATCATCATAGCGAGGCTACACTGTAGCAAGGTCTAACATTGGCATACGAATTGAGTTCATTCCTGAAAGTAAGGTTCAACGACCTATGACCTTTCAATTGGTGTGGCCATTGGCCTTTTTAAGCCAACCTTGTTTCAATGTTGGCCGGGCGACTAGTAGTCAGACCAGTCAGAGAGGGAACTTAGCGCCTAGGAGGCGAGTACTCAGCCTTCCAGACCTTCTTTTAGAACACTGATGACGGCTGTTGGATCACTTAAGTCATTTCATAAGAATTTGGAGCGGCAATAAATGGCTTCATCATTTCTTGTGCATTGACTGCATCTCTCTTTCTACAAAAATACAACCAGAACTCCCAAAGTCTCTCTCTCCATTCACTAGGGTAATAATACATTTTGAATGCCAAAATGTTTAACTACATCACCATATCTCTCACCCTGCAACTTCTGTCACGCTGTGATTATTTTGAAAAGAAAAATTGCATCAATCCTTGATTCTGTGAATGTGTTTCGTCTAATATTCGATGATTCTGCTGATTGTTTTTCTTGGCAAAACTGTGGAGGTACCATATCCTCTCCCGATAGACTCGAAGAACTAGTTGTCAGACAAGTAGGTCATAGTGGTTTTTCCTGCTGTACAAGAGCCTCGCAACTTTCTTTGGTTTTTTCCCTTTTCTTGAACTCTTTCTGAGCTCAGCTCCATATTCAGCAATGGGAATAAACCGGACCCCAATCCTCCTCTTGCATGCTGCAATTTGATAGAAAAACAGATTATTGTGTCGAAACATAAACAGAAGCACAAAAACACATAACAGTAAGGAGAGAATTCCCAAAAACAAGAATGAATAGGCAAAACTTGCGAGCAACCTGTTTAGTCGTCTATCTCGACATAGACAAAAGATTATTCTTCCAATGCTATCCATGCCCCCTTCACTTATTTTACCTTAAGAGACCCTTTGGATTGTGAGAAAGGGCGAGAAAGAAGATTTGTGTCTCACACCAAATCTCACCAAAAGTGACGAGATTTGGTGAGAATTACAAATGGACCACGAAGATTCATCTCTTTCTTTACTACTCACCTTTCCTCACTATTCTCAGCTCATTTAGTTAACCAAATTATTGAAGGACTCTATTTTCTTTTCTTCTCTCACCCTTGGCCACAATCCAAAGGGGCTACTAGTATGATCCTAATTCCTAACTTATAAACATTCTCCAGACACTGTGCTATCCTCAATACTTGTGCTCAAACCAATCATTGATTTATTACCAACTACAGTTGTATGCAAAAGTATATGTCAACCAATTAAGGAAAGTTTTTATCATGACATAGTATGTAACTCAAAGAACCTGACACTTGGGAAGTCGCATCAAGAAATGGAACTCAACGAAAGCCCAGACTTGCCAAAAGTTCAGCTCAAACCAATCTAGTTGTGCTGATTTAAGGATATCGAATGAGTTGTTCGACAACAAAAATACCTCATGCTCTAATAGGTATAAAGTGATCGGCTGACAACAAAACTTCGACAGCACCTAAAGGAGAATGTGACCATTTATCAGCATGTTAAATTAAGCCATTATTGACAATATAGTGTCAGATATTGTCAAACAAGATGCAAGAAAATACCTACAAGAGAATCAACACCATTCTCACTCTGCTTAGGAGCTGCACACTCACGTGAAGCACAAACAATGTAGTAAATCACTGTGGGAGGAAAGAATAATAAATCATAAAAAAATCAAACATACCTCTTATACTGATAATCTTGGTCACTTCCTTCCCATGTAAACTGTTGCCGCAAAAAGTGTCAATTTCTTATGGATATAAGGAGATGCTACGAGCTTTAAAACTTACTGGTTTCTTCTTCTTATTTTTCAAAACAATTAATGTATTTTCAACTCCCTCAGCAACTGCAAAGGAAGAACAAAATAAGTCTCCGTAAAAAATTGGGTAATAATGATAACCCATAAAACACATGCAAATACATTTATTTTGCAGATTGTGAAGGAACATGCATACAAACACAAATACAGACGTGAGAGGAGCCTAATTGGGGCGCATATACCCTCAAACTTTCGTAATAAATTCTCTATGTTCTCAACTATCTCGATGGAGGTATCATCCCCATCATCCTGTATGACTTGCGTCTTCTTCTTAGTAGGATCAAAAACAAAATTTGGTCTAAATGGATTCTGCAGAGCCAAAAAGAAAGAAACCAACAGCCTCTAACATGTTGCTAGTTGACTGAGCACAACCAAAATACACTACAATGATTAGTTCATACCAATTCATGAACAGATGTCACTGGGGAGACTGGTTTAGCGTAAATTGCGCACGTCAAGATTATTCAGTAGAAGATTGATTTCATACCAAAATCAAGAACAGATGTCACTGGGAGACTGTCACCATTGAGAATTTGAGACCACCTTCGGCGATTGAACACTCACCATTGACGATGGGCTTCGAATGAGCGGCAGTCGACGACGTTTGGATTGAACGGAGTCTCTAAGTTGCCGGAGATATTCTGATCGGACGGGAAAGTAAATGGGAGAGGGAGAGAGTTTCAGCGTCGACGTCGTTTCTAATGTCTATGGCAAACACAAGACGAGATTATAAGTAAAACCGGTTACTAACTCCTATTATGGTTTTGATTCAGTATATCCAAACCTATTTTAACGAACATAAATTCGTTCCGATCAACTACTAATCCATTCTCAAATATTGTGAAATTTTTACATGATATGTATTTTTCTGCATTCTATAATATGAATGTCTTAGATCATTAACATATCTCTAGGATTGATAGAAAACTTACTCAAAGTCCGTCAAGAGTTGTTGATATAGAAGGGGATATGATTCAATGTATCCGGAGCCATTTTAAGAACTAGAAATTCATCTAAATTAAGTAAAATTATGTATCTTATTTACAAAATATTCATACATTATATGTGTTTTAATAATTTCTACGAGAAAAATGTCTTGGATCATTAAACTACGGTCAATAGAGGTAGGAATCGTCCTTAGAGTTCTTATAATTAAAACGACGTCGTTTTGAATACATGACATAGGTTGAACCTATGTCATGACGTGGAAAATATTTTTACCAGAGCAAAATTAAAAAAATTAGAAAACCGCGAAACCCGTTTCGTTCAATCTGTACAGAGAAAGGAAGAGCGACGACCACCACGGGCTACCACCACAACCGGCAGCGCCTCCCGCCTCCCTCTCCACCTCCACCTCCGGCAACGAACACACCATCACCGAGAACACGGCAAATCAGACGAGCACGAGCGCGGCTACTCAAATTCGTCTCGTGTTTGGGTGATGATAGACGGACAGTAAGTGAAATGTATACTGTTCATTCTGTTTGAAGCAAATACCAATTTTGTTCTTCGTATTCTAGTTTTTGTTTTTTCTCAGTAGGAAAATAGAGTGAATATGACCCAAACAATGAATCTGATATGGAGTATTCGATCTACCGGGCACATTATTCCTTACTATTCGTCTTGAAATGTATGTATCCATCAAAGTACAAATTGATACTTTCATTGCTAAAAATAATTATATCAGACATTTCCTTGAAAAATACGCCTATGTAAGCATATGTGATTGATATATAAAAAAAAAAAAGGCAAGGGGGAAGCAATTCACTATGTAAACCAGACTATTGAAAGCCAAATCCTGAACAAAATTAACTACAAATGCAATCGTATCAATCAGGAACTCATGCTGCTTCATGTCATTTACGTGGAAGATCGAACAACAAAAGAGTTAGTCGTGTGACCGAGTGGATTTATGATAAAATATAGATATTTTGTCTAGTGTTCGCATTTGGTCCTTTTTCATGAGATGTGGTGTGAGTCGTGTGACCGTGTAGAGTAACTGGGAAAGTAGAAACATGGCCAAATAATTTGATCAATGTCGAGCAATGAATTCATAGTCTTTAAAACCGAGTCAAGGCAGTCCTTAGTTGCCAACAATGGGGTGGATGGAGTTTGATACATCACTTGACAGAAGTACCATAATAGATCATTGTTTAGCCCTTTTGGGATGGATGCCATCATTTTCTAAATGGGTAAATATCTTTTCATTTGTAGACCAATAATTTCTAGATGTATCTTGGAGTATTCAGGGAGAACCTATAGTTTGATGAAATTGTGTCGATAATATGTTGGAGATAATGAATGTCATTGACCTCCCACTTTGGTTGGAATGGAGGGATTTGTTAAACTTACTTTAAACTAATTGAAGAGGTCTTGAACTGGAGTAATGGACTAGTGGAAAGTGCTATCTGCTTCCCCAAGCATTAGCCTTGTGCAACGCTGTTGCATATGACCAAACTAATTGACACATTAAAGAATGAGCTTTAAATTATGTGAAATTGCAGGTGAATCAGTTGTTGCAGGTTGCACAGAAATGCCAAAATACAATTGCTGATAGTGGATCTGATGGTGTTTCTCAACAGGATTTGCAGTCAAACAGCAATATGTATGTAAAGTAGCAAAGTGCCCCCTAGTTCTCTTTATTTTGTTATCAAGTTATCATGTTGTGATCCAGCCCCTTTTACCCCTTTGGTTCAGTTCTTCTCTTCTGATAGTTCTCTTTATTTTATTATCAAGTTATCATCTTGTGATCCAGCCCCTTATACCCCTTTGGTTCAGTTCTTCTCTTCTTCTGATTGCCAGTGCTATTATCTTATAACACGACCTTGGTGTCTTGATTTCCATTTACGGAGCTTGTATTCTGAATCTTCTGATGCCTTGTGAACTGATTTTGGCAAAGCCTTGGTGTTTTTCCACTAGTTCTCATGTTAATATTTTCCTTTAGTGGTTCTGTTGAAACAGGAGTAGCGTGAAACCAGAAACTTAGAGGGTGTGTCTGGGTGATTAACCCTTTGAATTCTTTCTATGCAGGATATAGCGGGGGGTTTCCCTTTACAGAAGCTTTTTCAGTTCCAGGGTATTTACCTATATAAGTTGCAGAGTTCCAACTCTTTTTAGTTTCCTTTTTTTGTTTCTTCTGTTAATGCACCAACTTGTCACAGATATCTGAGGGCGTCAATAGTATGAAAGACTTGATGGATTACTGCTGAGATCAGAAAATTGGGCCAATTGGTGAGTACATTTTATCTTTTATTCTGGCATGTTCTGGAACAAAAAGAATACTATCCATCTTCGAACTACACAAAGAATGAACCTTTTAGTATTCAAAACTATCCTTAACGCAAGGCTACAAAAGTATTTAGAAGTCAGAGACTCAGAATAAAGGGGTGATGTTGAAAAATGAATGCATTTATTGCATGTCTTGTTAAAAAGTCCTTCAAGGGACCAAGGTTCATGGGCAGAGGGTGCATCTCTACCCAATTGTGATGGTCTTTGTTTGTTTCTGTCTTCTGGGTTCAACATTTTATTCTCAAAAGCAGTTTGGAAGCGTTAGTGAGGGCAAAAAAGGGGTCTGTAGAAATTGGATTGGAGGTTATCTTCTTTCAGTTGGAATGGTGTTTGTTATTTACCCATCCATATTCTTCTCCTTTCTGTCCCTCTGTTCATGCTGAACTCTTTCTACTCCAGTTCTTCTGTTTTGTCATCAGGCAATCACCCGATTTTCGGTGGCAGGAATGAACAACGGATAGGAATATTTAATGCTTAGGGCCCTTAGGGTTCTAGTGCTTAATAAGAAAATAAGCTTGTTTCCTAGCTCCCTCCAAAATATGCAAATAAGTAAACAGAAATAACTAAAAAAACTGAGCTAAGGAAGTAAGAAATTGATTGCTAAATGATTTTGCTTATTCTTTATTTTGCGTTATTTCCTATCAAGAAATAAGCAATTAAGGATTGCAAACCTACCGGCCCATATTCCAGCATGGGGAGCACTTAGGATTCCTGTATGGTTGAATATTGCGAGCCACCCATCCTTTTTCAAATCGGCGCTCACAAATCCATGTATATCATTGTCAATGCAAACATTATTTCCTCAATTGTGCTATCATTGTTTTACTTTTATTTGAAACGAACAATAATTTTTGCAGAGGGATTGAAAAGCTATCCTCGGGATGCTACTGCCCCGAACTCCAGATGCAAAAGATGCAAGATATGGACCAGATGGCAACTATACTGGGTCTTCCAACTGATCGGAACACTCTCGATAAGTTACTATCATTGAATCCCAGACTAAACAGCCAGATGAGGAATAACCCCTATTTGGTTTACCAAGGAGCTTTAAGCGGTTCCGCAGAAAAGCTGCTTTGGCACTGACTAGCTACCAGAATATGATGATGAGACAGAACTCGATGAATTCAAACTACAATTCAATTCAACAGGAGGTGTTGTCCTCCTTCAACAGTCTAACCATAATCCATCTCTTTTGACTTTTCAAAGTTCAAACTATGCAGAATTCACCGATCAGTGGCTTTTCAAATACCCAGACCCTGCAGCTGCAATGGCCAGTGAGTGGTAACGGGTTACTCCAACAGAGCCTCCCACAGCCGCCTCAAGGGAACCAGAATATACCACAGCAAATGATTCAGCAACTACTGCAGGATATGAGCAATAACAGTGGGGGAGCAAATGCTAATGGAAATGTGACGAGATGGATTAGGGTTTGGAAACAATGCTTCAGTAGGAGGTACTGCAGCAACTGTAAATGCAGTAAAAAACAGTGCCAGCCCCACACCGAGCAGAAGCAACAGATTTAAAGCTGCTTCCAACAGGGATTCATTTGCGGTTGGTGGAAACAACGGGTTCAACCAGAAAACAACTAATTTGCTGCGGAATTTTCATTTGCCAGAAGTAATGATTCCGGATATAGGCCATGAGTTCCCAGAAATTGGGTTTTTTAGTAGTGATCTTGATGATTATGGGTTCAACTGGAAGGGATGATATATGCCTTTGGTGCTGCTTATATTTTTATTTAGGTGAGAGCCATGCAACGTCTCTCCTTGTACAGGCATCCCCCCGCCCACCCCCCCCCCCCCCCCCCCTTCTTTTTATTCTACCTTTTTCAATTTGTGGAGCTGGTTGTGATGTTTATGCACTTGGTACTCAAGTAGGTATTCAGTTTTCCTCCTTTTCTTTCCCCCGTGTTTTGCTGTGGGTTTGTAGCTGCCAAAGGCTTGCAAGTGTAATCTAATGGATGCAGAACTTATGAACAGCATGAGGTTCGCCTTGGTATGGGATTTCTATATTTAATTTTCTGTGTTTACGCCATTGTTTTTCTGCCTTGAACTTGTATAATTTCCTAGGTGCTGATTATAACTGTTTCCTTGCACTGATTCTCTTGCCAAAGATGAAGACTCTGCAAGAGAGGGTTGAATTTTGAGCTAATTAGATGCACCTTTAAGATTTGACCACGACAGAGTTAATCTTTTGGAATCACTTTTCCTATTTTTCGTGTTCTATGAATCGGCCAAAAATCAACGAGGTTACTTAAGCAACAACAAATTAAGTGATTGAATATCGATAGTTTTACAAAGGATGACTACTTGATTTAGACAATTGAAGGACTATTTTCATAGTTATGTCCAGTTTTTCCCAGGTAAGAGTGGCCGGAATGCCTGATCATCAGCATGGGAAGTTCTGCAAAATGAGCAGTCCGAATCACATCAAGGGGCCTAAATGCCCAGCCAACATCACTGCATAGGTGCAGAACACCCACCCTGAACCATCTTTCCCATTGGCGGATTTTCAATGTTCTGCTTTTGACATTGTATACTTATGGTGAATCAGTGTCTTATTGGAAATCAGATTATAAGATCAAATCTAATCACCATTCCCAGAAAAGAGAGAATATCTCAACTAGAACCAAAGACGTTCAATTTCATGAGTTGGATAAGTACACTTATAAACAAAACTTAAGTTACATAAAAATAGAAGTTTTAGAAAATCAATCAACAAGCTCGTTGTCTGAATCATCACTATCTATCACCACTGCTCCACCCCCAAGTATTGTGTTTTGGATCATTTGCTACCAACACCTCACACTTGCTGCCAAAGTCCGGAAACTTGAGGGTTCATTGCCTCCCTGCCTTAGGAGCCCTCCTAGGAGAAGATCAAAGCTCTGCCTTGGTCCAGTACGTCAACGTGCATCTTCCCAATGGGTCAAGGATTTCAACGTCATATGGATAGAAGAGTGTGTGAGATGCTGCAAAAGGCCAACAAGGCCAATATACATGAGAAACAAATACTGTAGTCTGTATATCTGACAACCAATTCCAGAGAACAACTGCATGTATCAGAAATTTTTTGAATATCTGACCGTTTCTTCGATTCATGGTTATATCAAATATTCAGTGAAACTTAAATGGAAGTTAACAAATTGAGTCCTTCCTTGCGGGAACTGAATCAGAAGTTCTTTTAACATCACAGCAGGGTCGAGACATCTAGTATTCCAAAACAGGGGTCCAAAACAAGGACGTAAAAGTGATGAAGTTCCTTTTTTAGAAACGTTACATCTCTCCAAGCAGTACTACAACAAGATCTTGTTAGGAATTTCCGGAACCTCAATAGAGGATCTAGGGAATACGAACGAAATGATAAATAAATCAAAAGTGCAAACGTGCAACAACCCCCGATGACTCAGATCTATGTTGTCTGCCGAGCGAGGGCTACTGTTGCTGCTGTTATTTTCACAATGATGATGAAAAATGAAAAAATGCCTCGTCCCAACTATACCAGAAAGATCTACACTTTATAGTTTGATACAAGGACAATGTAAAAAATAGATATTATAAAGTACCATCAAGCTCCACAATTCGTAAAAGATTTCAGTAGATAGTAACCATACTCTGTAATTCTTCTGAATTATACTCTAATTCAGAATGTTTCCAGAAACGGAATAAAAAATTCACAACTTAGCAAGAGGGTTGTGACTATCCTTTAGCATATGATACGAACGTCTCCAATAAAAAAATTATCCTCTTCGAAAGCTGTGGGCACGGTGGATTACTCGTGTCTTTTCATATCTCTCACTATAATTTTGTGATGGCATATTTCCAATGAAAATAAAAATCTTCCCTTTCAATAGGGTCTCCTGCTGCAGAGATGTGATTGGTTACATTACATCAAAAAGCAATCACCAAACTTATAGATCTAAGACTTAATCATTGTTATGTATGGCAGTCCACAACTCGTGATGGAAGGCAAAAAAGTTCATTGGGCGAACTATGGAGAATCCTACATTCAGAACACAAGAAGCCCAAGCATAAAGCCTAAGATATGATCATTTCTTTTCCTGCTACATACTTTAATTTAGGAGGAAGATGACATGTTGGTAAGAAATAAGTAAAATGCACATGAATCACATAAACAATACGACCAACCATGAAAATTGAAAGAATTTAATAAATTATTGAATTTCCATAAAACAGTATGACAATAATGAGGTCAAGTCCTGTAGTTCCTAGAGTAAGGGATTCCCCTTGCTATAAGATTTTTTGTCCTGACAGCCTGCTTTCAGAGTTAACTCTTCTCAGATGCCTCCGTCTTCTTTATTGTTTTCATGTGTTACATTGGAAATACCTACTCAAGCCTGTCCTTGCCTCCTTGGTCTGTGACAAGGCTTTCATGTGGAAGGTATAAATATTGATCCATAAGTTCTTTCATTAGATGAGCCTAGAAGACGTAGCCTCACATAAACAGGAACTACTGTTTAGGCAATAAGACACAATTGCTTCTACAAGTCATACCAGCCCAAGTATCCTATTCATACAGGTTAGAGATATTGGCTGTGTTTGGTTTGTAGTTTAGTTTAGTTTTGATGATGTAAGCAGGTGTAATGAGTGGAGAGAGATAGAGAGAGAAATGAGGGAAATGATGATGTCAACAAAACCAAAACTAAAACAAAACTCTAAACCGAACAGGGCCATTATAATTTCCACGAGTTTCTTCTTTAGATGAGCCCAAAGGCTAAGGCACACCTTGAAAATTAAAATTCCCCACATCATCACAA
Organism: Vaccinium darrowii; assembly: GCA_020921065.1. NCBI lineage: Eukaryota > Viridiplantae > Streptophyta > Magnoliopsida > Ericales > Ericaceae > Vaccinium > Vaccinium darrowii. Next base: position 5,519,152 of record CM037159.1, on the reverse strand, counting down.
GGCCACATTCAATTAATCAAATTAATATTGGGCCATGCACTTGGGATTAATCTAGCATGGCCATGCACTAGGGAATGTTGCCGACAGCGTAACAAGAAGCCATTCCACAAAAAGAACGGGTAACAATAAAAGGAGATGAAGATTTGACAAACTAACCATATGTAGTATAAACCGTCAAATGAATCTCTCTTTAGCCTACCCAATAGCTCTATTTGCCGGATTCCACCTATGCTAAGAACGGTTCTGGAAGATTGAACTTCTGCAATCAAATCTCCTAGTATACATGAGAAAGCCATTAGTTTTGAAATAAGGCACTAAAAAATGACGGACCCATATGTAGTATAAACCGTCAAATGAATCTCTCTTTAGCCTACCCAACAGCTCTATTTGTCGGATTCCACCTATGCAAACAACGGTTCTGGAAGCTTGAACTTTTGCAGTCGATTCTCCTGATATACATGAGAAAGCCATCTCAAGCTAATTAGTTTTGAAATAAGGCACTAAAAAATTACGGACACTTGGAATATTGAGAAATAGAACTAAGTGCGACTGTATTTTGTTCTGGAATCCAAATGTAGCATCGTGCCATCTTCATGACATAATTTTAAGTTTGCTTGAGGTTACCGTATCTTAAGTTTGCCAATGTGATAAGATTAAAATATATTCACTTTTTCAAATGGTTAGACATGTTGACATATGCTGCAACAAAGACCACGCCATACAAAATATGCATAAGCTGACAAGTATCTATGCAAGAAAGGAAAAGATAAACATCCAAACCTTCATATGGAAGGCAAAGAAGCCTTGCTTCTCCCATAGAGCATAAAGGAGTTACTTCAGTTTAAACATATCCGCTTGAATAATTGCACAGGGGTATTTGTTAAGGATGAGAAAATTGACGAAAAGATAAAAAGTAGTAAACCAATTAAAATTTTCCTGCTAAATTGATTTTGCTAGACACGTGAGATATACCCCATCTTTTCCTTCCTACCCTACTTTGCTTCCCACAGAGAACAAATGGGGAAGCTGTCTTGTTTCCCTCTTCCTTCTACCTTTAACTTCCTCCAGTCTTTTGTCCTACCAAAATAAATCTAAGCCACTCACATATGAAATGTTACACTCACCTGAGCCATTGGAAATTGTGGTGAGGTATATGTCCAAATGAATGCGCTGTTCTCATGACCAGCCTCAAACTCATCTCTTGAATCACTTCCTATTCCAATTGGGGACCTGGGATGTCCCATTCGAAATCGCACCGCTTTTGCGGAATATATAGGAAGGCCTCGTCTAAAATACGCTGATATGGAAACATAGTTCTGTTAGTAGAACACAAAATTGAAATTCAGAGTCCAATTGGAAGGGTTGTATATGGATTTCGATGATCACACACAACTTTGCAATCAACTTATAGACTAATGTCCCAGGAACTGTAGGGGCTGTGTTTGGTTTGTAGTTTAGTTTAGTTTTGATGATGTAAGCAGGTGTAATGAGTGAGAGAGAAATGAGGGAAATGATGATGTCAACAAAACCAAAACTAAAACAAAACTCTAAACCTAACAGGGCCAGGATCACTTTCACCTTCGCTGGACCAGTAAGAAGCTCCATGTTCAACCGTATCCCTTGATTCCAAAGTGTTTAGAATGCTTTCTTCAGGGTGATTAGTGTTGGATGCACTAATGGCCTTCGCAACGCAATCTTTTCTAATGAAAGGGGTAAGACCTCATGCTAAAAAGGCATAGACCTTATGATCCGTCTTCATGCCCTCCCTTTCAATAGAATTTTGAGGGCCAACTCCTACAGGTTCTATCATGTTTTTAACTTCAATAACATGAGAAGCACTTGATATTTCAGGAAACATACGTAAATAAAGCTGCTTAGAGAGGCCATTTTCAATCCCTGCAAAAGATTTAAAACACAAATCAGAACTAATCACAGAAACTGATTAAACGACTTTCGTTGTTTTTTCAATTTTATCGATCAACAATCAAACCTTCCCCGGGAACCAACCCTGAGATGACTACAGTAAACTCAGTTGCTCATATCCATTGATAAAGAGTTACAGTAATCGAAATAGGAATTCATATTTTATAACAATCATTTGGAAACAACAAAAATTTTGACGCAAGGGCAATACCGACTCTATCTGCACCGAGCCACAGTAAACAGAAAACAAGCACTTCCCTCATCCCACAATCTTAGCTGTCTAAGAAAGGCAATTACTTCCCAATATTAGCCCTTCATTATCACTTTTGAGTAGATTCATAGCCAGTCGCAAAGAATGAATTGAAAAAAATACTTTGCATTTGTAAAGAGGATTAATAATTTAAGACATCCTAGAATGAAAAGATGGACTACCTATCTGAGACGGGAGGGATATCCGAAGACTGTTATAGACCAGGATTTAGAATTGTTACAAACAATAGAACTTGAGCATAGAGGCCAAATTGTCTAGATTGATGAGATTACAAACAAGTATGCAAGTTGACTGGCAGAAATTCACTGACATAAGGATTATCTAAGTAAAGTCCGCAATTTTCACGGCAAAATTCCCAGAGCACAAAGCTTTCGAGTCTGTAAAGTATTCACTGATAATAGAAGCAAGATTGTGCATATCAAGATTATTCAGTAGTAGAAGATTGGGTTCATACCCAAATCATCACGTCGTTTGAGACCAGCTTCGCCAATTGAACAGTCACCATTGACGATGAGCTTCGAATGAGCGGCAGTCGACGGCGTTTCGACTGACTGGAGCCTCTAAATTGCCGACCGTTGTCGGAGATGATCTGAGCGGAGCGGAAAGGTAAAGGGTAAGGAGAGTGAGAGAGTTTCACCATGACGTCGCTTCTATGGGAAACACGATTAGAACTCCTTATTTATTATGGTTTTGATTCAGTATATCCAAACCTATTTTAAGAAACATAAATTCATTCCAATCAACTACTAATTTGTTTTCAATTAACATGAAACTTTTACATGATTTGTATTTTTCTGCGTTCTACAATATGAATGTCTTAGATTATTGACATATCACTAGGATAGATAGAAAACTTACTCAAAGTCTCCCAAGAGTTATTGATATGGAAAGAGATATGATTCAATGTATCCGAAGCCATTTTAAGAACCAGAAATTCATTTAGATTACATACTAGTATGCACTGTATTTGCGAGATATTCGTACATCATATGTGTTCTAATAATTTCTACAAAAATAATGTCTCGGATCATTAAATTGTGGTTGATATAGATAGAAATCGTCATTGTACTATCCCGGAGTTCTTATGAATAAAACAACGTCGTTTTGGGTACATGACATAGGTTAAACCTATGTCATGACGTGGAAAATATTTTTACAAGGCATAAAAAAATTCCCGAAAACCTTAAAACCCAATTTTCGTTCAGGCCATGTTCCACTAACAAAAAACTAGTTTTGTTTTAAATCAAAAACTACTTCATTCCACTAAAAAAAACCCCTCAAAAAACCAACAAAAAAACCACTTCATTCCACTAACCTAAAAAAAAAACCAAATCATTGCACAATCAAGTACATGTACTTTAATCATGTAAAATTACGAATCTGCCCTCCCTTCAAAAAAAAGAGAGCAATAGTTGTCTGGGTAGAAGGGTAGATATGTAATTTCATAACACAACTAAAAAAACCAAAAAATCAAAAACTTGTTAGTGGAACTAGTTGGTTTTTTTGAAAAACTAAAGATCAAAAAAAACCAAAAAACTAAAAAACCAATTAGTGGAACATCCCCTCTCATCTGTACAGAGAGAGGGAGAGCGCCGACCGCCACCGCGACACCCACCACGACCGGCTACCACCACGACCGGCAGCGCCTCCCCTCCCTCGCCACCTCCGGCAACGAACACACCATCACCAAGAACGCGGCGAATCAGAGGAAAAGTTTATTCTGAAGTGTTGAATTCCTTCATATTGTTTCAGGACCGAAGATTGATGTAGTGCTACAATTACTTCCTCTCATGGAATTTGAGGTGATAGTTTCAGTGTTTGCTTCAATCTAGGATTACTTCCATCCACTCTTGCTGATATGAGTTTGGGAATGAAGTTCTTGCTATTGAGTTGGTACAATTGAAAAGCGTTTTCAGATATGATTAGCACTACATTTCTCTCTTGTACAATTACAATGTGGATAATTGTTGTACATTTAATATTTCAGGACTGAAGATTAATTATCATAAGAGCTTGGTTAGTGTAGCGCGGTCTTAAGATGCAGGATCAAAGCCCCGCTTTTCTATTAGTATTTGGGTTTGCCCTTAGAGCATCCACAGTGAGCTAATCCTAGATTGAAGTCAACATGTACAGTGCATAAAATCAGTATGAGATTAGCATCATGAAAGAAGAGGTATTTTTCTTTTGGAGGAAGAGTAACGGTAATTAAGATTGCCCTTAGTAGCTTACGAATATACTAGCTGTCACTTTTCAGAATTCCGGAACGGGTTGCAAAGGTGATTGATAGACTTCAAAGTAATTTTTTATGGGGTGATTTAGAACAGGAGAAAAATACATATGGTCATCTGGGATAACGTAATAATGAGCAAGGAAAATGGTGGGCTGGGTATAAGGAAGATTAGAGTTATGAATGAGGCAATTATATTGCAATGGAGGTGGAGGTTTATTGCGGAGAAAGAATCTCTATGGGAAAGGGTGGTGTGTTTTAAAACTGGGGAGACTATGAAAGGGTGGACGCCTAGCACTGAAAGCTTCAGTCATTTTGGAGGGATATTAAAGCACTGGAGTTTAGAATCACTGCTACATATGATGTATTTAAATCTAATCTACAGCCGGGGTAAACCATTTGGGAGGTTTGGTGCAGAAACAATGAATCTGGAAGCTGGGGGTGGCAATTGATGTTCAGAAGATCACTACATGCTTGGGAAGAGGACAGTTTGAATGAACTATTATCTCTACTGCCCTATGGGAAGAGGCTCTTAATCAAAGTAGAGTAGATTCCATGGTTTGTAATGTTCACTCTTCTGAAGTTTTCACAGTAGGAGTTGTGTATAGGGCTCAGGAGAAAAGGTTTGGACCATGGAAACCAAGTATGGAGTTGATTTGGAGGAATGCTTCACCACCAAGAGCTCGGTGCTTTTCTTGGGCAGCATACCTAGGTCGAATCAAAACATCAGGTTTGGACCAAGAAAAGGATACATTTCAGCTGCTGTTGTGAAAACTGGTGCTGCTATTTTGGTTTCACCCCTAATGTGATGAAATATGATGCTGTTTTTTGGGTTCCTGAGTTTGGGTACTGCTGAAATACTGTGCAGTTAAATTTGAAATTCCTGTGGAGGATATCCTACAAACCAAGGGAATGAGTCTTAAAGATTCTGCAATGAACCTCAACGGGACTCATATATACACTCCTCACTAGAAAATAAAATTTTCATTTTCTGCTATAATCTTCCCTCATAGTGTTTCAACTTAATAGCTTTAAAATGGAGGTCAAACTTGCCCCGAATGGATACTTAACACAGAAATTGAGATGGATCTCCATTTTATATAGAAGATGCATATGACCAAGTATATGTAGATCCTACGAGAAGAGCATCAACAAGAGCTTCAAAAAGAGATTTACATCTGATTCTATTTGTTAATATGTTTATTACACTCGAACCTAAAATGGAAGGAAAGTTGAGTTTGTGAAAGAAACAAATGGGTTAATTAAACGGAGAGATAGAGGGAGAACTGCAAATCACCTAGGCATGGCTCAAGAGATCGGAATCCAAATTTCTCTTACGATCAAAATCTTGTGAATTTCTCTGAAAGAGTTCTAAGGTTTGAATTTTAAAGAACGGATTACTGATATTCCAATTCAAGTATCCTGAGGTTGCTTTCTTATGAATTAAGAAAACTGTGTATCAGGCGATTAGTTGTGAGAGAGTTCTAGTCACTCGTTAGAAAGGGGAAAAAAGAGAGAGAGAAATGAACAATGTTTTTTTTTTCTTTCTTGTCTATACCCATACATAATAAGAACCAAGAGAGGGCAGAAATCTGGGCAGCTTCGTCTGCCATTTTGTTTGGGTATGTATTTATTTTGGAACTATTCCCTACTTGATTGGTGATTGGTTGGGTATGATTTGTGTAAATGTCAACCCATGTAGCATTATGACCTTTGTAATGACAATTTCTTCTTGTATCCTTTCCTCTCTCCACGATCTCAGTTCCGCTGCATTTGAATGTACTCTTCCAGGAACTGGAATTTTCTCATTGAACATCTTGTTGAAAACAGTTCCAATTGAGTCTTGAGAGAGAGACCTACTTAACTTACACACTCGGTTGCTTATGATAGACCCAACCCAGGTGAGAGGCACTAGCTAATAGAGTATAGCAAGCGTAAGATAGCAATAACTATAGTCATATTGATTGCAAGCTTACGAAATTGTTTTGCTTGCTCAGTAAACAGTGAATGACTTATAATGTAAGCGAGCGTAGAGGAATGAACGGAGCATCTCTCGTAGCACCGTAAGGCAGCAAAGTTGCTTTACAGAGGTCGCTAAGATTGCTGGTAAGAATCACTATTGCAACTCTATCGAAGCCTACACTACTTATTTTTTGGTAATCGCAAGGCACAAAGTGAAGAAATATGTACTCAATCCTCCCATCCTGGTACGTCTGCGGCCCGTGTAGCATAGAATACCTTTTGTTTAGTTGTAATTTTGTTGTGCATCCAACGAAGTTAGTCATCGACTTTGTTCTTTTCTTTTGGCCTCTGATTGAGATTCCTAAATGCCCTCAAAATCCAGTCCATAAAACAATTTATAGCTAATTTAATTTGGAAAGGTATCCAACAAAAATAAATAGCTAATGAATATTGAATTACTCTCATATTGAGGAACTATAAAGCTTTGTCTACCTTGATATTTATTTCAATAGCCAAAAACTTGAGATCATAATCTTGTGCGAGGTCATTGCGGCTTTCTTTCCTGTTGTATGTACCTACTTTCTGATTTTGATGCGTGGCATTATTTACTCCTACTTGGAAATTACATATAGAGACTTTTAGCTATTGCGGTGCGAAAGTTACAAAACCCGTTATGAGTTAGTCCTATAATATAACCACCTGCTTGACTAATGTTTTGTATCTCCTTTGGGTGAAGATCATTAGTTTTCTTCTACCTTCTTTTGTCATCTTTAGAATTTCCTTATGTGGTGGTGGAATGATAACATATTGAAATTGTAGATGACTACTCAGATTGCAGAGTAGATAGATAGCAGTTATCAGTTAGTCAGGGAACACGCGAAATAATTCGAAGATCTGTTTTGTAGCATATTTTATAGAAATATGTATATTGTGTGGAACCAAGAAAAGAAATCAAATTTTTGGACAACCGAAAGAATTTTGAGGAATATGCGTAAGTTTGTTGATGAATGTCAGTTTGTTGGTGAATGTCATGAACATTGGGAAGTGCACTATGTTTTGCCTATGTGTGGATGGTTTTTTTCGCTGCAATAATGTACTCATAATCAAATTCTTGTATTCTACATAATTCAGTTGTCTTCGTTATATAACACTGGTTATTTAAGAAACCAATTTGAAAATAAGGTGTGTGGTTATGTCATGCATTGGCCAATCAATATAAGAATGAGTAGTCCCACAAAACTAGATTGCAGTATGCTAGCTTCTTTGATCAATTTATTAGACAGGCCTGACCAAAAAAAAAATCAGGGGAAAAGAGGAGACTAATTGTGGAATGTTTGTACAAGAGAGCTCTCTTGTACAAACATTCCACCTCCATATATCAGGGTAACGTAGCTATTAAAGTAGACAACACAACTGCCATCTGGTTTTAGTACCTTTGTCTTTGATATGTGATAGACATGAAATTCTTCTTTTTGTACCCCCAATGTCAACTTTCTTTCATATTACATTCAGAAACTGAGCAGTGGTATGGCAACCATACTTTTATATTAACAGTGGACAGTGGACATTATGCTGGTAGCACATCCAAATGTGAACATACAGTGAAAATTGTCAAGTGATGACTGGATATGCAGCATAGAATGCCTTAGAAATTGTGCAAGTAAAACAAAATGTTGACAACGAAAGAAACCAATATGTACAATGTTCAGTACTCAGCAGTGAGCAAAATAATTTGAGTGATAATCAATGTTTACCTTATTGACGAATAGAAAAAACTATCAGTCGTTAGTTGTTACCAAATCAGATTAGAGTATTTCAGCATATCCTTAATTAGAGAAAGTCAGACTGAAGTTTAAAACCAATAACTTTTTAAAGGGATAGGACTTAGTGGGAGAGTCAGGAGACATAGTGGGAGAGTCCTGATTTCACCCTCTGCGATCCTTGTCTTTGCCAAGGAGTTTTTCTTTGGAACTTACGTTAGCACCTTTCTTATATGGCACATTGGTAGCAAATTTACTGAGATTTGTACAACTATGAAATCTTCCTGAATGAGGCCCTTGGAACATCACACAGGTTAGAGCCTTTATATTTTAGGTAAGAGCGTTCATTGTTCTATAATTATTGGTGGAAGTGGCGGCCCGCTGCTCTTTTGAGCTGGCTGATGTGTCCTCTCATGAGGATGAGACTTCTGTGAATCTGTAATTTTGGTAAATCCTTCCAGGATTAATTTAACTTAGTGCACCTCTGAGAAATAATTGAAGTGGGGCCATATCGTATCCGACCGCTAGTGATCCCCTCACTTGTAGTAGAACCTTACACTGATTTTCTATAATCTTGGTAACAACAATCCCACAGTTATACACTTGCGCTTTATTGGGTCCTGTAGGAGTTTTCCCTTCATGAGATGGGTACTTAGTGTCCTTGTTGATGTGATCAAGTTACAGTTGTGATTTCTTTAGGCATGGAACTTCACTCGGGGATGTGTTTTGGATATTCATTTGGATTAGGAAGGATATGATGTGGAGGCTAGAGTTGAGGGCTTGTACAGATGCCTCTTCAACCCTCCCCTGGGTGCGCATTATGGCCCTCCTGATACAATAACTGAGGCTTGGTGCACTTGCATAACACCCACTGACATGCATGATAAGATTTGTGGATTGAACAACTTCGTTGACCACCCTGAAGAATTGTTTGGACAAGATAACATGAAGATAATTAACAGAATGACGAAAGCTTAATTGCTTGAGTACAATCTTTTAAAGAGGAAGTCCTTCCGAAATGAAAAGAATTGCTGTTTTTAAGAGAACAAGAATCCTCTCAACAGAGCCATGAATGTTCCTATGATCCTTGAACTAGAGCAAATTGAAGTAAAAAATCATTTCATTCTGGACAAATTCAACTTATTGAAGTCCTAATCGATGAAAATATCCCATACTGATAGGACTACCTTGCAAGCAAAAAAGTAAAATCAGAAATCACAGATATTACATAAAACTGCCAAATATTAAGCACCCATCCTACGAAGACTTTAATATCGATTCCGAAACTGGATAGTGTGTTGTTTTGTATTTGTGGGTGATGTTTGGGTGGATATATGGGTGATGATCATTTCTGAATCACCAAAAGTTATTGTCTACACTGATACAAAGAAAAAGTTACCGTCTACATCTCTGTTTCATTTCAGTAGAATTTTGTTTCTTTGCTTCTCTCTGACTCTCATCGTTGATCAGTGGAGTTCTCACCAACGATTTCTTAGCACTTGACAGGTTTTTTATGTTTGTTTTTTCTAAATTGTTGCAGAGCTATTCAAAAATCAAATTCTTACCACAAAAAAGGGCTGGAGGCTTCATGCGAGTATGGGGATATTGTTTATAATTATATGCTACTTTTTGGAGCTGTTCAAATTGTAGTATCTCAAATACCAGATTTCCATAGCATAGCATGGCTCTTTATTATTTGTGGCAACCATGTCCTTCTCCTACACTTTTATTGGATTGGGACTTGGCGTTGGAGGTATGTGATTGAGTTGTATATTTTTTCTTCTTTTATTGTACCTTTGGATCATAGATTTGTGGAGTAATGAGGGGGAAAAAAAAAAGGGAAAAGGTACAAAAACAGTATCTTCGTGAAATTTGCTAATGATAGGGCTTTGGTTTGGTTAACTTGACAAAATAAGAACATGAACATTTATTTGTCGCTTTTCTATTTGTTTTCATACTCATGAAAAGATGAGCGTGCAAAACGAATTTCGCTCCTCTTTCATTTACCTTTCCCTGGACTCATCTGAACATCACGTTAGGGAATTTCAAAGCACTACGCTTTTTATGAGAAATTTAGGGCTTTTTGGTCAATTAGAGCAGCGTCAAGATGCTATGGAGCAAAAAGTAGTTTTACAAGTTTGATCTCATTGAACAGAGACATCTGCATAGAAATACTGCCCTATTTAGAAGGACCTTGATAAATGTACTCGAAAAGTGAAGTACAATTTTTTGCCCTGCATTGCTGTCTCTGTTGTGTTGATATTACTCGTTCAATAAATGAAATTGCAGCGCATACTGGAAATATGAAGAGGAAGGAGGCATGGCTGGTCTTGGTGGTGATGCGGATGCACATCCTTATGTCTGTTTCACAATAAATCTTGTCTGAGTGAAGTAATTCCAGTGTCACTGCCTAAAGACTTGAGTTGGATCATCTCAGCCTACAATAATAAGAACAAATGCTGAACCTGTATAATAGGATACAATATAATTGCCTGTGGGATTGCGGTTTTCGAAGAGGACCATTGTTTCCTTTTATGCAGCTTTTGTTTATCACTAGAAGCATTTTGAATTGGATTTGTGAGAGTTTGGTTAGAGGTTTGAACAATCGGTGCTTTGACATTATCTATTATTCGATTGATTATTGGTGTTGGGCATAGTGATTGCTATCATTTGCATAACTTCCTACGGTTAGATTACAAGCTGCTTCGGCCTGTGTAACCTCTATTGTATTTTTTCCGTTTGATACGAACCCAGTATAGCTTCAACAAGAATTAAACGTACTAGCATTAAGCTAGATTAAATGCTTCAATGTTTTCACACGGACTAATGATATTCAAGCCTTCGTTCGAAACACTATCCATATGTCTTCAATGTCTTTAATCTTCCTGTACCTTTTCTTCCTCAATTCACTCTATTAATAGAATGAACATACATGTAGGTTATTATTGTAAAAATTAAATAGCAGCTTTCATCACTGAACAATCTTTCACTACTGAGCACACGGTGACATGCGAAGCACGTCGGCTACGACTAGTTTGGGTAAGTAGAGAAAGAAATGGATAGTTGTGTTTACAAATTACAATGTACAAATGGTGATATGTCCATTCAAAAAAAAAAAAAAAAAACAAACGGTGATATGGTTTCTTCTTTTTTGCAGTTAGCAGGTTTACTGAAGTGTGCCTATTGGGAGCACGATATATATAGATGGCCTCCTCTTTTTTTTTTTTTTTTGTTCTCTTAAGCCACAAATGGCCGGGAAGAAAAGGCTTATTAGTCAATTTTGCCCTAGCAAATCTTCTGTAGTTGTTTATCAAGAGAGAACCCAAAAGTTCAATTTTGATATTTTGCTTTCTGATCAAAGCCTTGGCGGCTTTTAACACAAATAGTGTGAGTGCAAAGGCAAGATATGTAAACAATATCATAGTGAAGTTTCTGCTGTCTAGGCCTTGGAGAATGGCAGAGTTAGAGCAACAAGTGAAAAAGGGACTAAAACTCGAGGCCGAAACTTATTTTGAGTATGGAGATGAGGTCAATGAGTTGATTGTAATAGCTTGGGATGAGGATTTACAAGATTGTACAAGCAGTTCTAGATTGCTGGGCTCCAATTCTTCCATTGTGTTGTTTCTTTAATTAGCCGATTTTTTACACCTTGGCCAACTTTAATCTTGGTGGTAAAGCATTTTTTTCCTCTTCGTTTTTTACTGTAACAGTGTTCGGTAATGCAGTCAATCTATTTATACGTCTGGAGTAAAATTACAAAGGAGAAGTGCATTTAGAGATAACTGAAGGGTGTGGTATTTTAGTTGCTGAAGCTTCAAATAGTATGTTTCACGATATGTTATCCTACTCTCGATTTTGGGTTTTTCAGTTTGGTTGAGCTTCGTTTGTGGTAAAGAATGGTAAGGGAGAAAGAGAGAGAGGGAACAACAGTGTAGTATCCTTTGTCATGTACTATAGATTTCTCTGCACTAACATGGTTTGTGAAGCCCAACCCATAGTATCGCTTGATACGGGATCTAAAAACTATGCAAGTGTGGACTATTTTTGTCATTGTTCGAGGGGAAAAGCTCACAAGGACTACAACCTATCTGTTGGCCCAGATAGCAACACAAGAGGGGGGGTGAATTGGGAATCTAAAAAATAATGCGGAATTAAAATAAACTAAATGCAATACCCAATAAAATTAAATCAATTCAAGCGCGCATAATAATCTATGACAAAAATAAATAGTAAAGGGAAGAGAGAAATCAAACACAGTGATTTATCGTGGTTCGGTCCGCAACTTCATGGCCTAATCCAATAGTAACACTTTCTAGCTTCGCAGGTGCTAGAGAAATCTTTACAACGAGCAATTTATCCCCAATTGCTCCAACTAGTTTTGACTCCGGTGCTAGTCACACCTACCCGAGTAATTTTTTCTTACACAAAAATCACTCACAAAAGATAACTTCTCACAAGGGGTCACACTCCCTTTTACAATAAAATCTCACAAATTAAACACTCTCAAAAGTGTAGATAAAAACAATAGGTAGCTCTATTTTTTCTCAATAAATGATGAACTTTGGAACTCAATATGAATGGTTTTTCTTCTCCAGTGATCTCCCAGTAATCTCCGCTTTTTCTTCCTTGGCCTTGTATAAATGCTAGAACCCCAAACTAGCCGTTGGTTTTAGTCAATGACATGATAGCCATCAAATAAACACTTTCCATTTCTTTGCAAGCCAATTGCTACTGGAAATTTGAATCCCATTTGAGTTGTGAGGAACTTCCATTATTAAGCCAATCAATCCCTTTATTAGCACTAGCCGTTGGAAACCTCTTAGGTAGGAAATCACCCTTACAATTTTATTCTCCGTGATGTGCATGCTACTCCCTTAAATTCCACCTTCTATTAACAAATCAAGCTTCCACATTTCAAGGACAATATTCTCTTCCCCAAAGAACAATTTTAGCCAATGAAAACTTGGGAGAAGATTTGTCCTTAATCTTCACCCCTTTAATTATATCTTGACTATTGGAGACAATGTTTTGCCTTGTCTACATCAACCAATTCCTACAAAATACACAATCAATTCAAATGAGTACCAATATCACAAAATAAATTATATTTCTCCAATTAATAAAATCAATTTTGTTATCATCAAAAATCGCTAAGGTTCTATAGAAACCTTTGGGCTAACACTATCTATCCAAATATAGAAAGGGAGAGCAACCATTTGGTATGGATTGATTTTTGAGTCTGGCTCACAATTTTGAATCTCAAATTGCCCTTTTGATTGTCACACAATTATCCCTTGCCCTTTTAACTGTTACCAACATTTTTTGTTAACGTTCGACATGCACGCGCATCGCGTATGCCTAGAGCCCTAGTTCATATATAAGTAAAACTCAAAACCATTACCTGTTAGTCTGTAACAAATCTCTGAGGAAAGCCAACAAGGGCTTATTTATTTGTTTGATCGGTTTTAAGCTCAGATTGAACTATATATCCGCAGCAATCATAGATCTAGTGTTTTGTTTTGTTACATGCTTTTACAAGCTGATGTATTTAAGGGTAAATTCCATGCAGACCCCCTCATCTATGCCTCTTTTCCATGGAGACCCACTAAAGTGTCCAAACAAACCCTATCATCCATAATCGTTATCCAGATTGACCCCTTCTGTTAAAAGTCTGTTAAGTGATGTTGGGTTTAGACATTATTAGTTCGAAAATACTCTTGATCATCACATACAAACATCTTTGCCTCCCTCTCTCTCTCACTTTAACTTAGCAAATAACCATTGAACCTCTCTCTCTCTCTCTCTCCATAAATTGGGTTTCTCTTATATTCCCTTCGTCGCAAAATAGATGTCCAAAATCACTATTCACACGTTGGAAAAAATTAGTCCCACATTGAATGTGGGTGGTTCCAGCAACTAATTAACTTGCATTGCACTTTTGACAGGTGTGTCTCGTAACTTACTTGGGCTTTTGATCTCATTTTGATTTTGGTGACATGTGTCTCCTTTTTATGGTTAATGGGGTGTGACAAAATTATGTCCGACACTCGGAGTGGGCAGTTACTTCCCTTTTCTTTTCTTTTTTTTTTGTCACCCGAAAGTGAAAATTATCCACCACACATCTTGGTTAATATGTTTTGTGCTAAGTCAAAAATTTTGGCTCAATAAGGAGATTAAAGAGTGAGGGTTGGAATAGGAGGAATTAGGGAGTCATGGGGATGGAGATAGGTTGGTGGTGGTGGTAATGGGGATGAGTTTTCTCATGGGTGGGTAGAGGAGGCGGAGGCAATGTGGTGGTGGGTAGATGATGGAGAAAAAAAGAGACAGAGGGTCCAATTGCACAATTTTTTTTTTTATAGACGAGGGGGTCAATGTGAACAATTTTTAAGAGGTATAACAGTCATTTCCGTCATTCTGTTAACGGATTGAGGGGTGTTTTTGCATTTCACATAGATGAGGTAATGACATGGGTTGTGTTATTGACATCAAAGATCCATTTCCACCCAATGATTAAAAAGCGGTAATTCCAGGTTGTACAGAAAATGTACTGATCGATTCGGGGACCCATTTGTGGGTCCCATGTGAAAGATCCGAGCCGTTCATTGATCTTAAAATGATTTTTCGAGGGGCCCCGCCAGAAATCAGCTCAATCGGACGTGCCTAAGTACTTGATCCAAAATCCTCCCATTTCCTTCAAAAAAAAATTTAAGGAAACGAGAGGATTTTGGATCAAGCACTTAGGCACGTCCGATTGAGCTGATCTCACGCGTGGCCCCTTGAAAAATCATTTTAAGATGAATGAAAGGATCGGATCTTTCGTGTGGGACCCACGAGTGGTTTCCCGAGCCGATCAGTACATTTTCTGTACATGAAACCTTTGTACGCGTAGTCTGGTCCATTAAAAAGTCACTATCTTCAACTGCAGCATTTATTACTTGAGTATTAATTTCACATTTCCATAAAAGTGGAGTCACATAAATGAGTTAATGCATTCTTATCATGTGCCGATAATGCATTCTTATCATGTGCATGTAAGGCATATGGTAACAGAACCCTTTTTCTATTTCTTCTACTTTCCACCATTATCTCGCTCATTAAAATAAGTACGCAGCGGAAGAATTACTAACATTTTCCCAAGCTGTTTAAAGTCTCGAGAAATCCACAAATATCCGTACTTCATGATATGATGTTATGGCCTTGAAAAATAACCATCTGTTCGTTGAGGAAGAGGTAGAATAGCAATCAAGAAATGTACAAACTAAAAAATGCCGCCTTCTATTTTCAAACGAGAGAGCTTTCAGAAGGTTTAGCTTTGGCACTTTAGCTCTTATTTCCTATAGCTTGTAACAGTAAGATTAACTTTAGGAAGTAGTAGGACACGCCCCCAATTGTGGCATACTGTAACTTTTCAGGCCCTTCAACGCCAGAGAAATCATCATCTTTAGAGCGGGTGAATCCGCCGGCCAACCATCCCAAGTTATTGTATCCTCCTTCGTGCAGTTTCGAAGCCGCCATCATAGACCTAATTTGAAAGAATAAAAGTGGCCATGGTTTAAGTGAGCACCATATTTGAGCTATGTACTAATAATCAGCTGGTAGTTGAATAAATCACTTGCAACAGTTGTGAAGTAGAAAATTAATAGGAAAAGCAAGAACTTGGTTTCCCAATTGGCCTACTCGAATGCAAATCTTGACTCAGCCCTGAAGGTAATACACATTAGTCGTCTAGGCCTAGGGATGTAGAGCCCAACTGATCTAAGCTTTACAATGTTCATGCTCGAGCTCGACTCCAATGAAAATTCGACAAGCAGAGATCAAGCCAAGTTGGCCCAAGTTTAAGGCGATCCTGAATTTGTTCACGAGCTTTAACGATCTAAAGAACTAATGCATTTATATCCGCATACAGGTCTAAAAGTGCCAACAGCAGTTTTGTAATGTTGATAAATAAATACTTATATAAAATATAAATACAAAACTATTAAAAAAATATACAAGTGCAAGCAAGCGGATAGTACACATGACCCAAAGTTGTACCTCAAGCGGTTGTGAGTGGCCACTTATGTGAGAGGTCTCATGTTCAAGTCGATGGAACGACGTTTGCCTTCTATAAGACGACTATACTAGCATACTAAAATCCTATTGTCTTGACAGAAAAAAGAAAGATGTACATACAATTTATCGAAAATTGATCAGATCAAGTCCTTCCCAGTCTTCTTTTTTTATGATTCCTCGCAAGGACCCTTAAAAATACATTTTAAACATATTGAATTCGTGTCGTCAAAATTTAATCAGGAAAGTTGACAAGTCGGTGAGTCTTAAATGGAAGCAAAATCTAGGATTCCTGATGGGATATGGACCATATTTGTATATATGCTTGCAAACCTAATCGAACTGAATACTGTTAAGTTCATGTTCAGTTCATTTAATATAGCCTAAAACTGAGGCTCAGTTTTGGTTAGCTTAAAAGATGAATCAAACCGATTAGTTTACAAATGGCCCGGTTCATTCACATCCCATGTGTACCTAAACTAAAAACATGCTCGGCATATTCCATAATGAGAATTCCATAACTACTAATTCTATGTTATGGCAGTCCAACCAATCAAACGGGCTAACGAGCTGCAAAATCTTGAAATAAAGAAGACATTTTAATTTTAAAAAATTGTCAAAAAACCAAGAACATGAAGATAATCAAGTTTCTCTAACCTTAGTCCTTCTCCACAAGCCACAAGAAGCTTAGACTCCTTATCAGGGACCTTCACTTCCACTTGCCGGACAAAATCAGGATTTATCATGGTAAAATTCTGTCCAGTCCACAGCCCAATGTACCCGAAATGAACCCATTTCTTCAGGAGAGTTAACGGGCCATTATCCATGTCTTCGACGAAGAGCGGCACGTGCAGTGACCCGGAAACACGTGCCTTTTCTCTCTCCCACTCTGGTCTTATGTCCAGAAGAATGTAGCCTTCGGACTCCATTGCTGAAGCTGCTTCCTTTGGCAATACGGGTCGGACCGTGCCCGATTGTATGAGCTGTTGGGCTTTGCCCGAGACTGCATTTCTATGTGTAGCTGAGAACCGGTGAGAGGTGGTGGAGAGAGCTGTGTGGAATAGTTTCAGCTGAATTGCCATCTTTTCCCAACTGTTTCTCTCTGTTTCTCTCCCTTTCACGCCTTATCTGCTACTGTGGTTCCAGAATTTCCTTAGCCCATCCTTGAAATCTATTTGTGCTTTTCTCCCCCGTATTTGTTGTTTTACATTTTATTCCTCAGGCTTGTAGACTAGTATCAAGTGAAATCCTCTTTGGTTGGGGCTACAAACGAACCGAGTTATTTGCGAGCAACTTTTGGCTTGGATGGCCTTAAGCTTGAGTTTAGGCTCATTTAGCATACGAGCTGAACTTAACACTCTAAAGCTCAGCTCGTTTGTATAGACTTGGCTTATTTATAAAAGGCTCGTTTAGTTCATAAGCCTGGCTCGGCTCGTTAATGAGCTCGGTTTGGCTCAAGCTGTAACAGAGCTCGGACTCAAGTTTTTTGCTCGTTCAATAAACGAGTCGAGCTCGAGCTTGGTAAAACTATGCTCTTTTGCACCCCTACCTTTCATTATATTTTCTGCAAATTGTAAAATTGATATCTAGAAGTTTCAAAAGTTTTGATATTCATGTACATTGTATGAGTTACCACTTGTATTTCAACCTTGGTGGTTGAAATTTGATTTAATTACGACCTTTTTAGGGGCAAAAAGACAAGTATACTTGGAACATATTGTTTTCTAAAGTATGACTTGAGTGTAGGACTTCTCGCTACGATTAGGGGTGCTAATCGAGCTAAACAAGCTGAGTGTAGCATGACTTCAACATGGCTTGACTCCTTATTATGTGTTCAAGCTTGGCTCGAGATTGTGAAAGATGCAAGTCAATCTTGAGCTTTCAAGCCCAAGCTTAAGCTCACAAAGTTTCAAGCTTTCAAGCTCATGAAGTTTCAAAATGTAAAAGGGTAATTTATTTAAGCTATAAAGAAGAAGGTTTGGGTAGGGATGGCAATCGCGACCGAACCGATGGGTACCCGAACCGAAACCGCTATTTTTACCCGAACCATAACCGAAATATTCCCCGTGGGTATGGGTATGGTATGGGATATGGCCGAACCGAATGGGTATGGTTCGGGTGTGGTTTGAGGTCATAACCGAACCGTGACCCGAACCGAACCGTGACCCGAAAAGAACCGAAATATGAAATTACATATTTACCCCTAAAATTTATAGTAATTGTGTATGTACCCCTGGCTACATATATACCCTTATTTTATATATACATATTACATAAAGCCCTTAGGTATATTTTAAAATTACACTTTACCTCTCGTATAGGTATATATATGTAAGATATTCACAGGTTAGGTTTTGGTCTCACATTCTGTACATTTTGAGACTCTCTTGACTGATATTTTATAGTATTATAGTCTTGAGTCTCTTGACTGATATTTGTAGCCTCCTTTTGTTATTTTTTTCATGTTTTTTCAATTTTTTTGAGATAATAAAATATCATAAACTCAATTTATTCATGTTTTAGTACGGTTTGGGGCGGGGCGGGATGGGTACAATTCGGTTACCCAAATGGGTAGCTATTTTTTCCTTCACAAAATCGGTTACCCGAAATTACCCGAACCCCGAATGGTTAGGTTATGGTTCATCCTCTCCCTTTTCCAAACCGAACCCGAACCGAACCGAAACCCTTTGGGTTTGGGTGCGGATCGGCCAAAACCCAAACCGATCAGCCCCATTGCCATCCCTAGGTTTGGGGGATCTTGCAACACATCATATATGCTACACCGTGCAATACACCAATCTTAGTTATCCAAAAGTGTTTTTAATGGTCCGGATTCGCAGACGCTTTCTTACCAGTCAAAGTTCTTTCTTAACCATAAGAAATCTTCTGCGAATCCGAACCATTGATTTTCAAGATAGGCGGTTGCGATGTGCGTCGCATGGTGCAACGCATATGGTGCACAGCAGCGGCTCGGCTTCGGTTGGGCTAGTGGTTCGTATATTTTAGGGTACCAATTAGAACTTTTCGTCAAGTACATAGGATCATCAAATACGACCCGTTTAGAACCACTAGCCCAACAGCAGAAGGATCCGTTTAATGGCTAATTAACCGATTTACGTTTTTTTTTTTATAACTTAATTAAATAAAACAAGGTTTTTAACTTTATTCCCGAACAACG
This sequence comes from Vaccinium darrowii, assembly GCA_020921065.1. Lineage (NCBI taxonomy): Eukaryota > Viridiplantae > Streptophyta > Magnoliopsida > Ericales > Ericaceae > Vaccinium > Vaccinium darrowii. The sequence goes on along the minus strand of CM037159.1, from coordinate 5,499,782 downwards.
TGAAGTTGTGGTTACAAATCACGTTTTCTAGAAAAATGTGTTTGGCAAACACGCTTCTGTTGTTTGTTAAGACGAATTAACCCAAAAATTTAACTTAATCCTAATCCAGCTTGGAAGCGTGTTTGGTGAACACGCTTTTAAAAAACATTTTTTGCTAACACACTTTATACACGAAAATGGCACGAAAAAATAAAATAGAAAGCGTTCTTATTAAACACGCTTTGAGAAGACATGTTTAGAAAACACACTTTAAAAAACGTGTGTAACAAAGCACATTTATTTCCTTATATGGTTAAAACGGTTTTGGCACTGTTATTTCCTTATATGGTTAAAAAGTTCACTTTTTTCACTGTCGTTCACCTTCTTCTCTCTCTAGGGCTCTGAAACTCCATCGCCACCACTGTCTTCGTACTTCGATCGCGGCCTCCGACCTCTTCGCCGCCGGCGGTCACCACTCCGGCGGCTATCTCTTCGTTTTGCACCTTCCTCAATCTCGGTTTGGAGATCTACAGGCCAGTTCGTCTCTCTCTCTCAGCTGCGGTGTGTTTTTTTCTTGTATACGTGCGCCTGAAGCCAAAAGTTCTATTTGTGGTGTATTTGTATTGATTTGTGGGGTCGATTTGTGGGCAGTGTGAACTACTCCCTCCGTCCCAATTCTATAGTCTCTTTTGGGGATTCCAACTTAATAAGGGGACATAATCATTGTACTTTTGAAATATGTTTTTCTTATTTTACCCCTTCAATCATTACATTTTCTTACTTTTTATTATTTTTAATTTCAAAATATAAGGGTATAAGAGAAAATTCATTAACAATTACCAATTTAGTTTTGAAGGGGGACAATATTTTTGGGACGACAAAAAGTGTCAACAGAGACTATAAAATTGGGACGGATGGAGTATAACTTAGGAATTCTTTAAGGCCCCATGTGGAGTGGTGGTTTTCACGTGGCCTCACCCAACAAAATTCTTTATAATTTGAAATAGCTAACCCATACCCTTTTTCTATTCGCTTTTGTTGATTGAATTTGGACTGCTGGGTTAATAGAAAAATAATCTAGTGTGTTGCACACATGGGTTTAATGCTTTACTGAACCAATTAAAAAAATTTGTTATCTTGGAATGACGAACCCGGTTTTCCTGACCAAACCAAACCGTATATATTCATCTATCAGCAAACTAGAGCTACTTATTTGCTTCAAAATCCTTGAATGGGTCACTTTGCGCAAATAATATATTCATATATTATTTCAAGTTTTCCCATGTTCTCCATTATTTTTGTGGGCTTAAAAGGCATAGACATACGTATAAACAAATAGAACTTTATTTTTATTTTTTTCAAATTGAAAAAATATAGAGGATAGTAAGAGAGCTGAAACGCATGGAGAATTAGAAGTGCAAGAAAGTTCAACAGCAGCAAAGTGATTATTACATTCAGAGCCTCAAAGATTTATGTGATATAAGGAGGGAAGCAAACAAATAACTAATGCACATAAGCCAACAAAGTCGTAACTAAGGAAGGCTCCGGAGACTTTTAGAGAGAGAGAGAGCTATGGTGGGTGGGTTTCCCCTTCTTCCCACTCCTTCAACCCCCTTGATCTCTCTTCCTCCACCCTTTTCTTTCAGTCCCCCATCTGCTCCGGCTCTCTAATCTCTATCCTCTCTTCTTCTCTCGGCTCCTTCTCTCCCTCATGGTTGTGAGTGGTTGAACCGCTCCTCTTTTGAAAGATGAGTTCCCCTCACCCCATCATTTTTGGACACGAGAGGGCCGATCTTGGGCACCTAGGCTCCTAGATCCGATTGGTTTTGCCGACAGATTTTTGGGAGCCCTCTCACAGCGGCGATGGCAACGTCTACAACGGACCCAGTGGTGGTCCTTCAGCCTGTGGCAGGAATGAGCTTCAAAAAAACGTAGATCTGGTCAATCCACCCTCCTTCACGAGTGTGTTTGATGGGTCCGTCCTCGATGCTGATTCTTGTGGCTTTTTGTTTTGTTTTGTTTTTATTGTTTTTTCTCTGTCTTTTGTTGTAATCTCTTTTCCTTTTAGGCTTATGGGCCGTGTAACTTGTACTTGATTTTTTATCAATATAATTTGCATTTTCCCATTAAAAAAAAAAAAACCCCAACAATGTCTGCAAAATTATACTGCCCTCAGTATTTATGGCATAGCATTACACGTAGAAGTTTCTAATATCCCTAGACTACATCTAAACGAAATGGACGTGAAAAAAAATGATTGAGTAGTCCTATGCTCCTATGAAATTGTTTTCTATGATATTGAAATAAAAATGCCTTCTATTAGAGCCGAAACCATTGCTTGAGAGATAAACTTTAATTTCCTTTTTCTTTACTTATTTTCTTCTTCTTGAGGATATGAATTTTAACCAAAATTAACTTAAGTTTCTGTATAAAAAACTGTGTCCTCGTCAACGATAATGAGTTGAGAGCTTTCGATATATTTTCACAATGTTGTATGATGCCTTCTACATATTACAAGATGCTCTACGAATCAGATATGCATTTAGCAAAAGAGAGCATCTTTTACACCAACCAAGCTTATGACTCGAACTAAATTGACAAGTGACACTGGCATGTGGGCTGGTCCCCATCTTACAATGCTTTGTGAGAACTTTGGATTCCAAAACGGAAAAAGTCTGTTTCAATTATGAACACACAAGTCAGAAAACCAACATATATTAAACTAGAATTTTTCATACATGACATAGAAATTCGTACAACCGCTTCACATATCATGTTTTATTAGTAGCGATTATGCATAATACACTAGCAAGCCGTAAGTCTTAAGAAAAAGGGAAAGAGAGGATCAACACATTACATTTATAAAGTATTCAACAATTTGATGTCACACATAACTCGGAAGTTACGACTAGAAAAACAGACCTCGTCAGAACCATTAGAAACAGACATGCGTTAGAGCACTTATAGTCCTTTGCATATTGAAAAAGGATTTTTTATGGTTAGGAAATATGAGGCATTTATCAAAGTGAATGCTCCCCATTAGTATAAATTTTTTATGTATTTGTTGTTTGTCCACAACCATTTTTTATCTCGTTCGTGATAAAAAATAAAAAAAAACAAAAACAAAAAACCCAGTACTTATTTGGTTAGGTTCCGTTACACGAAAAACACAAGGAGTTAAGATTCCAATAAATAAGTATTTGTGACATCTGTCCACAACCATTTTTTATTTCGTTTGTGATAAAAAAAAAAGGGTAAATTACATTGACCTCCCCTGAGGTTTCTGACTTGTACACTGACCACCCCTACTTTATCTGAAATAGCACTGACCTCCCCTGAGGTTTATATTTTCGTATCAAAAGCACCCTTCTACCCTTCCGACGAGTACCGACGGCGCCGGGAACCCCCTTGTGGGTCCCTAACGGTCGATCCGAGCCGTCCATTCATTCCAGAATCGAATTCCGAGTGGGTCTACGCGAGAATCACCTCAATCGGACGGTCCTAAGTGCTCGATCCAAAATCACCCCATTTAGTTCAAAATTTTTTGGATTGAGCACTTAGGACCGTCCGATTGAGGTGATTCCCGCGGAGACCCACTCGGAATTCGATTCTGGAATGAATGGACGGCTCGGATCGACCGTTAGGGACCCACAAGGGGGTTCCCGGCGCCGTCGGTACCCGTCGGAAGGGTAGAAGGGTGCTTTTGATACGAAAATATAAACCTCAGGGGAGGTCAGTGCTATTTCAAATAAAATAGGGGTGGTCAGTGTACAAGTCAGAAACCTCAGGGGAGGTCAGTGTAATTTACCCTAAAAAAAAAGACCCAATACTTGTTGGTTAGGTGGATTTCACGAAAAGTACTTGTGACATGGAACCTATGGCGATAGCTGGAAGAAGATTGAACCGGATCGCCTCCTATAAGGTGTGCTTGCTAACCACGCTTTTAGAAGGCGTGTTGGGTAATAACGCTTTCAGAAAGTATAATTGGTTATTACGATTTCGGTATTTTATTTTTTATGTCTGTTCTCCGTTCTCCCCCAAAATTCTCTCACACTTCCATCTCAACTCCATGACATTACACCAGTGAATCCGACGACCTAGGGTTTCGAATTTCGCAATGGTGGGAATCATGGCAGCGCGTTCGAGGGAGAAGGTCGCGGGTCTCATAGACTCGGCCAAGTCCGCCATGGACATACCGTCGAGGCTCGAACACCTGCGCCAGTTGAAGGTCGAATTGACACGGTTCGACTCGGGCTTCCTCTCCGAGTTCCTCCCTCTCCTCCTTGACCTCCACACTGATCGGTTCAGTCCGGTTCGCAAGTTCATCATTGAGTATGGCCTCTCAACTCCTATTTACATATACATGTGCATGTATGCTTGTATATTTGGAGAAAGTGCCGTAATTCTGATGTACTCTATTCCGAATCCAGTGATGTCCAATGCAGTAATTCTAGTGCAGAAATTATATATTTTGTCAAAATTTGATAGGAATAAATCATTTGTCTCTAGAGGAATGAAAAAAATATAAAAATTTGGACCGAAATTGTGATAGTTGAGTCCCTCAAGGCCATAAATATAGTGAAAAATGTGATTTTTTTTTTTATAAATTGAAGCCCAAACTCCTTCGCCGATTGAAGGTCGAGTTGGCTTGGTCCAACTCGGCCTTGCTCTCTGAGTTCCTCCCTCTCCTCCTCACCTCCATACATATCGGTTCATTCCAGTTCACAAGTCCATCATTGAGTATGGCCTCTTAACTCCCATTTACGTATATGTGTATTTGTAGGTTTGTATGTTCGCAGACAAGGCAGTTGTTCTAGTATGGTTTTCTGGATCCAGTAATGTCCTTATACTTGGAATCAAATCCAGTAATTGGAGTACAGAAATTTAGTTTTTTTCTCTTTCTGAGGACAGTGATTTATCTATGTTTACATTGTTTAGTGATATTTTGATTAGATTTTTGTTAAAATTACTTTGGAATTAATCATTTGTCTCGAAAGGAATTGAAAAGATGTTAAAGAAGAAGGGGACCGAAATTGAAACAGTCGACCCTCAAGGCGCAAAACTAATATAGAAAGGGGCTACCCACTTTTGCATTAACACTTTTGTCAAGCTGCGTCACAAAAGTGATTTCTAGAATTACCCCACAAAAAGAGAAGTTTTTACTGCTCTTTAACCACAACAAGAACTAACTATTAGGGTGGTAAATGTAAAATCACTCTCACTCTAACTACCATACCCCACGTTCCATCAACTACCCACTCTCCCATTTGCGCATACAATGCATTCACACATGCACACACGGTGTGTGCCCAACCCCTTTTAGTGAAAAATGTGATTTTTAATTGAAACTCAAAGTCGTGTGGCAGTTGAAGGTCGAGACCAACTTGGCCTTGCTCTCTGAGTTCCTCCCTCTCATCCTTGACCTCCACACCGATCGATTCGGTCTGGTTCAAAAGTTAGTCATTTAGAATGGCATCTCAACTCCTATTTACATATACTTGTATTTGTTGTTTATATTGTTAGACAGTGCAGTAGTTCTCATATCCTTTTCTGAGTCAGTGATGTGTTGTGGGCTTAGGGATGGTGATGGGTAGGTTCAGCCTGATCTTTTGACAAAACAAAACTAATCCATGAACTTGTAACCAAAACAGAACTTGTACAGAAAACCGCTTACATAGGCCATAACCATATCCAATGGAGATTGTTTTGGTTTAGGAACCCGTTTACATGAACCATAATCATGTCCAATGGAGATCAGTTTGGTTTAGGGATCTCGTATGTTGAGTTTTCATTCAAATAAGATTCTTGATTGAATTGGTGTTCAGAAAGACGGTATAGCTCTAACTCGCCAGTTTCATAAACCATTGGCACTAAGGATCATAGCATAAGCCTATTTGGAAATTCAAATATGGAGCTGCAAAAGCTACGTTTGAAAATTTTGGTACAAACACCCTTATCGGTACAGATTCGTTCTTGTATCCATCCGCATCGGGTGAGCTTGCTATGGCTATTTCTTGTGATTGTTTCTAAGAAAATTTATGAGCAAAGAAAAGATTTCTATGTACGAGCAAAGAAAGCTGTTTCAGTGTTTCTAATAGTTTCATTTAGGGTGTGTCTGGACAAAACAAATTTTCTCAAAGACTGTACGATTAATGTTTATTGAAATTTTGATTAGTTTTATTTTAACGTTTTTGGATTAGAAAGTAGAAACTTTTGCAATTTTTAATATTTGAAAATATGGACTGAAATTCAAAATATCTAAGTAAGATTATCTTAAAACAGTGAAGATAGTGAAAAATGTGATTTTGAACTTTTTTTGTTTTAAGTGAACTTTTTTGGGCCTTTTTTCATAATGGGTTACTTTTTAATTCAGTTTGGTGATTAATGTTGAATTTTTTTAATGCAAATCTGAGAGTTCAGAGAAATGACCGTGAAGACAATAACACTAGTACCCCATGTTTTTGTCTAATCACACCCCTATTCTGTAGTTGAATCCAGTTTGTCGTGGAACTGGTAAAAAGGCAATTTCTTTGTTGCAACTATTCCTTTGGACATTTTGAAATACTTGGTGTCCACTCATGTCCTACATTCGTCTTAATGAGTAAATTTTTGAAGTTGATAATCTTGTTGACTCTTCATGATTATGGTATACAATCTTGACATTCCTCGTGCAAGTTTTCTTGCATGCACTCCATGAGTTTTAAGAAAGAAAAAATTAACGTCCACAAGGACCACAACTGTTCTGCTGCTGTGATGACATTTTACAAACAGGAGCAACTCGATTGTGATGACGTTTTTTCCATTCTCTTCTCTTTATCCTTTTTCTGTAGGATTTATAGGATGCGATTTTTTTCCCATGACTTTCCATTTGTACACATTGTGTTGTTAATTTCTTCAACCTGATGCCTCTTATTTTTTAGTGGAACAAGGTTTTACTAATGGCTTGTACTTTTGTAGGATGGTTGGTGATATAGGGTTGAAGCATATGGAATTCATACCTGAAATTGTACCTGTTCTGATTACTGTGCTGAAAGATGGAACACCAGCTGTCGCTCGACAAGCCGTCGCTTGTGGAGTTGAACTATTTCGTTCCACTCTCATAAAAGTTGCAATCCAGGTACTTCGCGTTTATGAATCTCTTAAGTGGGATTGGGTGTGACATCTTTTCATGATTTATGTGTGAAATGTATTCTTAAATGAAACTGCCAGAAGCTAATGAATTTGTGTTTAGCTATTTCAACATTGTATTACATATATCGTTTAGTGTCTGGGCAGAATGTACTCAACTTGCTCTGCTCAAGCATCTTATCTTATTCCAACAGATCAACTTCTTATTTACAGGGTTTCATCTAGTTCGTTTATTCATTCTGCATCATGCATGTTATCTCTTAATCCCTTGATGTTTTTTTGGGTATTGTTCAGTCATTCCTGGTTGAGTTTCTTGCTGGCCTATTCTGGAATTTTTTCAGTGGAACCAATCAATCTGACCTGCATAGGCAATTGAATCCACTAACTGTTGTTTTTAGAAGTCATGCTGTATTGATCTCCGCTACAAAATGATTAAGGGTTATTGACGTGGTTATATTGGAATATTGCGCTATATTGTAACATCTTATTTCTCTATTATATACCCGTGTGACAACACTGGTCACTACCCATTTAAATTTATGTTTTCGTCTTTCTTAAATCATAATGTTCATATGCATGTTAAATCATTGTTTCAGGGTTTGTACTCAAGTGAGTTGGATGGTTCACTTGAATCATCATGGGCATGGGTGCTAAGGTTTAGGGACAAAATATGCTCAATAGCTTTCCAGGTAAGCAGAAACTTTATATGTGATGCAGTTATTTAGATTTGGTATATGGTCTAATTCCTTGCATGGCAATGAAACCAAGCCGGGAAGTGATGGGATAAGGTTACCAGCAGTGAAGTTTGTTGAAGCAGTTATTCTTCTTTATACACCTGATCCTAGTGGCTCTTCAGAGCCACCTCGTCATCAAACCTCTGAAGGTAACACTATTAGAGGCCTAAACTTTTGACATATTGCACGTGGAATCTGTTATTATAAGCCGCTTAAATGATCTTTCTATGCTTATGCTCACTCATTTAGAGAAGCTTGTGGAGTTCAATGTATCGTGGATTCGTGGAGGTCACCCTCTGCTCAATGTTGGAGATTTATCTATTGAAGCAAGTCAAAGTTTGGGGCTATTGCTTGATGAGCTCAGGCTCCCAATGGTGAATTCTCTTAGTAACTTGATGATTATCGTGCTCATCAATAGGTATGCATTTGGTGGTTTTGCATATGCGCATGCATTTCGTTATCAGAAAATGTTAAATGGAGGTTTTTCCTAGATCATCACCAAATTCGGGCTATATGTTCATTGTTTGCTCTAATCATATTTCTGACCTTCATTGGATTATATCATAGGCTCATAGCTTTAGTACATGTCTTTCTTACATCCATGGTTTATGTCATTGCACTTAAACTTGCCCTCACGTCAGCACTTTTGTGCTGCATTCTATGATGCATGAAAGCTTTACTCTCTTTTTTTCTTTTGCTCTAATCATATTTCTGACCTTCATTGGATTATATCATAGGCTCATAGCTTTAGTACATGTCTTTCTTACATCCATGGTTTATGTCATTGCACTTAAACTTGCCCTCACGTCAGCACTTTTGTGCTGTATTCTATGATGCATGAAAGCTTTACTTTTTTTTTTCTTTTTTTCCACCTTATGGTTATGTTGTTAATCATTTATTTGTTTTAAGCTCTTAAGGACATTTCCTAGAAACCTGCTACTGCATCATAATTTGTGCCCCACTGACTTCATGTTTATGTTTCTTGATAGTCTTTCAGCTATTGCAAAGAAAAGACCTGCCTTTTACGGTCGCATTCTACCAGTCTTACTTGGTTTGGAGCCCTCCAGCTTTGTGAACAAAGGATTTCGTGCTTCTGGAGCACATTATGCTTTAAAGAATGCCTTCACATGCTGCTTGAATTGTACACACCCAGGGGCTGCGCCTGTATGGATCTTCCCTGTTGTTTGTTGAGAGTAAATTCTTAATTTTATAGCTTCACAATTTACTTTCGGGCCCTTGCCTGTTATGGACACGCTTGTGGGTCGAAGTAATAATGCAATATATGTATTGATCCTGAAGTTCCCCCATGGACAATTATCTGATGCCTCTGTTGATATCTCCCAACCTTAAGGCTCGGTTTTGTTTTTTTTTTTTTTTTTTTTTTTTCCTGTTCATGCTTCGATTTTTTTTTTGGTGAGGTTTACATTGTTTGATTTATTTAGTTTGGTCATTTGAGTTAATTTTTAATTGTGCATTTGAATCTTACTTTTCAACGTTCTTGTCTGACATGGGATAACATGTATGGAAATAGGTGATGTTCATGTGCATGCATGGTTTCAACTCATTTCAGCCCAACTAATTGTCATTATCTGGCTGTCCATTGTTTCTCTTCAAATGCTAACCATCTGGGGGAGATGGACGAGCAATGCCATTGTATTTTACTCCTCCTCCTGACACAGGAAGGGATTTCAAGCATGGGGTTTGATGTTTTCTTGACCCAAGTTTGTGGCATATTATTTTGAAAGGCGAAGTAAAAATCTTTTTCAGCCCCTCAGAATTCCAAGAAGGCTATAAGTTCTGATGCAGGAAAATGAAAGAGCAGGTAATGGAGTGTTGGAAATGTGAGGAATGGATGCGACGTGTAGAAGGTAAGAGGGTGTTAGGAAACAGGCTTGGGGTGTCTTGGAGGCCAATGTTCATCAAACATGTATTGGAAGCCGTCTTTTGTATACCTCATATCATTTTATGCTCTTGATTAATTTTGGGGATATCTGAAGAATGTCATGAGTGGGGTGGACCAAATGATTTTTAGTTGTTTGTATCCTACCAACACCATCTTGGGTGGTTGCAAGATGGATACAAATTGCCTGAGCTGACTCAGTTTTAGCTGGACTTTGATCCTTGCTTGAACGGGAACCCTATACCTCACAATGCAATTAGTTTTGTTCCCTGTTGACTAGACCGTTTAAAGCCTCCCTTTTGGGTTAAGTCATGTTTTGGCCTTTCACTAGCGTTGTCTAATAGGCAAGTAAGCAAGTTCCAAATCATGCATTGAAGCAAATATGATTGGAAGCTTGGCCAACATTACTTTCATAGGTCTGGTTCATTCTATTCGGTAGAACATGCTGCTGTCCTGGTTGCTGGCCTCCATTAGAGATATACGTTGGATTGTTTCTATGTTGTGATAGCACGCTTAAATACATCATAGGTAGAGTCCAAAAAGTCAAACAAACAGCTCGCTACCACAGACAAGGAAATTATGCCTCTTTACTTCTTCGGTTTGTGCATTACATCATTTGGGTACTTAAAAATGTTTCGTTCATGATGGCTTCTCTCGTAATTGGACTCATGTAATTCAGAGCTTAGTTGCACGAAGGGGGAGCAGATGATCATAGAAGTGTGGGAGCGCCGTCGGGAGCGTTTAGGGAAAATTAATTAAATATTTTTTGACATTTAACTATATATTTAAAGACAAAAAGAAATATTATTCTACCTCTTAGATTGCAAAACATAAAATTATTTTAATACGAGATTCTAACTGTTCTCCATATCTTAGTTGCACGAAGCCGAGGCAGGAGCGGGATCGGGGGCGAAGGATTATAGGAGCTTCTCTTTCGGGAGTGGGAGCCTTTAGGAATAATACATTAAAATATAAATTTGTAATGCAAGTAAATATTAGCATTTGTCATTCATGTCAATTGCAAACATTGTCATAGTAACTAAGTAATATTATGGTTATATAAAGTAATTGAGCAAATTTGAAGTTAATATTTTTCTAATATCATATCATTACTTTGTCTTTTCTCTTGCTTGGGATCTTTTGTTTTTGTTGCTTTTGGGATTTGTATGCCTAAGAGGTTCTATCCTAGTTGGGAGCGGGTTCCTTCCTCAATGAGAGCAAAGTTCTAGGAGAGTCTTGACTTGGGAGCGCGGGAGCGAGGTTCTGAGGTGGATTCACCATTCACATAGGAGGTTACTGCAACTAAGATGCAGAGCTAACTTTGGCTTGTTTCGTGTTAGAGATCTCATTGTTGTGAAACGAGGTTAGGGTTTTAGGCTTTGGCTGTTGCCATATTGTAATCATCTTTTATAGATAGACACGTGGGAGTTGTCTTCACCTGTGGACAAAATGTTAAGCCCATGCCTAAAGCTCTTTTTTTTCACTCTGTGCCTTGTGTGTCTCTTCTTTTCTAGTATTTCATCTTTTTCTTCTTAGCAAAGTCCAAAGTGTAGTTGACGAATTACTTCTATTTTAGAAACTTCCCAACACAGAATAGCACAATGGTGTAATAGAAGGATGAGAATTCTCCATTGCAGAGCAAATTTGGTTGTGCGTGAAACAGAAAAGCCACATTTTATAGCAAGTTTTCTTTGTGCATGAATAGCCGCTTTGTGTAGATATTGCCAAAGATTAGGTCTGTCTCCATCGATTGGGGATTGCATCGGTAATGTCATTTTTGTTGTGTTGTTTAATTGTGCATGAATAAGAAAAAGCTCTCCATCATAGAGAATTTTTATTGTTCATGAATGAGAAAAGCTCATGTAACTTTCAGAAGAACAGAAAAAGAAAAGCTCTCATATGTCAACCATCTTTATGCAGATGAGTTCTTTAACTTTGTTACCATCAGATGTTGGCTGGCTGTTGCACCTCCTCCTCCTCCTTCTCGTTTGTGTTCCTCTATTTCTTTTTCTGTTTTTGTGGAGCTGTTTGGGGTTGGTGTTAGATATAAGAGTTATTATTTTGATACCTGGGGATGAGTGGTTGAAGGAATGTGCTTACTAGAATACTAATGCTTTGTAAAATGCTCAGCACATTTTGTGCACTTTGGCTCCCGCAAGGGGATGTGGGGTTGAGCTCACTGGACTGCTTTTTTTGAATAATAGTTGCTTTTGGGTTCGTAATCCATGAATGAATTCTTGTTCAAAGTAATGCTTCTTTGTTTACTTGTTTGTTTACTTCTCTTGTTCTACTTGTTAACAAAGCAGATTAGAGATTGTATTAGTTCCTTTATTGATTTTTAAAGGTTCCAAAATGTAGTTCATAAATTGTGCATGTTCGAGGTTGCTAAGACAGTTTTCTGAATTTTTTAAATGTATAATCTGCACATATGCGGTTCTCTCTCTTTTCCTTCTGTTAGCTTGATATATGTCGTTGGGAGAGCTTGGGTGCATTCATAACAACTTAAGCTTTTGTGGTGTAGCACCGTTTGTAAATTTCACGGTGTTGTGTGAAGTTGGTAATCTGTCGGCTTATTGTTGATTTTACAGAGTAATACATGTGAAAATAAAAATGTCTACATCAGAAATGTCATTTGTGGTATATGATAAGTCATTAATGTTGTTTTTCGTTTCTCAAGTGGCGGGATCGGTTACTTGGTGCACTGAGAGAATTGGAAGATGGGGGTTTAGCAGAAAAGACGCATCACCAAGTTGGCCAGATCAATGGAAGTGTGGAGCAAAAGGATGATTCACCAATTACTCAGGTATAACGATATGGTTTACCTTCTTACTTCTTCTGGAAACATTACCTACCCAATTACTCATGTATGCATGGATGGCCATCTTATCCTGGAGATACTTGATAATTGTTGAATTTCTGCAGGAGAAGTCTTCAATTGGAGGATGTGAGTCTGTGCATAGTTATACTGGGAGGAAAAGATCTGGAGTAGAGAGTGTTAGTGATGTTGTTGATGATGATATGTCTGGAAAACGCATCAGATCAACAGCTACTATTTCAGAGGGATCCGAGCAAGATTTAAACGGAGATCAGGTTGACGTTCCTCCTATTGGAGTGAAAAAACCCAGGGGAGATGTGGACAATGGACCTGTGCACCAACTTGTTGCCATGTTTGGTGCATTGGTTGCTCAGGGTGAGAAGGCTATTGGATCGTTAGAGATTCTTATTTCTAGTATCTCTGCAGACTTGCTAGCTGAAGTAGTTATGGCTAATATGCACCACCTTCCTCCCAATCACCCTAAATCTGAAGGGCACGAAGAATCATCACTGGATATGGTTCCTCATCCAAATAGTGTTAGTTGTGCTACCGAAATAAAAAATCTTTCATCAATTTTGACAGAATTGCTTTCTATGTCCGCTGCTCCTCTGCAGATGGATTCCTTGTTGGATGGCCAACATTCTTCATCGATCAATACTGAGGTATTATTATCTCTTCAAACTCTAGATCAATGATTTTTGTGGATTAGTTTCTTGTGGTTAGCCCAGAGTCACTTCTTGGCTTTGCCTATGGAATTGGGTATGGTTTTGTTTGAATGGAGTGACTTAATACTTAAACTTGCAGAACTTTCAAGGGGATGAGGACCCGGCTGTGGTTGCTGTGGCTGATAATGATTTGGTATGTGCTGGGGTGGAATATGAAAGTGAACAAGCACCGGTACCTCTAACTGTTTCTTCTGTTGCTGAAATCCCATCTGTTATTCAGCCTGTGGTTTCGGTGTCTAGTAAGAGTTTTGTACCATCAGAGGTCCTTGACTTCGGGAATAATGTAGAGGGTGAGATACCTGGTCTGGATTCCAGTTCTCATAGTGGTGGATTGGCTGAAACACCAATTGTTTCATTGTTAGTGCCCACTGATTCTGAAGATGCAAGTCAAGAGCAAGCGACTAGTTTGGGTGGGTTGACTTTGGAATTAATGCCATCGATATCGACTGATAGGTCAGAGCCTGAGGAACTTAGCCCGAAAGCTATCACGGAGGCAAGCAGCATTAACTCCTCAATAGCAACTTCTGTAGGACTGTCTACTCAACTTGTCCTGCCCAAGATGTCAGCACCTGTTATTGACCTTTCTGATGAAGAGAAGGATCAATTGCAAAAGTTGGCGTTTTCCCGCATAGTGGAGGCCTATAAGCAAATAGCTACTGCTGGAGGTTCATATGTCCGTTTTTCTTTACTTGGCTGTTTAGGAATTGAGGTAACAATCTCCACTTAGTAAATTATAATCTTCTTCTTGTAGCGCTCATCACAAATGAGCTTGATGTTCCAATTACATCTTCACTGGGTTTGTTATTACATATTGCTTGAGTTTCTTGTCTAACTTTTCAGCAGCATTCTTATTTCTTTATTGTCATCATATTCTTGTGATTTGTGAATGGCCTAGTTTGGCAGGTAGTTATTATAGCATATTAGAGTAGCAGTAAGGTATAATATGTGAATGTTTCTTACCAGGTAAATGTTTAGATTCTGTTGTCTTTAGAACCTTTTAAGTTGGGACTCAGATGCCTATTATCAAGGTCGCAAACTTTGATGCAATGAATGTCATGATCACAAAGATGTTGTTGCAGTCCTTGTGTTTATGTGGTCTTGGAATATGCAATGAGTCATGGGCATAAGATAGCATCAGACAACTTGATTTATGAAGAGCTGTACTGTTTGGAATCTGTTGAAACATAGTCATTGTTTTACTACTTATTTCATTAATTTTTTTTTAATTGCAAGTTCCCCATTGAGGTAGACCCATTGTTTTAGTACTTATTTCATTCATTTTTTTGTAATTGCAGTTCCCCACCGAGGTAGACCCATGGAAAATTCTTCAAAAGCACATATTTTTGGATTATACAAATCATGAGGTACGTGAATATTCTTAATTTTGTTTTATTAGCTAGACTATTCTGTTTTGTTAATTTTGAATATTGCTTCTATTCATTTTGAATTGTGCACTATAAGTCCCAATGACCTGAATTGTAGTGTAAATAAAAGAAAGCTAATTAGTTCAAGGTTTGTGTTTCTTTTTGTTGTACTTGTTTTGCTGGTTCTTTTTTCTGGATTTATGATTGCTTGGGTTTTGGGGGTATGACTCCCTTCAAGATAGGATTTCCATGTGGAACTTCTGTGGTTGAATTGATGAAGGTTGATATGGAAGGACTAGTAGAGGAATGTTCTGGGCTTCCTCCCTTGCAGTACTCTATGAATTATACAGGGTTTGTGGTAAATGTTGTCAGTATAGATGTATTTCTCATCAAGCAACAAGTGTCATGACTGAAAATTTCTCAACTTTCTCAACACTATCTGAGCTTTTCTATGACTAGCACTTGGTTGTTGCTCCATCTTCATTGGATTCGGGTGTTGATTTGCTGGGTTTGTTTCATCTTGATTCTGTGTTTTGAGTGCGCTGGTTTTACAAGATTAGATATGCCAAGATTCATTTTGGCTCTTTCCTAGGGTGTCAGAGCCTTAGAATTAGCAGTTCTCCTTTGGAACACCATCTGGAGAGACGACGGTGATAGTACTCGACAGTTGCTTAACTTTCTGAGAGTGAACTTGCCTATAAATAGAATTGAAGGTTTTTGTCCAGGCTATTAGCATGTGCTGATCAATCTTCTGATTTGGACTGTAGATTGCTTTATGACTTCGTATTCTGTGAATATTTCACTTGCAGATGTAGTCTTCCATGAAGTTGTCTATGCACTGTTATCTCTTTCTTAAGTTCCAAGTCCAACCATATGTTACCTTCTTGCAGAATTAGCCCTTCCCTTTCTGCTCATGCATTATTTTGTTTCTTTGTTTTGTGTATATGCTTTTATGGGGTCTAAGAATTATTCTGGTTGTTCTTTGGGATTGTAGTTTGGTCAATTTTATTCCGAAGAGCTTCCTTGACAACATACTTAGGTTGCACTTCAGTGATTATTTGTTTTTAAGGGTTGTTGGTTATTATAGCATGCCTAATCTTCTCAGTTTTAGAATTAGACTCTAGTAAAAGTCAATTGTTGTCTGGAAGTTAATTTGTGTCCCTTGAGGTGAATTTTGATCCCTTGGTGTGACTAGAAACTGACCAAGGCCATCCTTAACTTCCAAGTGGTTGGAGTTAAGGCTTCATCGAGTTCCATGCTTTTTTTTTTCCAAGAATGAGCTAAGTTTATCTTTAGTAACCATTGCTATATCATCTACATATGCATATATTGGTACTTAGCAAAAGTAATTATTTGTGCAGAAGATATTATGTGATAATGTGAACTAAAACAGACAAAGCTCTTGTGATGTAGTATTTTTTAGAACATTGGAGTTGCCTGATTTGCTGTACAAGATTCTTATGGTCGTTTCTTAGTATGGTTCTTTCCCTTCTGATCTTGATTGTACAAAGATTAGGCTTTGTATATGTAGTTTTTGTTCTATTTTGACTTGCTTGCGTTGTGCTCAACTGAAGTTCTATTCACAGAAAACTTCTCTTGTTCATGAAAATGAACTTTTGGCTTTGATTATTCATACTTGGTCATCAATTTGCATATAAACTGACGTTACTTGTGGGATGTCTTAGGGACACGAGTTGACATTGCGCGTCCTCTACAGGCTGTTTGGCGAAGCAGAAGAGGATCGAGACTTGTTTTCCTCAACAACTGCGACCTCTGCATATGAAATGTTCCTTCTGACTGTGGTAGGGATCCATTTTCCTTCTCTCCCATATACTGATGCAAGAAAGATGATTCAGTGTTCTCTACTTCTCTTCCCTTTCGTTTCTATGCAGGCAGAAACACTCAGAGATTCTTTTCCAGCTTCTGACAAATCTTTGAGTAGGTTGCTAGGTGAAGCTCCTTATCTACCAAAGTCCATTTTTAAACTATTAGAAAGCTTGTGTTGTCCTGGAAACAGTAATAAAGATGGGGAGTTACAAACTGGAGATCGTGTTACCCAAGGCCTCAGTGCTATATGGAGCCTGATTTTGCTTCGTCCTCCTATTCGGGATGTCTGTTTAAAAGTTGCTTTACAGGTTTATTTCTCAGTTTCCTGGATTTGATTCTTTTGTGTTTATTTTGTTGTTATATGCCGTATTGACATTGGGATGGTTTTATAGGCTTTCTTCTGTAGCCATTTCCACCTCTCTTAATATCTTTACGAAAACTTTTGACTCCATAGATAAATTCCAAATGTTCACCTGTTGTTGTAGCTTTTTCTTGGTTTATTTTGTTAGATAAGCACTGAAAAAATCCTTAGAAGAAGGGGGAACAGAAATTTTTGCTTCATCCTTGGATAACTGCAGCTAATGCTATTGAGTAGGCTGTAGTGGGCTTTTAATAGTACAATATACACTGCAAGGTCCCTGAACTTGATTACTTATTGGCGCATTTTTCCTGAGGGAGGAAGTCACAAAGTTTCCTGTTTCTAGTCTTCTGGAATTTCTAAACTCTTTTTACATTTCGTGTCCCAATCAGATACATGTGAAGTTTTCTTACATTTCTAGTTACTATCTAAGTGGAAACATTTCTTGCCCCACATTCCATGTTCTAACTTCGGGATTTTCTTTGACCCCTGAAAAGAGTGCTGTTCATCAGTTGGAGGAAGTGCGCATGAAGGCTATACGTCTGGTATCCTCCGTACAATTTTCTTTTGAATTGGTGAAGTTAACGGCCTCTCATTTAATTCATCTAATTTTATTTGTCTTTCTACAGGTGGCAAATAAGCTTTATCCTCTATCAGCAATTGCCCGACAAATAGAAGATTTTGGGAAGGAAATGCTGTACTCTATTAGCTCTGGTGATCATACTATGGACAGAGTTGATGGCGATGGATCTGAATTGCAAAAGGTAACCTAATTATGCAAACTCGCTAATGCAAATAAAATGCTAAATTGATGCAATAAAAATCATCTTTTTAATGTTTACAACATCCAGAGCACTCTTCGAATCAGTATTAAAATGTCTTGAAAGTAATTACTGTGTCAGTTAATAGCAGTACGCATTGATGTTAACATTCTGCAATTTCATAATGCAGCCGATAACTTACAATCTCTTTTTTTGATCGACATCCGATAACTTATATGAAACAACTATACATTTAGTCTCCTTTTGGTTTCCTGCTAATACAGTTATACCACTTGCTATTTGTACTGGCAAATTATACATCAGAGAGTAATATGCGGTTATTTTATTGCGGGGAGATTCAGAGACATTGGTTTTTATTCTATCACATATTCACATGGTATACTATTCAGGTTGGAACAATACATGACATCCAACACTTTGAACCATTATTAAAGCTAAAATAGAATGGTAAATATTTGGATAGAAAAACTTAAAATTTGTACGCGAATGCTGATGCTTGAAGTAGTACAGAATTCATTGCTAATTTCATTTCCCTTAATTTTTAGGCTTGTAGAGTGTGAATGTCAAAATATTTTTAGCGAGTTCTAGCTAGCACATACCTTGTTGGGAGTCCACAAAGCATCACACTTATTGAAATATAGGTGACAGTGGTACTTCCGAATCTTTAACTTTTACTCCATCTCCCAAATTTTCCAATGTTGGTGACTAATAGTTTTTTCCTGCTTAATACTCCCTCACCCTCATCTTGCAGAAGGGCATGTTTGCATTTTTTTATAACATACCCTAATTACCAAACTGGGTGATAGTTTGTATTTTGAGATGTTTTTTCTACCTCAACACAGTATTACCATTATTTTTCATTTGGGTGACGGTTTAGAACTCAGCATCCTCTTGGGGAGTCTTTCACCTATACAGAGCATCAACATTATTTGAAATATGGACAGACACAATGTTTTGTTGGCGGTTTTCATCTTAATACCCTATCAGCCTTGTTTGGAGATTGGTTTAGTTCTTTTGGGGTTTTGTCAACTTCATAGACATTGGATGCAACTGTAAATTACCATTCCACCTCATTCCCCTTTCCTTCCAACCTGTTCTTCAAATGAAATCTGAGATGATGAATCGTGATAGTTTTAGTTTTTATTTGTTTGATTATTTATCTCCTTAGTGATGTGCAACGTGAGACTTCATTGGTTTTGTACTTCTACTGCGTGATGTGGATAGTGTTGGAAACTTGATTGTGTACTAGTTGTCTTGATTTATTCAGGACTCCATCTTGGACAAACCTTGCGCGGAACAACTGGAGCCGGTCACCAAAAATATCTCCTCTGATAATTCTGAGTCTTGCATATCTCAGAACTTGTCATCCTCTTCATTGACTGATGCCCAGCGCTGCATGTCACTCTATTTTGCGCTGTGTACAAAGGTAGTGTTTTATTGTGCTTTTGTTCAACAGTTGATTATTGTGCTTTTGTTCTTCACTTGGTGACTGGTGGATCCTGGTTACAGAAGCACTCCCTTTTCCGTGAGATATTCTGTGTCTACAAAAGCACATCAAATACAGTAAAGCAGGTATGGTTGTATCCTGTGGTAGTCTTGTAGTGGTCGATTATCGATATATTACCATTCTGACTATTGGGTTGTTATTATAATGAGCTGCATCTTGCAGGCAATTCAGTGCCAAATCCCAATTCTGGTTCGCACCATTGGCTCATCATCAGAACTCCTAGAAACTATTTCAGATCCACCTACTGGAAGTGAGCAACTCTTGATGCAGGTAGTTTTGTAGTTTATATCTTATTAGGTGGTTGCAACAGATGAAATCATGAAAGAAATGATACCCCCTATTATTTGATCTCTCAACAGGTTTTGAATACACTGACTGATGGGACCATTCCTTCTCCGGAATTAATATTGACCATCAGGAAGTTATACTCTACAAAAGTGAAGGTAGTAATATTGTAGGTCCTGATGTTTCATTCAAGTGAAGCCTTTCTCTAACTTTTTTGTTATTTTGTCTTATTGTAGGATGTGGAGATTCTAGTTCCAATACTGTCATATTTGCCAAAAGATGAGGTTTTATAATCATCTTCCCTGTTTATCATGTCATTCTATGATTTCCTTGTCTTGTTGTTCCCTGTTTTTATCTCTATAATATTATATTCCTTCACTTTTCTTCTTATATAATTAGAGAACAATTGTTATCCTCATTGTTCGGTAAGGTAATTTGGATTTATATATTACTTCTCTGTCTTGCATTTTTGTCGCATGTCATATGTGCTCTCTTGATAACTATTGGAGAAAGCCTTTCATATATTTTTCACCAGTTTAAAAAGTTGCCAGTTGCCAGTTGCCACAATGGCAGCATTCTAGGTCCATTTTTATTGATGGAATGGGAGATATGTCGGACCATACCAGTTCAGGTCCCTAAGTTTAAGTTGCCTCCTAGAACTAGTGGCAGTCACAGAGGCATAACTTTGTTTGGTTGAGTGTTTTGAGAAGAATATTTTGAGAAATATTTTTGAGATAGTGTTTGGATGAGTTTTTGGAAAAAGTAATAATTAGAGAGAGATGTAGTAATTAGAGAGAGATAGAGAGAGAAATGAGAATAATGATTGGAGAGAGGGTATGAGTAGAGAGAGAAATGTGATTAATGATTGGAGAGAAGAGAGATGGAGAAAGAATCTTTTTTGGAAAATTTTTTAGAAATGTGAAGAGAACAAAGACATTAATTTTCCGAATATCTGAAACCAACTTCTGAAATAGCCATCGTCTCTAGGCATCCCATTCTGGAGCATTTAGGCCTCTACGAATGATGGCTTTCCAGTTTTCTTAAGTAACTATTCCTATTTCAGGCATCCCATTCTGCAGCATGTAGTCTGAGTACGCATGTGCATGCAAGTTGTGGCAACTCTCTCTTTTCATGGCCGCATTTGGATTGAGGCTGGAAGATGGCTTTTTCCTTGTTGCTGAATCAAGGAAAAATCTAGAATTGTTCTTTCTTTTCTTTTCTTTTTTTAATTTTTTTTATAAAGCCCCCTTCGTTAGGTTAAGACTTTAAACTTGTTTTGTTTCTATAGAAGGTAAGCTTTTTGTATTTTGATCGAACCTATTCCCCAAGACAAACACCCTATTTGGGCCTTGGGTCTGTTGAGGTTAAAATGTCTCAGAGCCCAGCTTTAGGCCTGCAGCCAAATGGAGTTAATCTACTGACAATTTCTTTTAATCTGTATATTTAAAGCTTTAGTGGTTGTGCGGAATGAGTCTCGACTGTTGCAAGTTGTTGAGTGTAATGTTGAAACATGTTCGACTATACTGCTCTGTCCTCCTCTTTCCTAGCCATTTCTATTCAATGATACAATATGTTATATAGCTTTTACCTGATCAATTGCAGTGACTACCTTTTTTTTTCCCTTTCTTCTTTTTTCAGGTTTTGCTGATTTTTCCACGTCTTGTTAATCTTCCCTTGGATAAGTTCCAAGCTGCACTGGGTCGTATTTTGCAGGTATCTTCTTTCAACTAAATTTCTGGGCGGCATTTTTATCATTGTTAGACAGCACTTTGTAATGATACTATGTTTGATAAGTGTGTTAAAATTGTTGGGTTCTGTTTATTACTGTGAATTTTTCTGATTGAAAACTCGATCTTTTGACCCTCTGATTTTGATTTATATATTTTCCTGGAATTCTAATAGATACTGTTGAAAAGATCTTAAATCTGAATAGCTTCCATTTGCATCTGATTCCTACCAATCAAGCCTTTTTAGCAAAGGAAATATGTTTTATTTATGTAATGACTTTCGGCCTAGTTTTATTTCGGTATTTTGTTTCTCTCATCAGATAACACTTTATTTTCCTATTTTTAATCTTACAGTCGTATCTCGTAAGCTCTTCTATCTTTCACTTACCGCTATTAGCAACTGCTGACCTTTTGTTGGCTGTGCGCCACTCATTTGCATCAAAATGGTTGCATTAGTATTTGTTATCACATCCCATTTTTCACTTTATTTATCTGTTTCTTTTTTAATAACTATGTCGGTTTGCATTTCTGTGGGACAATTTTATCCATGATACTCGCTGGGTGGGCTGAGGGGACTATAAAGCATCTCCATCTTAAATTCACAAGTAGGTTACTCTTCATATATGACCTTGCAAAGTTCTCATAGCATTGGGCAAAACAATCTTACTCAGGGTTCATCTCATTCTGGTCAAGTTCTCTCTCCTGCTGAAGTGTTAATTGCTATTCATGGGATTGATCCTGACAGAGATGGGATAGTGTTGAAGAAGGCATATGCTCTCCCTCCTTCCCTCCCTCCCTCCCTCTCTCTCTCTCTCTCTCTCTCTCTCTCTCAAATGTACACATATTCCACATCGCACCAAACCTATGCAACTAAGCAGTGTAATTATTAAGCAGGTCACGGATGCATGCAATGCTTGTTTTGAGCAACGGCAGATATTCACCCAACAAGTTCTTGCCAAGGTCTTGAATCAATTGGTGGGTACTCCTGGAAGCAATGACCGTTTTTCTTAATGACTAACAATAGCTTATTAAGCTAATTGGCAAAATTATTCCTGCAGGTTGAGCAGATTCCTCTACCCTTATTGTTCATGCGTACAGTCTTACAGGCTATTGGTGCTTTCCCAGCCCTGGTAAGAGAACAAATAGCTGATTGACATCTTAATATCCTATAGCCATTTTGGAATTGGATGGATGTACCAGCAATTATTGACGCATCCAGCCACTTAACAGTTCTGATCTTTCATTCTTTTGTCAAACTTTTCTCAACAAAAAGAGGATGATGTTAAACGGACCTTTTGCTTAGAGCATGTACATAGATTGGATCCAAGCCTGGAAACTGAATTATGCTCGACTGATTCAAAAACCCTGTGATTATTTCGATACATATATTTTAGAACCAACACTTTTTGGATCATACTTGGTTGGGTCGGTGTCAAAAGCTGAGCCTACTAACCTCTAGGTTGTGGTTTCGAATTTGGGGACAAACACAAACGTTAGAAGGTTAGTTTTGTACCCAGTTTACCCCTCCCTGGCACTGTTACCCTCATACTTTCTTTTGTTTAATGTTCACAGGTTCAATTTCACTTGGTCCAAGTTTTTAAAAATTATCCCGCCTTAACAAAAGGGTTAACTCTACAGGAGAACTCATTTTACTTTTCTGTGACGTGTGACACACAAAGTCGACTTAAAGCAAATACTCCACCTGCTGAATGAATCTCAAAAGTGCATATGTCACAACATAACAGAAAGATGAATATGTAACTCAAATGGTTTATATGCCATTTTGGTTTTGTAATAAAATTAAGGGTTTTATGTTACTTTTCTATTGAAAATTAAAAACATTATTTCTTCTGCAAACATAATGAAACCAAAATGAAGAATTGTAACTTGAAGTGTGGATTAATAACTTTTGACTTTTTAATTGTTTATGAAATTAAAATCTGTAAACCTGTGACTTTTTTTATTTTCATGTTTATCTTAGCCATTCTTGAAGGCTAATGAAAACTGTGCTATGGAATGTTGTAAACATTAGTGCAAGTCTTGGTGTTGACTCAACTCAGATGTTTAAAGTTTAAACTGATGTTTGAATTTGAGCTTCTGAATTGCTTTCAGCCCACAAGTCTTCCCAAATTGCCCGTAGTTTTTACCGATATCCCACAAAAAAAAAATTATTTGATAAAGTTGACTCTTGAACCCACTCAAACACGAAGTGTCCCTAAGACTGCATTTCCAAGGTTGCCTACATTGTCAATTTCAACCTCCCTCATTGAGCTTAAGTTGCATGACTGAGCAAACCTTGGAATGGCCCAGAAACTCGAGTACTCTGCTAGGGTCTTTCGAAGCACCTTTTTCCTCCCTAAAGCTACAAGATTGTGCAACTAATGCTCCGTGGTTATTTTATAAGAGGATGTGCAATGACACTTTTTTTCAGCACTATTATTGTCTTGGTTTTTTCCTGATTGTCTATTGGCTATTTTGCTATATATCACATATTTAAAGAGCTACATGGGTGCTATGCTGTAGGTGGAATTTATCATGGAAATCCTCTCTCGTCTTGTAAACAAGCAGGTGACTGTACATAAAACATTGGTATTTGATTGTCTGTTGTTCTCCAAAGGCCAGGCTTGTTAAACAACAGAGTGAATATGTGGATGCAGATTTGGAAATACCCGAAGTTATGGGTAGGATTCTTGAAGTGTGCCCAATTAACCAAGCCTCAGTCTTTTGGTGTGCTACTTCAGGTGCATTTTTCTTGTTGCAACTATCCTTTCCTGTAGAAGTCTAATTCATGTTGTCTCAAGCTTCTTGAACTCTTTCACTTGTACAATTCTACTTTGTTATGCCTCACCCTCTTGTGAGGCTTTCCTTTTCTGTCTTTCTGCTAGCCTCAATTTTTTAGCAACATGCTCAGAAATTACTGGGTTATATACGGGTTATATACACTGATTTTATTTTATTTTTATCCAAGCTGATATAAACTGATCTCACTGATGTTTGTGTGCCATACATTTCTCTCGTTGGGTGTCTGAAATGACAGTGACCTCCGTTATGCTTGGTCTTCAGTTACAAGCTATGAAGCACCGACACTCCTAGGAGGCGCCGTATTGCCGTATGGGACACGGGGACACGGCTAAATACGTATGGGACACACCACGTGGCGTGTCCCCCAAATTTTTTGAATTTTTTGACGGGGACACAGCGGGCACATGCGGGGGACGCGGCAGGGGGCAAATTGTAATTTTTTAGAAAATATTTGGGGTCAATCTGTAATTTTTTAATTTTCAGGGGTCAAATTGTAAATTTTTAAAAATTTTGGGGTCAAACTGTAATTATCAATCTCTAAATTTTTAAGTTTTTAAAATTTTTTTATGACATTTATATATAAATTAATATATATATTGCCGTGTCCCCCGCCGTGTCCATGCCCCTTTTTTCAAAATTGCCGTGTTCATATCCGTGTCCGTGTCTGTGCTACATAGGTTACAAGTTCCACCCCCCGGAGCTAAGGATATATGCCTACCTTTTTTAGTGAATAAGAATTCCATTGAAAGAGCAAGCAATGCAAAAGACACGAGGAAATAGTTCTACCTTGAGCGAGGGGAGTGTCTCACTGAGGGTATTTTATCTTTTCTATTGTCACGACTGGGTCCGGCAGAGTTCACTCTGTCTGCTGAAACAAAGTCAACATTCTCCCTTCATCCCGCCACACTCACTGTAGTTGACAAGTACGACTGTGACAAGACGGGCCCTTTGCAAATTAATATAACGATGGTGTTATAAGCAAGCACGA
This sequence comes from Vaccinium darrowii, assembly GCA_020921065.1. Lineage (NCBI taxonomy): Eukaryota > Viridiplantae > Streptophyta > Magnoliopsida > Ericales > Ericaceae > Vaccinium > Vaccinium darrowii. Next base: position 5,474,861 of record CM037159.1, on the reverse strand, counting down.
AAACTCAAAATCAATGGTGACAATGACCACCATTTGGTATATTGCTACAAGAACCCATCAAAAAACCACCATTATTGTTGGTTGGAGGTCAGAATTTGATCTAGTCTCAGATTCATGATTGGTACCCTTCATATTGATAAGGAGCATAACTGCATCTCTAAGACTCTGGACTGCGGTCTCTCTTTTTAGAAAGTTGCCATCTCTCTTTTGAGGAAGTGTTTTATATTCATTGAAACCCCTACTCTCTCAGCTACCAGGCAAGAGGGGCCTAGACGGGTCAGGTAGTTAGGAAGGTAGGCTTCATTTATTTATGGGAACTCCATGTGTTTCTACTTGGTTGGTTTCCTGTGCGTCTATGTGATGGACGCGCATTGTCTCCCAATTGTCTGATGCATGCCCGGTACTAGAAAAATAAAAGCAAATAATAGGGAACATTTAGTCTAGTGTTCAACATCTGTCTGCTGTCCAACACTTCCGTGCAACCTCTATAGAAGTGTCCATGATACTGAGGTAGTTAATGTCTTACTTCTTCTCTTTCTTGTCAGACTTCCACCTTCATATGAGTATCTGTGCTTCTCCATAGGTCTTAGTCATTCATTTCAATCTTGTGATCATTGCTGCATTGTTTTGATATGATTTTGCTGGTCCCTTGTTTTTCAGCTACCTCCAGCACAGCTTGAAAATGCACTAAATAGAATGGCTGCACTTAAAGCCCCCTTGATTGCTTATGCTAGCCAGCCAAATATACGATCTCCCCTCCCGAGGTTCACTTGAAATTTTCTCCTGCAAAATATTGAACGGCATTCGTTGTTGCCTATCCTGATGTGTACCTTGGTTGACTCTGACTTTTTGGTAGGTCTGTGTTGGCGGTTCTTGGAATTGCATCAGAACCTCAAAATTCAAGTCAGGCGCAATCAACTCCAGCTAATACCGGAGACGTAGGTGATTCAGATAAGGAGGTAGTGCCTGAAAAGTCGAAGGAGTCATCTAGCGCTAACTAACTTGAGTTAATGTGGATCTGCCTTCTGGTAATCAATCTAATTCCATTGACCCGTATGTTTTTTTCTTATGTGTAAAGATGAGGATGACGAATTCTTGTGTCTTTTCATTTCTGTTTTGTTTTGAAGGACGAGTTTATTCTTTCGAGGAAAAATTGCTGAGCCTACTTAAGGGGCTCTGCTGCTAGCTCCTCGGTAAGCTGAACCACAAAATCCAGGAATTCCAGGCTTCAGTGTTTACTCAGAAAGTTGGACAAAGAAGGGATACTATCTGTGGTAGCGGGCCTTCCCCTGTAGAGAGACGGAAACCACAACTAGGATAATGTGAAAACAAGGAATGTGGATTAAGCGGATACGTGGTCATCATTTTCAGGCTTCTTGACTCGGGGATTATGCCTTATAACTTGGGATTTGCTGCTCTTAGGGCATGTTTTGCGATCTATAAGTTAAGCAGGAGTTCTTCACAGTGCGACAAGTAGTATTCGTCTGTCTAATCGTTGTTTGAACACTGTAAAAGTTGCAGGTGCCATGTACATTAGCTTACATCATAGTTCTCATAGTGTTGTAAAGAAAATAGTTACAGAAATGTGCCTTCTACAATGAGCAAGCCGGAATCATTTAGTCTTTGTGTTTGTATAGTTCGTTTGTTTCCCGGTCATTATTATTTTTGTTTTCCTGAATCTTTCTGCAACCATTTAACCCTAAGCTTGCAAGTGAGTTGCTCTCAAGAGTTAAATGGGGAAAGGAAGGGAAGGAAAGAATGCCAGTATTGAACTCTGAGTAGGGTTTTAGATGTTCTATCCCGATGGGGAATCCTCTGGTAAGCACCGCCACGTGTTGCTCCAAAGGCTTTCTCCACCACACATTGGTGTGAGAGCTGCACCAATCCGTGGTGAAGAAGATTCCAGGAGCGCCACGGGACGGGATCCTAGAGAGATTAATAATTGTGTGTTACTGCTCGGTGACAAAAACAGTTTCCAAATAATTTAGGTGTTTTGGAAGGCAAATGTTAAAGCCACACTGATTTTGATGCTGCCACAACAATTCATGCTATTTGACAGTTTTGCCCTTCTATGACAGACACGGGCATCTCTCTCATCTGCAATCGTGCTCATTGGTGGAAGTCACCGACTTTATTTTAATTTCGAAACTTGTAAGATGAAGAAGTAGATTTTGATTCAATTCTCGAGTGAAATCTTCAGTACTCATTTGTGGAACAGGAACTCGATGTTAATTTAAAATTTATTTTGTTTCAATGCATCAAGCAATATGAAGTATTGCAAATTGAAATGAAGGCAGAGATGAGGAGATGTGAGGAGGGAGGAATAAAAGGGTTGGAACTGGGGTTTTTTTATAACCAAAATTTAGCACTAAATTGAAATGAACTCAGTAATAGTAAGTGATTAAGTAGATTTGATAACCACATTTAACATTGCTTAAAAGATTAAGCGCCTCTTAAAATGTAGGCTAAAAAGTTAAAAAAATTAAGTAGCTTTAAGACATTTAATTCTAAACAAATTCATGAGTGCTTGCATTCAACCCTTTCCGCCTCCATTGCAACTATCCACACAACCATCATTATTTATCGCCGTCGACCACCACCACCACCATTACTAGCACCTTGTCCTCCCACCCCCACTCTAGAACAACCACCACAATCATCGCGGCTACAATCACTACTTCACAACTCAATCATCGCACCACTGCAATCACCACTCCACCAATACCACAAACACATGGTGGTCATAGTAAAAGTACTGAACGAGAATCACTGGCCGATGAAACTCAAATTATTTCATCATTTATTTTAACCCAAGGGTTAATATGTTTATCAAATAGCTTTTCAACTTAAAAAGTTAAGCATTCAACTTTCAACACTAATTTTAAGAAGAAAGGAGCGAGGAGAGAGGGAGAGAGGATTCAGATGCAAGGCTAAAGATGTCAATACCACAAAGGTGTCGTGGTTCCAACGAAACTGGTGGTGGCATTAGAATTTCTCTCTCAATAGACAAATAATTTGTGGATATTCTTCACTCTCTGTCTCTCTCTCTCTCTCTCTCTCTCGCTTTATGTGTCTGTCACCTTTCTCCCAAACCCACCAACTCAATAACCCATCTCTCTCTCTCTCTCTCTCTCTCTAAGAGGAAAAAGTGAACAAACCCATCAATCTCAGAGCCCGAAGGCGTAATCCTAACAAAAATGATAGGTACACACCCTCTCAACCACTCTCCACCACACCCTCTCTCACATGTGTAGTGGGGCTCACCCGGTGGGTCCCAGTGGGCCCCACCACACATGTGAGAGAGGGTGTAGTAGGGAGTGGTTGAGAGGGTGTGTACCTATCATTGTTCTAATCCTAACGCATTGATCTGACACTTATACGACGTACAAGAGAGAAATAATTGTCCTTTCCAAGATATAGGTTTGATCGCCCGTATCAAAATCATCTTCCCCGTACAATTATTGCAAAAGCATGCTGAACTCTACTACTATCATTTTGCTATATAGCAGTATTGGATGCTGCAGTAGCAGTAGTGTGTACATACATATACACACATTCATATATCTACATATTTGCGCGCACAGAGAGAGAGAGGAGAGAGAGGCAAATGGGTGCAGATTACTATAAAATTCTTCAGGTGGATCGAAAATCCAACGACGATGACTTGAAGAAAGCCTACCGAAAACTCGAAGCCAAATTTAAAGAAATCTGTGAAGCCTACGACGTATTATTTATAACAGAGTGGAGTGAAAAAAATCATTACCGTCTGTCTGTTCATCATCGCACCGATTTTTCAATTCGATTAACAATTACTTTTTTTTTTTTTTTTTCAGGTTTTGAGTGATCCTCGGAAGAGATCCGTCTACGACCAGTACGGAGAAGAAGGATTGAAACAACGATTCAGTTCTCGAAGCTTGGACGATACATTCTCCGAGTTTTTCGGCGGACAGAAGTCCTACAGATTCGTCGACGGTGGCAGTGGTAGTCCCACGTCGTTCCGATTCAGTCCTCGAAGCGCGGACGGTGTATTCTCCGAGATTTTCGGAGAAGGGGTGGCGGAGGGGGGAGGATCGCGAGCCAGCACGTCGTCCGGGATTCCCCTGGAGGAAATGTTTGGGAACCATAGGATCGATGCGCACAAGGAGGCAGCTATAGAGCGGACGTTGCCTTGTAGTTTGGAGGAGTTGTATAAGGGGACTAGTAAGAAGATGAAGATCTCGAGAGAAGTCACTGATGCCTTTGGGTAAGTAAGCTCTACTGATTTACTACTCCCTCTATGTAATGCTTTCAAAGTCTCTTAATTTGAGGTATATTCAAGGGCTGTTCCACTAACTTAGTTTTTTGAAAAAATTGGTTTTGTCACGGTTTTTTATGTGATATGTTGTGAGAGAATGACTTGTTTCGGTGTTTGAAAAAAATAGTTTTTTTTGTTAGTAGAACACCCCTCATTCCTGTTTCGATCATTAACCCTAGTTTTTTTTTTAGACTTTTTTAATTGATGTATGCGAGCATCCCAGTTGCCGGTACAGCCCAGATTCTTGCCAAACCCGAAAAAACCTTAAATTTGAAACCGAAACCAAACCCGGTGAGATCGGTTTTGGGGAAATTGTAGCAAAGATGGAGGAAGAACAAAAATGATTAATTGGAGGCACGATGAAATTGCTTTCTTTAAGACAATATTTGCCCCCACCCGAATCGAATTTGCTAATATGTTCCCAACAAATCGTCTATTGATTTTAGATAGATTCGGGACAAATCCCAGAATTCCTCTACGAAATGTATAGAAACTGACAAGGAGAAAGACAATGGAGGAATAAGAATTGTTAGTAGTTGGTTTTGTATGAGAAAATTGTATTTATACAGTTCAAATGTGAGACCGAAAAGTTACAATTTTCCAATTTAAATGAAAAGTCACAGTAATATTTAATTAAAAAATCAAAGCATTCCTACTAATAATGTATATTGGTTGTCCAAAACACTTTTGGACGGCCGAGATGCATGGTCGGGCACCATCTGGCCATACTCGACTTGCACCCTAGTTTTTCTCCGTTAAATTTGTAAACTTTAAAATGATTGCGACACAAAACATATGTCAGTTCAGGGTGCTCCAAAACACTTTTGAAAAGCTGAGATGCACGGTCGGGCACCACGTCGCCGTACCCAACTGGCACCCAAGTTTTTCTCCGTTAAATTGGTATACTTAAAATGATTGCTACACATAACATATGACAGTTCAGGGTGCCGGAACGAGATTGTAGACTGATATGGATTCCATATAAATGACTCTTATGTTCATCTACTTGTAGGAGACCCACCACGGTGGAGGAGATTCTTACAATCGAGGTCAAGCCAGGTTGGAAAAAAGGAACAAAAATAACTTTTCCGCAGAAAGGAAATGAACGAGGAGGTGTTATACCCTCGGACCTTGTCTTCATTATTGATGAGAAGCCTCACGGTGTCTTTAAAAGGGATGGCAACGATCTAGTTATCACCCAGAAGATCCCCATCGTAGAAGCTCTAACAGGGTACACTGCACAGATCACAACGCTTGATGGCCGGAACCTTGCTGTTCCTATCAATGCCATCATCAGTCCCACCTACGAAGAAGTTGTTATCGGGGAGGGCATGCCGATACCCAAGGAACCATCCAAGAAAGGCAACTTGACGATTAAGTTCAACGTATTCCCCAGCAGGCTTACTTCAGAACAGAAAGCTGGCATCAAGAGATTGTTGACTTTATGGTAGTGCCTGCCTTCTACCGATCTTGATGTAAGCTTGCGTTAGTTTTCTTTGCTTGGCTTTATGATGGAAATGAAACTAATCCGTGTCTAATGTATAATCTCTTAGTAATATGTATATATGGTGTGATGCTTTAGCTCGAAAGGAATTTTTTGTGCTGAATTGCTATGCAAGTGAAACAGGTTTATAGGAGTCTTGTATCTGTTTGCATGTTTATCTAACAAGAAAGGGTACGTCTACGTCCTTTTGTGGTTTCTATCTCCTTTATTTCCCGGTCTCGTTTGAGTATCAAGTTTCCCCGTCTGTCTAATATAACGAAAAACCGAACTTTTTAGGAGTCTTTTATCTTTTTACATGTTTATCTAACAAGGAAGGTTACGTCATTTGTGGTTCCTGTCTCCTTTACTTTCCGGTCTTGTTCACAGTATTGAGTTTCCCCCATCCATCTAAGATAACGAGAAGTAAATTGGCTTGTTCCGAAACTTCTTGCCTGGACAATTGGTTTGGACATTGACATCGGAAAAGACTCTTCTATTTCTAAACCCGAAGCTCGCGGGTTCAAGTGGTAGAATTGCATCAGGTCATCGTGAGGAATTAAACAGTAAACTGGTTTCAAATGAATTTCAGCACTGCTGGGTTACTCTATTCTAACGACTGGACCAAGTAGCAGAGGAGAACAGCTTAACCCATAATCTAGAAGACCAAATGCTCTTCTTTTTCTTTTCTTTCTTTGAACTGGAGAAGGGTGCATGGGAAGGACCGACCAGCATAACAACTCCCCTTGGAGATGATTGTAGGGGTTCCCGACCTGCTGTGAAATGTCCAGTTTGAGTCATAGCTACTGCTAGGAAAGACGGGTTTGTTACCACGGCACCATCTAGGTACTAGATGGACAAAAGACCCTCCACACAAGTCCTGCAGTTGGTGGGACTCTAACCTGGACGGATTGTGTACGGGAGGGAGGGAGCACTCGAGCACACTCATCCTTGACATCTAGGCTACCACATTTGGTGGTACCAGATGCTGCTTCGTTATGAGTGATTTTGAACGGTTGCCCGATAATGTTATGACCTGATCAACAAACAGAGTCTATAAAATTCAGTTGCATGTTTGTTTGAGTTGGTTACCATATCCAGTATCCTGGTGATATTTTCCTGGTTACAGAATATTTGAAGAAAAGAATATTTTGATAGAAAAGAGATGATAGAGAGTATGATATAGTGAACATTTTAAAAAGGGTCTTGGTAAAGTAGGAAAGTGACTTTTTAGGTGTAATTTGGTCCGGTGGAGAGATAGGTGATTCATATAAGAAGGCAATATTGGGGGAAAGAAAATACAAAATCTTAGGGATATCTCACAGAAATTCACCCATCAATGAGAGAGAATGGAGGAATTTAGCTCACGCCGGAGGAAAGTTCATCAACTTCCACTTTGAGAGATCAAGAACCTATAGAGCTCTACCTCTTGTGATGGTTATTTTCTAAGCCGATCGGTTCTTCTAGAACATTGGTCCCTTTTTATATAAGAAGCTAACACAAAATAACCTCACAGGGACGGCTTCTCTACAACGGATGCACCATATGTTTTCCTTCTCGTCATAGAAACAAGACGATCAATGGTTTAGATATAATCTCACAAGAAATATTGAAAAACCACTACCCAATAATAAAATTGCATGCTGTCAAGTCGATCGCATAAATTGACTAGCATGGTTCGATCCATTAATTCCTTCCAATAATTACATTGCAATCCAATTTCAGAAAAATATAGTGCATAGGACCACAGAAAAATAAACATTCTTTATTTTTTCCAACAGGCATGGCTGCTCTTGGGACAATCTAGGAAGTTTAGCAGGAGTTCTTGACGGTGCGACAAGTAATATTACGTCTGAGTACTGACTCTTGCAAATTTGTTATGTAAAGTTGCAAGTTGCAAATTTGTTATGTAAAGTTGCAAATTTGTTATCTTACATTAGAGATTTTTTGTTGGGACAAATTCCTATTATAACCATCCAAAAGATTCATGTGACGGGCAAGAAGCACTTTTGCTAAATTTTGACCAAATAACAATTTAGCAAGTGAAACAATGACTTTGGCTCTCAAAAAATGGCCAGAACCGTTGGAGATGCTCTTAAAGTCCACAAAATGACAAGTGAAATTATGGTGGCTCTCATTTAACGTAAAATGAGGGTCATATAAGAGGATTAGTACTCGCACGATATTATTTAAGTAATTTTCTTCTTGTATGTAGCAAAAATTAAATAAATCAAAGGAAAATTAGGATCTTTTATGGAATAATGCACACAGATGGCTTCTGTCTAGTCCTTCGACCATTGTAGTCTAGCCCCATTTGTTTATTTTTTTAAAAAATTTGCAGCTTGTAGAATATTAGGAAAAGATGCAGAAAATTCATTCATTTCAGCTAGAAGTGTCAAACGGGCCATGCCGTGCCGGAAGGGCCCATTTGATTTCGTGCCGTGACGTGTTGGCCCGTTTACAAAACTGTGTCGTGCCGTGCTGGCCCGTTTACTTAATCGTGCCGCGTCGTGCCGTGCCATTTTGTAATCGTGTCGTGCCCGTGCCTACATATCACCGAGTTTTGTTGAAATTTTTTATATAATCTAGCCAATTTTCGTCGAATTTTTTTTTTATATCTAATAACTATAGCTATATTGACTTATTAAAAGTATAAAACATATAATTCACAATTTTTTTGTATAATCTAGCCGAGTTTTGGTGTATTGAGATTCACAAAATATTTGTATTGACTTATAAAAAAGTGTATAACATATAATTACGAAATTCATCATCAAAAATTAATTTTTTTGTTACATTAAAAATTAGTATTCGTTGTGTCGTGCCCTTGGCTGTGCCCCGTGTCGTGCTGCGTCCTTCCAGACCGTGTTGTTCCGTGCCCGACCCAGTTTCGTGCCGTGCCCATCTAAAACAGTGCTCGTGCCGTGCCGTGCCGTGCCGTGCCACATTTAAACATGTCGTGCCCGTGCCAGCCTAGCCCGTTTGACACCTCTAGTTGTTCAAGGGTCTAAACACAGCACCTGTACACCTACACAGATGTAATGAGAAAATTACCGAATGACTAACAGCAAAACTCAAATCATCATATGTAATTGAAGTCAATAAAATGGTAGGAAATCTAAAAGTAGAAATCGCGAAACTATTAGCTAAAACCCTAAACATAGACAAATAGAAAAACCTTAATTTTATTACCAAAACTTAAGAGCCAATTTTTCTTTGTTTTTGAGAGCCAGAGCTACTTTCCCGTGCCTAATCACCACTTTGACTCCTCCTAGTTTCACTATCATAGCCGGTTCTGACTTGATTCCTAGTCTGTTTTGGTCAACTTCTTTTGGATCACCAGCTTCACATCCTGCCCATTTTCTTTCCGGATCTTGTCCATAAATTCTTTGGGCAAGTCGGGCTTGTAAGTTGTAACTGTCTATACAATTTCCATTTACTCCCTTCTTACTTCCCTTATTATTAGAAGTCTTCTTCTTTATCACCATTGAAGCCCATTCTTTATCTTCTTCTTCCTTTTCTTCTTCTACTTCATTATCTACCCTTTCATACCATTTTCGCTTATTAACATAACCCCATTTGGGATTTTCGGTTACAAATGGTTTCTTGAGATTCTTCTCCCTCATTAACATCCTCTGTCTCTTGGCGGCAATCTCAGGCAGTGGGCAATGAAAATCCTCCTCTCTTCTTGAAGATAATATAAGCTTTCCTTTTCCTTCCTCCAAAGATGCTTTCTTCATCAACGCTTCTTCGTCGATCAATAATTCCTTTCCTCTAGATGAAACTTGAAATAGTGCGTGAATGGGAGGAATGGGAGGACCTAACTCTAGGCCCTTGGAATCGTCTACCGTCAAATCCGGTATCTTGATCCAAGACTTCTGTGCATTGTGAGTTTCAAGAGAGGATGGGTCGAAAATTGGAATATTATCATCATTGAAGGGCTCTTCATCTGTATCTCCTTGCTCGCTTTGAGATATCTTCAACTTTTGTGCTTCTTCTTTGCATAGTTTCCTTGCCCTCCTTGATATCTCTATCAACACGTCGAATTCACTACTGAAAAGGGTGCCCTTGAGATCTTGTACATCTTCCTGTGTTATATCCCTTGGCAAAACCACCTTCTTCTTCCCCATAACACTCCTTCAATAAGAGACAAAATTAAACTACTATTAATTCTGAGAAAATTTGGCGATGGTAAGGAAATTTGAATTTTGTGATTAGGTTTCGTCGCCAAAAGCTTACCTAACAAGATTTTTCATTTGATACTAGAGGTGTCAAAGGGGCCGTGCCATCCTGGCATGACCCATTTAATTTCATGTCAATCGTGTTTCGTGTCGTGTTGTGCTAGCCCGTTTACTTAATCGTGTCGTGTCGTGCCGTGCCGACACATCTCCGAATTTCGTTGAAATCTTTTGCAGCAGATAGAGAGAGGAAGCTAAAGTAGACCTCGAGCTCTGGGATCAAAACCCCTACGTTTCTCGAGTTGCTGAACTTCTATCATTGGATTCAAATGTGAGGAACCAAGAAGTAGGCGCGGCCCTGACTACAATACAAGTGTATTCAATTCCATTTCAGATAAGCTACTAAAGCGAGAATCCACCACTGAATAAACGGAATCAACTGAAGCCGATGCCCTCCCTGCCTTTGTTGCTGATGAAACTAGATCCCCCGATTCAACTCTCTCTCCGGAGCGCCAAGCACGGGTGGTGAGAGTCAATATTGCTTAATCTTATCAAAAGCAGCCTAACAGTGACTATCCCGCACCTTTTGACTTCTAACTTCCTAACCCGGTCGGAAGCCAACCGGCGGTCGGCTCTATGTATCGTGAGCAGATGGAACTTTGATAGTTTCGCTTCAAAAGATGGGGTAAATACTTTAGTTATGAGAAGGTTTAAGGCGAACAAACGTCTTAATGATACCTGCTTGCAACAAGGAAGGGTCCGAAGGAGGCCAGGAAAAGGAAGATCGAATTGATGAACTGCAGTGCGTGTGGGACCGTCCGTCCATCAGTCCGAAACCGAGTGAGCATCCGTATCCACGTCCGAATCCGTCACAACAGTTTTGGGAGAATATTTTTTTTGTATATCTAATAACTATAGCTATATTAACTTATTGAAAAATATGTAACATATAATTCAAATTTTTTTGTATCATCTAGCCGGATTTCGGCATATTGAGATTTGCAAAATATTTGTATTGACTTATTAAAAAGTGTATAACATATAATTAGAAAATTCATCATTAATTTTTTTTTTGGTACATTAAAAATTAGTATTTGTTGTGTCGTGCCCCGTGCTGTGCCGCGTTGTGCCCACTTCCGTGCTGGGCCGCGTCGTGCCCACTTCCATGTCGTACTCGTCTAGACTGCGTCGTGCCGTGCCCGACCCAATTTCGTGTCGTGCCCATACCGTGCCCATCTAAAATAGTGCTCATGCCGTGCCCGTGCCCGTGGTAGCCCAGCCCGTTTGACACTTCTAATTCCAGCTACTTTCACATTAATTAATTTTCAAAAAATGTGTAGTCCTTAGACATTGCAGTGGGTTTTACTGATTCAATTTTCTTGTTTTGGATGTCACTTTTTTTTAGATTATTTGAAAATACGATAGCCGTAGTCACACTAGTTTTTGAAAAAATAAATGGCCCATTATTTTTTATCTCTTTTTTTCCTTGTGAAATAAATTTAATTAAAATCAGGTCGCATTACATTGACAGCTATGGGCCTAGGAAATTCGCTTTTTTTTCCCCTTTCCCCTTGTGAATGAAATACACTAAAATAAAAGCCTGGCCCCCAATCCGAGCACATGCCTTTTGGCCCACTTAACTGTGGGCCTTTATCTACCATCAGAGGACCATTTTCCCGGGCTGTATTGTTCTAATAGTGGGCCTTCGCCACGATCCAAGTCCCGTCTCGTCATCTGATGAGCTCTGTGATAAACTAAAGCTACTCGAGTCCGTGCTCGTGTCTATTCTTTAAAAGTTTGTTCAAGATTAGTGTTATAGTATAGCAAATGAAGTTTGAACTTTTTTTTTTTTATATAAAAAAATTCTTGTAAGAGCATGTCTAGCCCTTACTCAAACTCGGAACAAAATTTGAAATTGGAGTAAAAACATTAAAAATTCGCCTTTAGTTTTAAAATTAAACTCATATCAATTTGAGTTTTACTCCAATCCTTATCCAAATCAAGAGAGACCCAAACCCTTGCCCAAAATTTCAGCTACTTTGTGGTGGTGTATGTCATTGGCTTTTGCCGTTGTCGCTCTCAACTCTGGCGAGGGTAGCAGAATACAGATGAAGTTGCTTTGAAGGTCACTAGTTGTAGCTTTTGGTGTTATGGCGATTGAATAGAAAGAGAGGGGGGATATCAAGAGAGAAAGATACACGGTTAGGGCTGTAAATGAACTGAGCCGTTCGTGAACTATTCGAGGCTCGATTCGATAAAGGCTCGTTCGAGTTCGATTCGGATACTAAACGAACTGAACCTGAACCTCAATTTTAGGCTCGTTTAATAAACGAGCCGAACTTGAACTTGACAATATTCGGCTCGATTAGGCTCGCGAACTTTGAATATATGTATATCTCATAAGAATTTTCTATATAACCTTGGATATGTATAAACTTTTACATATACATAATGAAAATTTTATAACTTGTACTTGTATAAACCAATAAAAGTATTATAAACTTAAATTTTACTAATATATTTTTATAATTTTATACATGTATGAACTTATTTATGTACAAAATAGATTTTTTTTGAAGTTCTAGACTTATATTAGAGCATAAATATCTAATATTTTTTCCTCGTTAAGGCTCGTGAACAAGTTCGAGTTCGACTCAAACCTAGGCAAGTTCGGCTCGAGCTCGGCTCGTCAAATTTTCATTGAGTTCGAGTTCGGCTCGAGTTCGTTTAAAAATTTAATGAATGAACTTGAATATTCTAAAGCTCGGCTCGATTCGGCTCGTTTACAGCCCTATACACGGTAGATCGAGAGATAGATAGAGAGATAGATAGAGAGAGAAAGACCTGAGTGTTGCAGTTTTAGCGGCGGTAGAGGACAGTAGAGGTATGATGGGTATGGATGAAAAGTTGAGTAAGGTACTGGAGTTGTTCATACCAAATCAGGCATTTACCCACTTTTTTACTCAAATCCAAATAAAAAAAGGTAAGGGCTGAAGATGAAGCTTACACAACTTACTAGTACTTGGCTCGTTCATCTTTTAATGTATAAAAAAAAAATTAAGTTGTTTGACATTGGCTTGTGTTTGACATAATTGAAGCTCATTCAAACTACTTGAGATTGACTCGTGTCTGGCTTAATTAAAGCTCGTTCAAGCTACTTGAAATTGGCTCGTATTTGAATCGGAGTTCGTTTAAGATTGATTCGTCTCATAAATAAGTTAAGTTGAAACATACTCCGTCCCGTACTAATTAGTGGAACATATGGTGGGGTTGCCAACTGATAAAATCATATGCTACCCCAGATTTTATCAAAATCATTCTTCAATTGATAAAAGCTAACAAGTAATTTTAACCCAGATTTTATCAATCCCATTCCTCAAATTCAAAAATTTAAGATTTTATCAAACTTCTTCGTCACTTGATAAAACTGGGCCAAAATGCATTGGGTGGAGATTTTATCAATAAAGATTTTATCATTGGTAAAACAAGTCATTTTATCACATTTCTATAAAATTCAACTAAAATAAAAAAATCTCATTTTTTCTAGGCCTATAATCACTATGCCTATCATATTTTTTTCTTTCCTTATTTGACCATTCAAAACATCAACTTCTTTAAGGCCAATTGGGGACTTTTCAAGCTCACCACACCTGATCAACTAGGTCGACTCGTTTAACACTGCATCATCGGCGGTTGTCCCACTTCATCTTTCAAACTCCAAAGCCTGAAGACAAATCAGTAACAGGAGAGAGAGAGAGAGAGAGAGAGGCGTATGGGTGCAGATTACTACAAAATCCTTCAGGTGGATCGAAACTCCAACGACGATGAATTGAAGAAAGCTTACCGGAAGCTCGCCATGAAATGGCACCCCGACAAAAACCCTAACAACAAGAAAGAATCCGAAGCCAAATTCAAACGAATCTCAGAAGCATACGACGTACAAATCTAGTTTTTGTTCTCTCTACAGCTTTATCTACATGTATTTTCTACATTCATTGCTCTGGATCTCCAATTCAATTAACGACCTGCTTTCTTTCCTAGGTTTTAAGCGATCCACAAAAGAGAGCTATCTACGATCAGTACGGAGAAGAAGGATTGAAAGGACAGGTGCCGCCGCCGCCATCCGGTGGAGTAGGCGGAGGCGGTGGCCCAACGGGGTTCCGATTCAATCCGAGGAGCGCGGACGACATATTCTCTGAGATTTTCGGGTTTTCGAGCCCGTTTGGAGGAGCTAGCCCGTCGACCGGATTTTCGAGGGGTATGTTTCCGGAGGAGATGTTTGGTAATTATAGGGGAGGAGGAGGACTTGGTGGTGGTGATCCGTTTGGGCATAATGTGCAGCGGAAGGGGGCGGCAATAGAGAGGATGCTGCCTTGTAGTTTGGAGGATTTGTACAAGGGGACTAGTAAGAAGATGAAGATTTCTAGAGAGGTCAATGATGCCAGTGGGTAAGCTCTACTGTTTTGTACTTCATAATGCTTTCAGATTTCAAAGTCTTTTAATTAGAGGTCAAATCCATTCCTTTTCATTGTTGCATTGTGTGTAATGAACCACAGATTTTGCCACCCCAAGTGGTAAGCAAAACTGTGTGTAGCTGTACTTAAGTGCAGTTTATGGATTCAACTCCTACAAAGAGGATGTTGATATTCTTGTTGTTGAATGTTTGGCTTAGGATAATGCAGCTTCTTCTAAAATATGTTCAACGAAGATTGTTAAGCAAAACAAGTAATGCTTTTAAAAAAGCAACTTTTGTAGAAAGGTCACTGATACCAGTGGGTAAGCTGGTGATTACCTAAGTAAAATTTCGAAGTCTCTTTATTAGTGGTCTAATTCATCCCTTGGCTTATATTGGTTCAATTGAGTGCATTGTGAAATCACACGCTTTGATTCGTTGATGAATGAGATTGTTGGTTTGATCGTGATCCTATTCATTATTGGATTGGTGTAATGGACGTGGATTTTGCCACCCTACATTGTAAGCAAAACGAAGCTCGGAATGAAGCCACATAATTGATAATACAGGTTCTTTTTATTTCACAAAATGGGAGGAAAATGGGATCTGTACTTCTTTTGATGGTTGCAGCCATATGTGGCCGTATCTCTTGCTTAGAACTTACTCACCGCGATCTTTGGGATCTTAATCAGTTGACTTGTTTTTATCTCCAAAAGTACTAGTTTTACCTATAATTTGAAGGATTAATTTGGGAATCAGCATCTCAAGTAACTATCTTTGACCCTTTACTTGTTTCTTAAACTTCATTTTAATATAATGCCATATTCAGCCAAAGTATCTACTGAATAATTAATGTTTCCGTTTCTCTTTTCCTGTTTATTTTCCAATAGAAGTTACGGGTTCAAAGATCCTTTGAGTTGATATAAGTAGAAAAACCCCGTGGGCATGAAGCCAAGCCGATAAAGAAACCTTACCCTGGAAAACATCAGCCACAACTACAACTCCAGAAGAAGAAAAGATTAGCCAGGATAAGGGCGGTGTCGAACATAATTGGTTATTTACTGAGTACTGACAAATTTATGTTTCCTTTTCTCTTTTCCTTTTAATATCCTAATAGAAATTATTGTTGCATATAAGATAGAAAAAAGACAGACTGACCTGTGGAAATCTCTAGATGTCCCTGAGAATAATTGTGCTGCTTCTGTCTCTTAATAATATAATCAAGTTGAACTTAGTTGTCCTTGGGTATTTGCTTTTTTTGCAATCCTGCGTCGGTCTCTAAAGAATATATTCATGTTTAAGTAGTGGTCCTTTGGAATTTTCTTATTTTGCAATCCCTAGGGTTTTTGTTTGTTCTCCACTAACTATAACTTCCCAGATACTTCTAATTTCGGTGGTCCTTGGCACTTTGGTCCCCAAACCTCATTGGTACAATAAGCAAGTCTTACAATATTTAGAACCACCTTGGCACAAGAACCGGTATCTTGACTTTTGAGTTGATAGAGGGGTTCACTTAGCTTGCACTAAAAGTGGTCCACCCTTTTGAAAGCAGAGTTTCTTTGTGCCTATTTTCGCAGGCTCACAATCTGCCTTCTTTCCACTTGTTCTAATGACTCTCATCTAACGGTTAGTTATAGCCATGGCTGGATTGAATAATTTTGTTGCAGTGCATGAATTTTAACATACTTTGGGAAGTTTTATTCCCTGTACAATTTACCTCTCAAAACCAATTCTCTCCATGCAAACACTTTGAAGGTCATTGATTTATTTTTTAGAACTAGAGACTCCAGAACCCTATTAGAGTGTCTGTGGTAGACTGGTAGCTATCCCATGTTGGGTGCTCTGCTAAGAAGTAGCTGCATGAAGGAAATGTTCCAGGGAGCATGTTTTATTGCTTATAGTTCAGGAGCTATTATTGACAAGAGTTGGTGACAGCAGTAGAAATATCACATAAAAATCCAATATGTTAGCTGTATACATATATACTACAATTCTTGTTTCTGCCAACAGAACCCTTGAGCTTACAAACAGGGAGTACACCTACGGTAAATTAAGTTTTGATTGCTATAGCATTCTGTTGCGAATTGTGTGAACCGTCTTTAGTAGTGGTGGTCCTTTCAGTTCAAGGTGCTGGAACGACGATGACATGGTACTAATCTGACTTATTCTGATTTGTTGACTGATAGGGACGCCGTATAAATGAATATACGTTCATTTACAAGTGAACTCCAGCGTCTGCGTGGGAACAAACATCTATTTGCTAATAGTTTAACGTGGTACACTAACTGGAGCAGAATAAGGTGTTTCTGTCCTACCCGCCCTAGGAAATCTGCATCCTTCTGCGAATAGTTTATCTTGTTCTATAATATTGTTGACCATAATATCATATGCTCCTCTTTGTTACCTGATACCCAGCAGGCCAGCAGTTGAAATCAGGATTTTGTTTTTCTTTTCCGCTTATTCATTCTTGTATGTGTCAACTTTAGGAACAACATCAAAGAGAGTCAAACTATCTTTGGAAAGCAGAATAAGTAGTCATGATATTGCCTTTTTGCGAGCTAGTTTTACCCGTTATTATTACTCTTGTAGGAGACCCACCACAGTGGAGGAAATTCTTACAATCGAGATCAAGCCAGGTTGGAAAAAAGGGACAAAAATAACTTTTCCAGAGAAAGGAAACGAACAACGAGGTGTTATACCCTCAGACCTGGTCTTCATTGTTGATGAGAAGCCTCACAATGTCTTTAAAAGAGATGGCAACGATCTTGTTATCACCCAGAAGATCTCCCTTGTGGAAGCTCTGACAGGATACACTGCGCAGATCACAACCCTTGATGGACGAAATCTGACAGTTCCTATCAATGCCATCATCAGTCCCACCTACGAAGAAGTTGTAAAAGGGGAGGGCATGCCGATATCCAAGGAACCATCCAAAAAAGGAAACTTGAGGATTAAGTTCAACATCAAGTTCCCCAGCACGCTTACTTCAGATCAGAAAATTGGCGTGAAGAGATTATTGAAAACTGGCAACGATCTTGTTATCACCCAGAAGATATCCCTCGTAGAAGCTCTGACAGGATACACTGCGCAGATCACCCAGAAGATCTCCATCCAGAAAACTGGCAACGATCTTGTTATCACCCAGAAGATCTCCCTTATAGAAGCTCTGACAGGATACACTGCGCAGATCATAACCCTTGATGGACGAAATCCGACAGTTCCTATCAATGCCATCATCAGTCCCACCTACGAAGAAGTTGTAAAAGGGGAGGGCATGCCAATATCCAAGGAACCATCCAAAAAAGGGAACTTGAGGATTAAGTTCAACATCCAGTTCCCCATCAGGCTTACTTCAGATCAGAAATCTGGCATGAAGAGATTGTTGACTTCCTGATGAATGTTAATGGTAGTGCCTTCTACCGATCCTGAAGTAAGCTTAAATTTGTTTTCTTCGCTTGGTGTTATGATGGAAAGGAAATTCTCCATTGCTGATTTGGTATTTACGTTATTTAACTGAAACGGGTATTTAGGAGTCCGATTTTTTTTTGCACTCTCTCTGATTGGTTGAAATTGTTTAGGTTCCACCACAAATTAACCCCGTTATTACTAAAAACTGTATTGATCCCGTACACCCTACACTATTTCAACCAATCAGAGTGAAGGTAAACCAGTCGGAGTGAAGGTAATGTTCACCCTCTTTAAATGAAGGTGAACAGAATTGGCTCGGTATTTAGGAGTCTTGTAATTGTTTTACATGTTAATTTGACAAGAAAGGTTATGTCCTTTGTGGTTTCCATCTTCTTTACTTTCCTTGCATGAGTATGGAATTTTCCCCATCTGTCTAACATAATCAAAATTTGAATTGGCTTGTTCCGAAACTTCCTGTCTGGACAATTGTTTGGCCATTGACATATTAAAAGTCTCTTAACTTTCTGTTAGAAGTGTATCATGTCATCTTGAGGAATTGAACAGGTGAACAGAAATTTACTGCTGGGTTACCGCAGAGTAACAATTGGACAAGGTATATTAACCCATGAGAGTAGCACGTCAGATTAGATTGACCCGTAAACTAGAACATCAGATGCTCCTTTTCATTCTGTCTGGTTTTGAACGGCTGCCCTGAGCCGATCAGAAAGAAAAAACGCGGCTTCCCCAAATTTTGTGACCTGAACAAGCTCAGTCTATATTCAGTCCCATATTTGTCTGAGTTGTCAGATCCAAACCCAGGTGATATTTTCTGGTTAGTAGGTAGAGGATACCGGTTGGCTGTTACCAGGGGGATTAAAGTTCTTGTTTGATATTTTTGCGAGTTTGTTTTGGATTGAAGTTTGCCTGGTAAAATAGCTTAGTATACTGAAATCAGTTTTTGGCTGTGGATGTATACTCTCGATTTAGTTAAGGGCAATGCTACAAACGCAATTTCATAACAAACTCCGGACACATTTGCGTTCATGCATCAAAACATCTTCGAGCGCAGTGGTGTTGTGAATTGGGACTTATTCGTAAAGAATGTATTGGTTATCCTGCAGCATTTATGAGGTGACAGTAGTACAGTACTGAATTTCCATTAGATGAACTTTTTTTTTTGCCATAGAGAGAGAGTTCTATTTTTGATCGGCAAGAGAGAGAGAGAGAGAGAGAGAGTTCTATTTCACGAGAAATGCTATTACAAACTACCGGATATAAAGACAATAGAATAATAACAACATACAGACGAAAAGAACATAAAACCTAACCAAAACAAATAAAGGATATATATTCAGCAAGCGCTTGTTTCGGCTGTCAGATGTTTGGGATCAATGCACGCTGTCAAAACTCTACTGTCCTGGTAGCTCCACGAATGACGAAGCTTCCATGCCGAAACTGTCCAATACAAACCAAGTGACTGTTGCACCTATAGTCGAGAGCTCCGCAGCACGGTTAGGCGTCGTGCAACTAGATGTCCAAGGCCAACTGCAAAGCTCTAAAATCGGTAGAGAAATTGTTAGAAAGAAACACAACCGTGGAAGGAGAAAAGACTATTGCAGAGAATCCATATTCATCAGTGGTAATCTCCCTTAGCTTATTGACACCTAATTGCAGTGAAATAAACCTCCCCCTACTACCGCCACCATCCAAGAAGCCAAGCCACTAAGCCCACCAAACCAACAATGCAACATGAGGAATTAAGCACCAAAACTCCAAATGCTCTGTTGAAACAAGCAGTCCACAAAACACCCCTCTAAGAATCGATGTGATGACAAGTGACCCAAATAACAAAACATCACCACCGTCACCGGTTTTAACTGATAACCAAAGGTTCCACCATCTCCACAACATGACACCCAGGCGAGCCAGAGTTGAGACCAACGTTAATCCTCAAAGCCACTTAATGGACCAACACAAATAAAACAACCTAAACTAGTGCGTGTGTGTGAAAGAAACATGTGGGAGCAGTGAGAATGCACAAAATGTGAAACGATCACGCGAGTTTCACCTTATAACTAAATCAAGTTCAATATTGAGCAACCCAGAAAAATAGGGGAAGTGGGATTAAGTTCCTAACATGTGGATTTATTTAGACTTTAATATTAATTTTCTCAGTGGTTCTTTTTTTTTAGCGGAGGTGAAACATTTTTTTAGATTTAAACTAGCATTGTACCCGTTCAATTCAAGGGAAGAATTTTTTTTCCTCGTTAAGTGGTATCCTATCCTGTGCATTGTGCTCGTTCGATGCAAGGGGCAACAGAAAAAGAAGTTTGCACTGCGTGTGTGTGTTTTTTTTTTTTTTAAAGTTCTCCATGTATCAAATGGGCACAAGCCGCACAACGCTAGTTTGAATAATTATAGTCATGAATTAGCATCTACTCAAAGACTGAAACCTTTTTGAAAAAAACTGCAGCGCACATTTTTATTTTTTATTACAAAAAAAAAAAAGTATTCCCTACAACAGAAAAAGAAGTTTGCACTGCGGTTTTTTTTTTTTTTTTTTTTTTTATAGTTCTCCGTGTATCAAATGGGCACAAGCCGCACAACGCTAGTTTAAATAATTATAGTCACGAATTAGCATCTACTTAAAGACTGAAACCTTTTTCTTTTTTTTCTGTTAAAAAAAAAAAGACTGAAACCTTTTTGAAAAAAAAAATGTTAGTTATTGTGCAAATACTAAATAAAAATAAAAAAACAACTCTCTCTCTCTCTTTCTCTCAATGGAGTGATTATTGCATGCTCCTAGAACATATAAACTCGACCACATATTTGTGTGGTGCGCTGCACTTGTCCATGAGAGTGCAGGGCACCACACAAATATGTGGTCCAATCTATATGGAGCAATGCTCCAAGAGCATATGGTAATTTCTCCTTTAAATGCTCCTCCTCCTCCTCCTCCTCCTCCTCCTCTCTCTCTCTCTCTCTCTCTCTCTCTCTCTCTCGGATTATTATTATCTTTATATTCTTTGTTTCTTTACATTGATGGTATTGCGTTAACTTTTTTTTGACTTATTTGTCGTTGCGAATAGAGAAATCTAAAAGAAAAAAATTATGTCAATGTAATGAAAAAGTTCGCTAAAGACAAAAATAATCTTAAACCGAAAATTTTTTTAGATATTTTTTTTTTCTTCAATTTATTTTAGTTTCGTGGTTGCAATTATCAGATCACATTGATAGCTATTGGTGAACCGGGCCTAAGAAATGTACTTATCCAATCAGCGCCCTTGAACTACACCGACCCAGATAAAAGCCTGGCCACCAATCCGCACACATGCCTTTTGGCCCACTTAGTCGTGGGCCTTTACCACGATCAGAGTGGGCTGTACAAGTCCAACAAAAAATTGGTCTAATAAGTGTCCTTCACCAGTCACCACAGTCCAAGTCCCATCTCGTCCTCTTCTTAATTGGATTTTAAAATATATTTTTGACAAAACGTAGTTTTATTTAGAGGTGTGATAAAATGGCATTGTTTTCCCAATTGATTAAATCTAGGGTTGATAAAGGTGTTTTGTAATGAGATAAAATCTAGTGTTGATAAAATCTAGTTTTGCTAAAATCCGTTGAGAATGTTAGATTTTATCAAAACTAAATTTTATGAGATAAAATTCATTCAAGAACAAGGCCTAACTGTGTGATTGTAACTTCATCAATCACTAGGGTCACTAGGGTTCAGGGTAATAGGACAATAAACAAACTGAGTTAATCGAACCAAGCCGAACAATATACTATCTCCGTCTTGTTTGTTTGTTCACTTTTACTGTTTCACACTCTTTAAAAAATAGTATATATCTTTCAATATGAATACCACGAATGCTGAAAGTGGACAAACAAATACGGACGGATAGAATATTGTCCAAGCATGATTTGAAATATTAATGTACTTCAAAATATGTTCGAATCTAACTTGTTTATGAGTTGAACACATCACAGACCTTTTAATGGAGCTGACAGAAACGATCATGAATAACTTGAATCTTTTGGACATCATAGCTTGAACGAGCTAAGATGGTTATTTGTTTGAGCTTTGGTTCAAGAGTTTAACCAACATTTAAAAAAAAAAAGGGTATGTTTAAACTTAATTTTTTTATGTATGTACTAAACTGATCTCAAACGAGTTTTTTTGACAAGTAAACATGATCTGAGAAAAAATGGCGTGCCGGGCAGTACGGTACACGTGGTGCAGAGTGTGCATTTTGGCAGTTTAAAAGTAATTAGGCGGTGTTTGGATGTCCAAAATCTTGAGTAGGCATATAAATATGATTACTGAGAATAAAATTCCTAGGAAATTGATACCTGTAGTAATTTCATTTCTGTGTTTGAACAAATTCAGTAACCTTACGCAGAAAATAATAATCTTCGAAATTTATTAAAGTTAACATTTCTTTTTTCTTAATAAATGACTAAAAAGTGTTGTCTGAGACCAAATATTGGGGAATTTTCAAGCCCGCCACACTTGATCAATTTTTAGGTCGACTCGTTTAACACTGCATCATCGGCGGTTGTCCTACTTCATCTTTGAAACTCCAAACCCTGAACACAAATCAGTATCAGGAGAGAGAGAGAGAGAGAGAGAGAGAGGGAGGCGTATGGGTGCAGATTACTACAAAATCCTTCAGGTGGATCGAAACTCCAACGACGATGAATTGAAGAAAGCATACCGGAAGCTCGCCATGAAATGGCACCCCGACAAAAACCCTAACAACAAGAAAGAATCCGAAGCCAAATTCAAACGAATCTCAGAAGCATACGACGTACAAATCTAGTTTTTGTTCTCTCTACAGCTTTATCTACATGTATTTTCTACATTCATTGCTCTGGATCTCCAATTCAATTAACGACCTGCTTTCTTTCCTAGGTTTTAAGCGATCCACAAAAGAGAGCTATCTACGATCAGTACGGAGAAGAAGGATTGAAAGGACAGGTGCCGCCGCCGCCATCCGGTGGCGTAAGCGTAGGCGGAGGCGGTGGCCCAACGGGGTTCCGATTCAATCCGAGGAGCGCGGACGACATATTCTCTGAGATTTTCGGGTTTTCGAGCCCGTTTGGAGGAGCTAGCCCGTCGACCGGATTTTCGAGGGGTATGTTTCCGGAGGAGATATTTAGTAATTATAGGGGAGGAGGAGGACTTGGTGGTGGTGATCCGTTTGGGCATAATGTGCAGCGGAAGGGGGCGGCAATAGAGAGGATGCTGCCTTGTAGTTTGGAGGATTTGTACAAGGGGACTAGTAAGAAGATGAAGATTTCTAGAGAGGTCAATGATGCCAGTGGGTAAGCTCTACTGTTTTGTACTTCATAATGCTTTCAGATTTCAAAGTCTTTTAATTAGAGGTCAAATCCATTCCTTTTCATTGTTGCATTGTGTGTAATGAACCACAGATTTTGCCACCCCAAGTGGTAAGCAAAACTGTGTGTAGCTGTACTTAAGTGCAGTTTATGGATTCAACTCCTACAAAGAGGATGTTGATATTCTTGTTGTTGAATGTTTGGCTTAGGATAATGCAGCTTCTTCTAAAATATGTTCAACGAAGATTGTTAAGCAAAACAACAAGTAATGCTTTTAAAAAAGCAACTTTTGTAGAAAGGTCACTGATGCCAGTGGGTAAGCTGGTGATTACCTAAGTAAAATTTCGAAGTCTTTTTATTAGTGATCTAATTCATCCCTTGGCTTATATTGGTTCAATTGAGTGCATTGTGAAATCACACGCTTTGATTCGTTGATGAATGAGATTGTTGGTTTGATCGTGATCCTATATTCCTATTCATTATTGGATTGGTGTAATGGACGTGGATTTTGCCACCCTAAATTGTAAGCAAAACGAAGCTCGGAATGAAGCCACGTAATTGATAATACAGGTTCTTTTTATTTCACAAAATGGGAGGAAAATGGGATCTGTACTTCTTTTGATGGTTGCAGCCATATGTGGCCTTATCTCTTGCTTAGAACTTACTCACCGCAATCTTTGGGATCTTAATCAGTTGACTTGTTTTTATCTCCAAAAGTACTAGTTTTACCTATAATTTGAAGGATTAATTTGGGAATCAGCATCCCAAGTAACTATCTTTGACCCTTTACTTGTTTCTTAAACTTCATTTTAATATAATGCCATATTCAGCCAAAGTATCTACTGAATAATTAATGTTTCCGTTTCTCTTTTCCTGTTTATTTTCCAATAGAAGTTACGGGTTCAAAGATCCTTTGAGTTGATATAAGTAGAAAAACCCCGTGGGCATGAAGCCAAGCCGATAAAGAAACCTTACCCTGGAAAACATCAGCCACAACTCAACTCCAGAAGAAGAAAAGATTAGCCAGGATAAGGGCGGTGTCGAACATAATTGGTTATTTACTGAGTACTGACAAATTTATGTTTCCTTTTCTCTTTTCCTTTTAATATCCTAATAGAAATTATTGTTGCATATAAGATAGAAAAAAGACAGACTGACCTGTGGAAATCTCTAGATGTCCCTGAGAATAATTGTGCTGCTTCTGTCTCTTAATAATATAATCAAGTTGAAGTTAGTTGTCCTTGGGTATTTGCTTTTTTTGCAATCCTGCGTCGGTCTCTAAAGAATATATTCATGTTTAAGTAGTGGTCCTTTGGAATTTTCTTATTTTGCAATCCCTAGGGTTTTTGTTTGTTCTCCACTAACTATAACTTCCCAGATACTTCTAATTTCGGTGGTCCTCGGCACTTTGGTCCCCAAACCTCATTGGTACAATAAGCAAGTCTTACAATATTTAGAACCACCTTGGCACAAGAACCGGTATCTTGACTTTTGAGTTGATAGAGGGGTTCACTTAGCTTGTACTAAAAGTGGTCCACCCTTTTGAAAGCAGAGTTTCTTTGTGCCTATTTTCGCAGGCTCACAATCTGCCTTCTTTCCACTTGTTCTAATGACTCTCATCTAACGGTTAGTTATAGCCATGGCTGGATTGAATAATTTTGTTGCAGTGCATGAATTTTAACTTACTTTGGGAAGTTTTATTCCCTGTACAATTTACCTCTCAAAACCAATTCTCTCCATGCAAACACTGTGAAGGTCATTGATTTATTTTTTAGAACTAGAGACTCCAGAACCCTATTAGAGTGTCTGTGGTAGACTGGTAGCTATCCCACGTTGGGTGCTCTGCTAAGAAGTAGCTGCATGAAGGAAATGTTCCAGGGAGCATGTTTTATTGCTTATAGTTCAGGAGCTATTATTGACAAGAGTTGGTGACAGCAGTAGAAATATCACATAAAAATCCAATATGTTAGCTGTATACATATATACTACAATTCTTGTTTCTGCCAACAGAACCCTTGAGCTTACAAACAGGGAGTACACCTACGGTAAATTAAGTTTTGATTGCTATAGCATTCTGTTGCGAATTGTGTGAACCGTCTTTAGTAGTGGTGGTCCTTTCAGTTCAAGGTGCTGGAACGACGATGACATGGTACTAATCTGACTTATTCTGATTTGTTGACTGATAGGGACGCCATATAAATGAATATACGTTCATTTACAAGTGAACTCCAGCGTCTGCGTGTGAACAAACATCTATTTGCTAATAGTTTAACGTGGTACACTAACTGGAGCAGAATAAGGTGTTTCTGTCCTACCCGCCCTAGGAAATCTGCATCCTTCTGCGAATAGTTTATCTTGTTCTATAATATTGTTGACCATAATATCATATGCTCCTCTTTGTTACCTGATACCCAGCAGGCCAGCAGTTGAAATCAGGATTTTGTTTTTCTTTTCCACTTATTTATTCTTGTATGTGTCAACTTTAGGAACAACATCAAAGAGAGTCAAACTATCTTTGGAAAGCAGAATAAGTAGTCATGATATTGCCTTTTTGCGAGCTAGTTTTACCCGTTATTATTACTCTTGTAGGAGACCCACCACAGTGGAGGAAATTCTTACAATCGAGATCAAGCCAGGTTGGAAAAAAGGGACAAAAATAACTTTTCCAGAGAAAGGAAACGAACAACGAGGTGTTATACCCTCAGACCTGGTCTTCATTGTTGATGAGAAGCCTCACAATGTCTTTAAAAGAGATGGCAACGATCTTGTTATCACCCAGAAGATCTCCCTTGTGGAAGCTCTGACAGGATACACTGCGCAGATCACAACCCTTGATGGACGAAATCTGACAGTTCCTATCAATGCCATCATCAGTCCCACCTACGAAGAAGTTGTAAAAGGGGAGGGCATGCCGATACCCAAGGAACCATCCAAAAAAGGGAACTTGAGGATTAAGTTCAACATCAAGTTCCCCAGCAGGCTTACTTCAGATCAGAAAACTGGCATGAAGAGATTGTTGACTTCCTGATGAACTGGTAGTGCCTTCTACCGATCCTGAAGTAAGCTTAAATTTGTTTTCTTCGCTTGGTGTTATAATGGAAAGGAAATTCTCCATTTCTGATTTGGTATTCAAGTTATTTAACTGGAAAGGGTATTTAGGAGTCCGATTTTGTTTGCACTCTCTCCGATTGGTTGAAATTGTGTAGGTTCCACCTCAAACTAACCCCATTATTACTATAAAGTGTATTGATCCCGTAAACCCTACACTATTTCAACCAATCGGAGTGAAGGTAATGTTCACCCTCTTAAATGAGGGTGAAGTTTTCGGACTCGGTATTTAGGAGTCTTGTATTTGTTTTACATGTAATTTAACAAGAAAGGCTACGTCCTTTCTGGTTTCCATCTTCTTTACTTTCCTGTCTTGTATTGAGTATGGAATTTTCCCCACCTGTCTAACATAATCAAAATTTGAATTGTCTTGTTCCGAAACTTCTTGCCTGGACAATTGTTTGGCCGTTGACATATCAAAAGTCTCTTCCCTTTCTAAAGCCAAAGCTCATGGGTGCAATCACGCAAGTGTTACAAGCGCATCATGTCATCAGGAGGAATTAAACAGGTGAACTAACACTTGTCTGGGTTGATATAAATTTACTGCTGGGTTACCGTAGAGAAGTAGATTATTAACCCATGAGAGTAGCACATGAGATTAGATTGACCCGTAAACTAGAACATCAGATGCTCCTTTTCATTTTGTCTGGTCTTCAACGGCTGCCCCAAATTTTGTGACCTGAACAAGCTGAGTCTATATTCAGTCCCATATTTGTTTGAGTTGTTAGATCCAAACCCAGGTGATATTTTGTGGTTAGTAGGTAGAGGATACTGGTTTGCAGTTACCAGGGGGATTGAAGTTCTTGTTTGATATTTTTGCGAGTTTGTTTTGGATTGAAGTTATTTGCCTGGTACAATATGCTTAGTATACTGGAATCAGTTTTTGGCTGTGGATGTATACTCTCGATTTAGTTAAGAGCAATGCTACAAACGCAATTTCATTACAAAACTCCGGACACAATTTTGTTCATGCGTCAAAATCTCTTCGAGCGCAGTTGTGTCTTGAGTTGGGACTTATTTGTAGAGAAAGTATTGGTTATCCTGTAGAATTTATGAGGGGACAGTACTGAATTTCCATTAGATGAGCTCGTCTTATAGAAAATGTGAAACGATCACGCGAGTTTCACCTTATAACTAAAATCAAGTTCAATATAGAACGACCCAGAAAATAGGGGAAGTGGGTTTAAGTTCCTAACATCTGGATTTATTTAGACTTTAATATTAATTTTCTCAGTAGTTCTTTTTTTTTTTACCCGGAGATGAAACAATTTTTTAGAGCTAAACTAGCATTGTACGCATTCAATGCAAGGGACAAAACTTTTTTCCTCATTAAGTGGTATCTTGTGTGTTGCGCTTGTTCCATGCAAGAACAACGAAAAAAGAGTTTGCACTGTAATTTTTTTTTTAATTTTTTTTATTTTATAGTTCTCCGTGTATTAAATGGACACAACGCTAGTTTAAATAATTATAGTCGCGAATTAGCATCTACTTAAAGAATGAAACCTTTTTGAAAAAAAATGTAGCGCACATTTTAATTTTTTATTACAACAATTGTTAGTTATTGTGCAAATAATAAATAAAAATAAAAAACAACTCTCTTTCTCTCTCTCTCTCTCTATCTCTCTGTGTGTGTTAATGGAGTGATTATTGCGTGCTCCTAGAACATATAGACTAGACCACATATTTGTGTGGTGCCCACATTAAAGTGTGTGGAATCCATACAAGTGCAGAGCACCATACAAATATGTGGTCCAGTCTATATAGAGCAATGCTCTGAGATCATAAAGTAATTTCTCCTTTAAATGCCCTCTCTCTCTCTCTCTCTGATTATTACTATTTTTATATTCAATTTTTTTTTTTACATTCGTAGTGTTGTGTTTAAGTTTTTTTTTGACTTATTTGTCGTTTCGAAGAGAGAAATCTAAAAGAAAAAAATTATGTTGATGTAACAAAAAAGTTTGCTAAAGACAAAAATAATCTTAAAAACTTTTTAGAATATTATTTTTTGTTCTTCAATTTATTTTAGTTTCGTGGTTGCAATTATCAGATCACATTGACAGCTATTGGTGAACCGGGCCTAAGAAATGTACTTATCCACAGCGTCCTTGAACTACAACGACCCAAATAAAAGCCTGGCCCCCAAATCCGCACACATGCCTTTTGACCCACTTAGTCGTGGGCCTCTACCACGATCAGAGTGGGCTGTACAAGTCCAACAAAAAAATTGGTCTAATACTGGTCCTTCACCACAATCCAAGTCCCATCTCGTCCTCTGGTAGCTGGTTGATTGATAACTCCACCAATCACTAGGGTCTAGGGCAATAAACGAAGGGAATAAACACAAAAATTGAATTTGACTACTGATTTTACTTTCAGAGTAATTTTTGGGGTAAATTTTTTTAGTATTGCACGTAAACGAACTGAGCTAACTAAGCCAAGGCGATCGATATATTATCCAAGCATGATTTGAAATTTTAATGTACTCCATCAAAAAATGTTCAATTTTATTTATTTATGAGCTGAACTTATCGGCTACCTTTTAATGGAGCTGACACGAAATGATCTTGAATAACTTGAATTTTTTAACCATTATAACTCGAATGAGCCTAGATGGTTGTTTGTTTGAGCTTTGGATTGTGGGTTTAACCGACATTAAAAAAAAAAAAAAAAAAAACGTTGTTCAAACCTAATTCATTTACGCATATAACAAACTGATCTCAAATGAGTTTTTTTTATGAGTAAACACGAGCTCATTTGTTTATCATCTTGTCCATCACTGGGAAAAAATTCAGTGCCGAGTGGGTACGCCATGTGGTGCCGAGCGGCAATCTCGGCCGTCCATAAATGTTTTTTACAGTCCAAATTTCTCTCACTCTTCTTTCTCAATATTTTTTGATGGTCGAGATTACCCCTTTGGCACTACTAGGATAGTGCCGGATCTGCACTGAAAAAATTCTCAGCCAGCGGTATTCTGTATTCCCACTCCATCGTTGGAAATCCAAAGCCTGAAGACAAATCATCAGTAACAGGAGAGAGAGAGAGAGAGAGAGAGAGAGAGAGAGAGGCGCATGGGTGCCGATTACTACAAAATCCTTCAGGTGGATCGAAACTCCAGCGACGATGACTTGAAGAAAGCCTATCGGAAGCTTGCCATGAAATGGCATCCCGACAAAAACCCTAACAACAAGAAAGAATCCGAAGCCAAATTCAAACAAATCTCAGAAGCCTACGACGTAACACATATATCTTCACTTTCCTTACACCTTTATCTATCTGTGCCTCTACATTCATTGCACGGAATTTGCAATCCAATTAACAAACTGCTTTCTTTTTCTAGGTTTTGAGTGATCCGCAAAAGAGAGCCATCTACGATCAGTACGGGGAAGAAGGATTGAAAGGACAGGTTCCACCACCGCCGCCCGACGCCGGCGGTGGCGGCGGTGGTGGGGCGTCTTTCCGATTCCATCCTCGAAGCGCGGATGATATATTCTCTGAGTTTTTCGGGTTTTCGAGCCCGTTTGGAGGAGGTATGGGGGAAATGGGAGGAGGATCACGCCTCGGCGGGTCGAGCGGATTTCCCAGGAGTATGTTTGCAGAGGAGATATTTAGTAGTTTAAGAGGGGCAGGAGGAGGGGTTGGTGGTGGTGGTGGTGATGGGTTTGGGCATAATGTGCAGCGGAAGGGGGTGGCGATAGAGAGGTTGTTGCCTTGTAGTTTGGAGGATTTGTATAAGGGGACTAGTAAGAAGATGAAGATCTCTAGAGAGGTCAATGATAGCAGTGGGTAAGCTCTAATTATTTATAATTTTCAATACTTTCATATTTCAAAGTGTTTAAATTAGTGGTCTAGTTTATTCATTGACTTAAATTGGTTCAATTGAGTTCCTTTTAAATTAGATCAAGATCCTACTTATTGTTGAATTGGTGTAACAAACCTTGGATTTTGCCACTCCACATGGTAAGCGAGCTCACAATGAAGTGACATAAACCATTTTCTTTGTATTTCAAAAAATGGGGGGATATTTTATTATGTAGTTCTTTTGAAGGTTACAGCCTTATATGGCCTTATCTCCGGCGTAGAACTAAGTCACCATGATCTCGAGGATCTGAACCGGTTGTTTTTAGGCATGCAAATTGATTTATTTTATCTCTAAAAAGACTAGCTTTGCCTATGCTTGGTAAGATTGATTTTCGAATCAGCATGCCAAGTTACTATCTTTGACCCTCTACGTGTTTCTTAACCTTCAGTTTTATATGTCATATTCAACCGAAGGATCTACTGACTAATTGATGTCTCACAATAGAAGTTATGGGTTGCCGAGCAAAAAAAAAACTGGGTTCAAAGATCCTTTGATTTGATGAAGATAGAAAAACCCCTTGGGCGTCAAGCCAATGGATCAAAAAAGAAACATTCCTCGGAAAAACATCAGCCACAAATACTACTACTACAGACAAGCCAGGAAAGGGACAGTGTCAAACACAACTGATTACTGCTGACATATTTGTGTTTCCTTTTCTCCTTTTCTTTTAATATCCCAAAAGAATGAAGCTGGAATTTTAGCATTGAATGCGGAATCTTTTCTGATTTGGACTATTTTCTTCGGCCTTGTCATCCTTAAGTTATTGGTGGGTCGGTTTCAGTCTTTATAAAGGTTGGGTCTTGCCACATATAGGAAAGAAAGAAGTCTCTAGATGCCCTTGAGAATAATTGCACTGCCTCTGTCTCTTAAGAAAATAGTCTAGGTGAAGTTAGTTGTCCTTGGGTTCTTGCTTGTTTTGCAATCCTGCTTTCTTTTCTGAAGAATATATTCATGGTGAAGTAGTGGTCCTTGAGAATTTGCTTGTTCAGCAATTCTTGGGGTTTATGTTTGTCCTCTGCTAACAATAACGTGCAGGATACTACTTTCTGTTGTCCTGCACTTTTGTCCCCAAACCTTGTTGGTACCATAAACCAGGCTTAAGTTTAGAATCACATTGGTACAAAAACCGGAGTCTTTGATGTTTGAGTAGATAGAGATTAGAGGGGTTCACTTTGCTTCTACTAAAAGGTCTCGGCACTTTGGTTCACAAACCTCGTAGGTACACCAGGCTTACGGTATTTAGAAATTAGAATCACCTTGGCACAAAAACCAGAGTCTGTGACTTTCGAGTGTATAGAAAGCTTCACTTTGCTTCTACTAAAAGTGGTCCAACCTTTCGAAAATAGAGTTTTTCTTGTGCCTGTTGTCAGAATCTACCTTCTTTCCATGTGGTCTCATGAGTCACGACTCACATAGTCTTGTCTAACTTGTGAAGCTCCAGTACTGTGTACTTAGTTATAGCCATGACTGAGTCATGGTTAAATAATTCTGTTGCGGTGCATGAATTTTAACTTATTACTGTGGCAGTATTCTCCCTGTACA
This sequence comes from Vaccinium darrowii, assembly GCA_020921065.1. Taxonomy (NCBI): domain Eukaryota; kingdom Viridiplantae; phylum Streptophyta; class Magnoliopsida; order Ericales; family Ericaceae; genus Vaccinium; species Vaccinium darrowii. The sequence continues at coordinate 5,443,196 of CM037159.1, read as the reverse complement.
ATTTTATTCTTATAACCCACTCTCTATAGTCTATATGCAAATACTTTGAAGCTCATTGATTTATTTTTGAGAACTAGAGACCCCAGAACGCTATTAGATTCTCTGGTAGACCGGTAGCTATCCCATGTCGGGTGCTCCTAAGAACTTCCTCACTAAAGGAAATGTTCCAGGGAGCATGTTTTATTGGTTTCTAAGCAATCAAAACCCAAGTTACTGTACACGAACTCCCTTTCTGCAAGCTCGAGGATTCTGTTGACAGAACCAGAATGTAGTATGTAGCTACCATATTGTTTTTATGCGATATTTGTACTGCTGTCAGTGCCGCTTGTTAATAATCGTTCCCAAACTGTGAGGGATTGAAGCATGTCTATTGCAAATTTGTGCGAAAAGTCTTTAGCAGTGGTGGTCCAATGAGTTCAAGGTGCTGGAACGAGGTGTACATGATACTAATCTGAACTCTGTCTGATTTGTAGACTGATAGGGATGCCTAGAACTGAATCTACCTATGAAATCCAGCTTTTTTACGCCGTAGAACTGAATCTACGTTTGAAGTCCAGCTTTTTTATGTTGGAAAAATCCTACATTTGTGGACTGTTTAACGTGGTGCACTAACTGGAGGAGAGTAGACAGTAGAGGTGTTTCAGTCTGGCTTGCACAAGGAAATCTGCATCCTTCTGGCTTTGGAAATCTATTTTCGTCTTAACTCTTATTAATTAGACTTCTTACTTGTACTTTGTCCTATAATATTGTTGATCGTATGTTCCTTGTTACCTGATATCCAGCAAGCCAGCAGTTGAAACCAGTTTTTTTTTCCTTTCCCTTTTGCTGCTCATTCATTCTCGTTTGTGTCAACTTTGGGAGCACCATCAAAGATAGTCAAACTATATTTGGAAAGAAGAATAAGTAGTCATGATATTACCATTTTGCGAGCTAGTTTTACCCATTATTATTAATCTTGCAGGAGACCCACCACGGTGGAGGAAATTCTTACAATTGAGATCAAGCCAGGTTGGAAAAAAGGAACAAAAATAACTTTTCCGGAGAAAGGAAATGAACAACGAGGTGTTATACCCTCAGACCTTGTCTTCATCATTGATGAAAAGCCTCACAGTGTCTTTAAAAGGGACGGCAACGATCTTGTTATCACCCAGAAGATCTCCCTCGTTGAAGCTCTGACAGGATACACTGCACAGATCACAGCCCTTGATGGCCGAACTCTGACGGTTCCTATCAATGCCATCATCAGTCCCACCTACGAAGAAGTTCTGAAAGGGGAGGGCATGCCTATACCCAAGGAACCATCCAAAAAGGGCAACATGAGGATTAAGTTCAACATCAAGTTCCCCAGCAGGCTTACTTCAGATCAGAAAACGAGCATTAAGAGATTGTTGACTTCCTGAACAACAGTGGTAGAAACCATCTCCTATCAACAGGATGGGTCGCCTGTTTCTCACTCAATCTTTACTCCGGCTGCTCTGGCACCGTTTTTCGAAATGGGTGCCTCCTTCTGATCTCGATGTAAGCTTAAATTTGTTTTCCTTGCTTGGCTTTGTGATGGAAAGGAATCTCATCCATTGCTGATTTGGTATTTAATTGAAACAGGTATTAGGAGTCTTGTATCTGTTTTACTTGTTTGTTTAACCAGAAAGGTTATGTCCTTTGTGGTTTCCATCTTCTTTACTTGCCGATCTTGTTTTGAGTATTGAGTTTTCCGATCTTGTCTAATGTAACCATAGAGTTTTGTCTGGACAATTGTTTGGCCATTGACATGTTGACAGTCTCTTTGCTTTCTTATGCCAAAGCTCCCTGGGGAAGGTGGTACAAGTGGATCACGTCATCACGAGGAATTAAACAGTTGAACACTTGAACTAGAACACTTGTCTAGTTTTCAGAAGTTTCAGCACTGCTGGCTTTGCCCTAGAGTAACAGGATAGGAAAATGCAGACTAACACTTAAAAGAGAAGACCGGATGCTCCTTCATTCTGACTGGTTTTCAACGGCTGCCGCAAAATTTTATGAATTGAATACACACATTCTGTATCAGTTGCATGTTTGTTTGAGTGGTTAGATCCAAATCCTGGTGTAAGATTTTTCGTTGCAGTAGGTATACGGGACTGGTTACCGTTTGTTGATATTTCTACGAATTGTTTAGGATTGAAGTTTTAGGATTGAAGTTAAATAGTATGCCTGATGTACTGAAATCAGTTTTTTGCTTTGAATGTATACTCTTTAACTGTCAAGGTGCTTACTTGGGACTTGCTAATAGAAAAATTATAGGTTATTCTGAGAATTGATGAGGTGACTCTACTCAAGGCGTGAAGCAGTTTTGTATTTTTTGGGTCATTTTTTGCAAAAAAGGATGAAGTGGACAGGTTCAATCTGCTCAGATTTGAGGGCATTGCTGGAGGATTTTAAATTCAATTGGGCCAGATCTCAGATGCAGTTTTGCTCTTGGGTTCTGTTGACTTGATGGGGGTTAGTGGTTAGAGTTACAACGGGGTCGAATACGTTCTCCATGAGGACTTGAACGTAGGACCCCTCTCCCTTAAAGGGAGAATAACGACCCAGCAACTCTACTGTGATGTTCTGACTTGGCGGTTGGATATCCGCGGGTGCTGGTGTGTGGCCTTGGTGTGTGCATCTGAGTCGTTGATCTCCGCAATCAATGGCCCGGATTTCATCTTGATAGCTGACGGCTCGGATTTGCAAAATGCCAAGATGAAATCAGGATCGTTAAAAACACATTCGACGGTTAGGATGTCGCACCCCATGGCCACACATTAGGGTCCCCGTTTCGGCCTCCAGATTGCTAATCTAATCATTACAAGATTACTGAATATTCTTCCGGGAGAATTGATAATCAATTTTTAGTATAAAATGAAGGGGTAATTGAGGAAAGGCTCGCAAATGAACACATTTTGCAGGTCCTTAATATAGTAATCGTTGAACTAGACCTCAAATTGACTTCAGTAGACAAGCACTTCTGCGGTTACTGTACTGCCTTGTTTTTGTCTGAGCCCTGTCTCTTGGTAGGTACGAATAAGAAGTATTTCGGCTTTATTAAAAAAAAATTTGGTTTGACCATAAATTTATACTTGTTAGATTTGTCTCGTCGAGAGGAATTTAGAAACCACAAAATCTTGACGCAAAATTAACAAATGCAAAAAAAAAATAATTTGAATAATGGCAACGAAAAAAACCGATAATCCGTTTTTAATTTTTTTCCCAAATGAGAGCTGAGTAATACCTAAAATCAACATTTAGTACTATTAGACTTTAATATTTAAGTTCTTAGTGGAGGTGAAATTTATTCTTTAGATCTAAATGAATTTAGAAGTTAAGACACCTCGATACTGCCGGTCAGAAATAGGGTGTTGTAGGGTGCTCTTATAATGCGTTCTGTAGATCATTGGATGTGTTTTCAACAGTCCATATTTCATATGTTATCTTAAAGGTAAGATATTATTTTTACCCATAAGATCATTTGGATTATTGAAAATACATCCAACGGTCCACATGACGCCCTGAAGCACTCGGGATCCCTGCCGGTGGATGCACAGACCTCACTAAATACCTACATGGAGTCTAAAGAAAGAAAAGGTAGTTCCATTGATAGGTTGTTTTGACTTTTGCCCAACTAAAATTATGCAAAATTAAGCAAAAAAGGAGAGTGGCTGTTATAAAAGTCTTTAAGAAATCTTAAATAAGCAAGTTCTGATAATGTATTCTCTTGAACAAGTGGGATTTTTTTTAAAGCCTACGTCCCCAAGAATGGTAGGAGAATTTATTTTAAAGAGTTATAACAACGAGACATTACACCAGCCTTGCGATGTTCGAAATATCTAAATTAACCAAATACATAAAAACTCAAGAAATAGCTCCGCACGAAAAATGAATACACTAACATTGAGACTCCAAAAGAGTGAAATTAATAATCAAATCCTGATCATACCTGACCTCTTAATTCCCTAATTTGTTAAGAAGAAAAATCTATGCTTTTTTTTTTTCATAAACAAAATTACGCGCACAAATTCAAATATAGATCTGTTCGAAACTGCCTAATAGATACGTCGACCCTCCATTTTTTGAGACCCGCATGATTCGAAAAATTGTAGACATATATGTATAAATTTATGTCAAATCTATGGACAAAATTATTTGTATACAATCTTTTTCATTTCTCTAGTATTAGTATTAGTATTTTGGGTTTATATTTTCCTTTTTCTCAAAGACCTGCTAGAAAGAAACAAAACTACTACGGACACTTCATTTACGACTACAGACACTCCATGAGCTATAAACAAAAGACATTGCGTCATTTGCATTTCTCTCCTTTTTCTCAGTTTTGATTCTCTCTCTCTCTCTCTCTCTCTCTCTCTCTCTCTCTAACAAATGTTAGCGATCACTGTACTCTCTGCAGCAAGAACAGTATCGATCTGTATACATACGCATACATGAACGACCTGTAAATTGATTGATCGAATACTTTCTTCCATTCGTTTGACCTAAAAATCTCTTCTTTTTTATTTTTTTTCATGGAAATGGCTTCAATCTCTTCGAGTCCTCGCACAGTAGAAGAGATCTTCAAGGATTATAGCGGTCGTAGAACAGGCATAGTTCGTGCTTTGACTTACGGTACACTCTCTTTCTCTCTCTTGAATCTCAATTTGTGTATCGGAATTTATCTCACGGCTTTGTTTCCTTTTGAATTTTTCAGATGTGGAGGACTTTTACGGACTCTGTGATCCAGGTAATCTTTGATTTTTTTTGTTTTTGTTTTTTGTTTGAGATTTCAGATCGGCGTTATTGTTCGGTGTAATTGGTGTTTTTGGCCCCTGGTTTTAGTTTATCGGCTTCGAATATTCGTTTTTGTCTTATATGTATGCAAGTATGCATTTGTTTAACCTAGTATAGAGTTCAAATTATGTGCCTTTACAGCGTGTATAAATTCTGAAAATTCACAATTACCTACAAAACAATTCATATGAACCCACAAAACCTCATAATGGGAATTCACTTTGTAGATGGTATGCACATTTTCGCAAATAAATGCTCAATTTTGGAATGTTGATTTATGTGCCCTTAATAAGAGACCTATTACCCGGATCTCGTAACTTACACAGTTATGAAATATCAAATATTTACATATACTCTAACAAGAAAATACATTCATAAATTTACTGTTTGGTTTATTGAGAGAAACGGGGAAAGTGTATAGAGAAGAAATTTTGCTGTTTTGCATCAATTAGCTCAGTATAGGGAGCAACGGAAAGTGACAGTATAGAAGAAATGTCTGAATTGCTTTGCCCTTGATTGTATATGAAACTAGGTAGGTGTATGAAACACCTCTCTCAGCATTGTTTGAACAAGGACTAGTGGTAGGTAAGAACTAAAAGTCTTCAAAGTAATTTAGTTGGGTGCTGAGAACAGATTCCATTGCTCGTGTGATGCAGCGGAACAAGCACCTTGAATCCACAAGGAAAGGAAGAGAAAAACTTTGAAATATTATTAATTGAATGATTAATTTACTATGCCCATAGGCTATATCCTTATTTGTACTAGTAGGAAACCTAATAGTAAGGAAACTACGTAGAGTGGAGACCAAGCAATTCATTACTTGGAAACCATGACTATAAGACAAGGAATATAGAAATCAAATCGTACCAAAACCAAATTATGAACATGCAAAACAGGGAGCACTAATTAAGATCTATTAATAATAATCCTAAAGAAATTTGTTTCCAGAACAACGTTTCTATAAATGATTGCCCTTAATATGTTGTCCTCCATTAGTCTCTTTGCTTCAAAAGAAATCGACCTCAAGTTCTCGTTAGGAACATGTCATTTTCCATGTCAAATAAATAGATAATTGGAATACTTTAACACCTTGATTTCTTTCTAGAAAAACGTCATAGAAAACAGTACTTGCAATGATATCTACTCTGCATGCTTCAATTGATTGATAGGATCCACTAGATGAATATTGAGAACCCAATCATAATGTTGAACTCCAAGAAAATCAACAAAGCCAACTAGACATTGTGGGTTCTCTTGATCTTGATTCATTTTACCATTGGTTGACACACCAATGATTGGCTCATTTAGGTGGGTTGGGTTAACGTTAGAGCCATGAGTTACGGTGGCAACATCAATTTCTTCCATTGAAAAATTATTAGGGTCCTCAACAATTGGATCACCAATATCAATATCAATTTTCTGTTTCTCACCAACGTCCTTATCGATTTGCTTATCATCAACTTCAATCACGACCAATTTAAAAGCTTATTCAACAACATTATTGGCAGAGGTTTTGATCGTATTTTGTTATTTTGGCACACATTTATCTTCCAAAAGTTGCTCATAATTCCACGGCAAAAATCTTTCCATCATACTTCTTTTGATTCTTGACAAAGCGCGAATACGACGTTTGTCCAATCTATCCCTTATAGATTGCATATCTAACCACCATTGTAGCGTTGGACCTGCAAGTTTTAACCAGAAGTATCTCCACCTTTCTTCAAACGGAATTCCCACATACTTAAAGAAATCTTCAGTGTCTAGAATCCAATTTAAAATATCTTCGAAATACTCATAACCACTTAATTTAGATAAATTGTCATAATCCTTGAAATCAGGATAAACATATTTCATGCACTTGTACCCATCGTACTTCGGATGTCGCTTCACTAACTGGTAATCATAACCACTTAATTTAGATAAATTGTCATAATCCTTGAAATCAGGATAAGCGTATTTCATGCACTTGTACCCATCATACTTTGGGTGTCGCTTCACCAACTGATAATCATATCATTCTTCATAGATCACGCCTCCACATTCATTGTCATTATCGTGTTTATAACAAGAATTTTGTGTGAAGACATGTCGATTAATAGGTTGGTTGCGGGCAAATCTCTCAACGGAGTCAACGCGATTCCTACTAATTTTGGGATTAGTAGGTTGGCTATAGGCAAATCCCTTTGCTCGAATCGTGTTTAATCCATCCCTAGGACCGTCGTCAATAGGGTTTGTGTTTCCTCCTCCGATGAATGTCATCGAGCCAGGAAAATCCTTGCTTTGATACCACTTGACGCAGTGGAATAAACACGAGGCTAGATAGCATTCTAGAAGATGAGATAGAACACTCGAATCCACGAGCACACCTTGAACCCACAAGGAAAAGAAGAGAGAAACTTTGAAATATTATTGATTGTATGATTATGCCCATAGGCTACATCCTTATTTATGCTAGTAGGAAACCTAATAATAAGGAAAGTACGTAGAGTGGAGACCAAGCAATTCATACTTGGAATTTGGAAACCATGACTATAAGTAAAGGAAATGGGAATCAAATCTTACCAAAACTAAATTATGAACGTGCAAAACAGGTAGCTCTAATTAGGATCTAATAATACTAATCCTAAATAAAATTTGTTTCCAAGATAACATTTCCATAAATGATAGCCCTTAATATATTGTCCTACATCAATGTGAAGATGAGGAAGGAAAGTTATTGAAACCAGTTTTTTCCCCTCCTTTTCCTCTTCATTTTGGCTTGTAGAAGAAGTGGGAACTTCTACAAATATTTTCTAGACTTGAACAAGGTTAACTGGTGTTAATTGTTAAATTCTTTCAACCAAATCAACTGCTATTTCTTTTTGAATGGGAAATCAACTGCTATTGCTGTCGACTTTCATGTTATGTTCTTCCAAAGCAGGCTCTCCTTCATTTCGGTTTTCTGTTTTGTCATTTTGTGGACATCATAATTTATGGTTTGCTTTGTTTATCTTTTGGTATAGAGAAGGAGAACTTGTGTCTGTATGGACATCCAGAGGAAAATTGGGAAGTCACTCTTCCAGCGGAGGAAGTTCCACCGGAGCTTCCAGAGCCTGCACTTGGGATCAATTTTGCTAGGGATGGCATGAACCGTAGAGATTGGCTTTCGCTGGTTGCAGTGCACAGTGACTGTTGGCTGCTCTCTGTGGCTTTCTATCTAGGAGCTCGGCTTAACCGTAATGAAAGGTGCACCTTTTTTGTTTTTTGTTTTTTGTTTTTAAACATTGTTTCTTTACACATTGATTCCGCAGCAAATGCGACGGTATAGGGGGATCACTGTTTCAGTGGTATTCTGTGAGCAGCCACTTTGTGCATTTATTGCCAAAGGTTAGGTCTGTCTCCAATCCATCTGTTTCAGTGGTATTCTGGGAGCAGCCACTTTGTGCATTTATTGCCAAAGGTTAGGTCTGTCTCCTATCCTTCCCCCGCCCATACCCCCAATTGTTGGGGACTAAATGGGTTATGTTATTGTTGTTGTTGTTGTTGTTGTTGTTGTTTCTTTACACATAGCAGATTTTGCATTGTCGACTATAATTCATATGCTTATTAGTCTTTTCATGTTCCTAGAGGTAGTCTGGATACACGTAGTCTACAATTGTTATTAGCCACAATATTTCTTGGGTTTGTAACTCAATTTTCTATGGTGGCTCTGTTGGCAAGCATATCTTATTTGTCCATGCTTTATTTGTGCCATGCTGTACTGTGCTAAGACTTCACAAAGTGCAAGAGTATCTGATTCCCTCCAAGTTTTGGGTCAATGTTGGGCAAGCTTAAGTTGTAAAAAATAGCTTATAATTGATTTCAGAGCAGAAAAAAGAGTTGGGCCAGCAATGACAGATGAGTTTTAGGCTCATTTTAGATTCTTTTTTAATCTGTGTCCGTTAGTGTAAAGATGTTTTGTATCCTACTATTTGGCTTTAAAACAGAGCAGTTATTCTTATTGTGCCTGAAATTGCGTAATCACCTTGGATGTGAAGTGGGTTCTCTTAGTATAAAAGGTACGCAAGAACAAGGAGAACAGCATGTTCACAAGGCATTGTTTCTAGTGCAGGGGTTTGTTAGCAATTTTACCAATTATGGTTAGTTGGCTACTAGGGGTCATTTTATGTGACCCTTTTTTTTGGGTTAGCGAAGTCCTCGCTGGAGCTTGGAAAGCCATGCTTGTTGGATTATCATGTTTAATGATATCTATGTTTGTGAGATGCCTTCGTCCTTCTGTAGAATTTTGCACGGATTTTGCACTTTATCTGTTTTTCTCCAAATTTGATGAAGAATATTCTATTGGGTTGCAAACTTGCAATCCGCCATGTTCTCTCTCTAGAAACTACATATTTAACTGGAATGGGTTGTGTACTTCGTCTATGACAAGACCTCGTGTTGGAAATTGTCTTTGTGATTTCTCAGAGTTTTCTGGTCTCTCTATGAAGGTTTGTTGCTGTAACATGAATTTCGAGTGGGATGGAGACTTTCCTTTGATAAAGATTGGCATGTAATGTCCTAAAAGTTTAGGAGTGGATCTCAAATAGCTCTCAGGGAGTAGCAGGGTTATTAAAGCAGTTGCAAGAACCTCCTATCCCCATTCCTACTGGGGTGTTGAATCCGGTTTAGAGCTTAGTTGTACGATCTAGAACTAGCAAATCACTAGTTAACCTGTATACTAGAACTAACAAGACAATAATACTAGTTAATGCTCTCTCATACTCCCTTCGTCCCGATTTGTTTGTCCAATCTCGATTTTCCAACTAAGGGAACCAAATGATTGCCATGTAAATGTAATGTAATAGATTTCAAGAAATACCCTTCATTCATTTTGGTAATCCAGTAAGGCAGTAAACTGAGGGGGAAATTTGCAGTCTTCCAGATAACCCTAGGACAAAGACTTACAAGTAGTTTCTTAGAAGTTGGCGCTAAATCAGTAACAATTGACGCCCATAATCTAACCCAATGAATTTGAATTCCAATTTGCTAAAAGAAAAAGGGGAAGGGCATAAAAGGAAATGTCCATAATTTAACCCAATAATTTTATGAAATTGGATAGTCAATTTGGGACTTTTTTAAGTCAAAATGGGAACAAACAAATCGGGACAGAGGGAGTACTTCTCTTATCATGTGAATTCCATTATTTTCCGGACGGGCTTGGTTTTTTTCCCCATATGTCCATCTCTACCCTTTGTGAAAAATGATAGGCAACCCTGTGTCAATATGCTCAGTATGGTATTACTTAAACCTTTATGAAGTCTGAAAATTAAACCACAAGGAAGATTTGTGTTGTCATCTTTGCATGTGGTTCCATCTCACCACTTCTCTTACAATCAGATTTAGATGTGATTCAACTCTGGCTGGTGGAACTTCATTGACTAAATATGGGTGAGTGAACTTCTTGATGGTAGTTTGTATACTGCATGTACTATTTTGTTCACTGTAGTTGGCAATTACACCTCTATAATCATTATGAACCTAGAACTGAACTCCAGGCGGGAGATTCGTGAAATTTTGGTGGGTGACGCATGAAATGTAGTGTGCGATCGGATCAGAGGCAGTGAAACAATGATGGGAGATTTTCAATTTTTTTCCCTTAAAATGGTAACTCTGGGTTTTTTTTTTTCCTTTTGGAATCCATTGTCATTGTCTAATAGGTTGCCGATAAAAAAATGAAAATCATTGTCTAATAGGTACACAAGTTCATGAATGGCAGCCAATCTGGTTGGAGCCCGACTTATCGAGTCCCATGATCCAGAGAGAGACAGGGAGACGGAGCTGGAGAGAGAGTTTGAGAGAGTGCGACCCTACATTTAGGAATACCATTGTGGCCGTGCAGTGACTTCTTAGTGTCCAAAATCTTCTTGATGTATTGCTACTTCTTCTTTGTGTGGTTTGTGGATGGGTTGGTGGGAATGAGCTACTGTTGACATAGTGGTGTTATTCCTAGAAAGGTACTATTTCAGAAAATCTAACATTGCTTCTGGTGGGCAGGAAACGCCTTTTTAGCTTGATCAATGAGCTGCCAACTGTTTTTGAAGTCGTCACAGAGAGGAAACCTGTGAAAGACAAGCCCAGTGCAGATAGTGGAAGCAAATCCAGGGGCAGCACTAAGGTAAGAACTAAGGCTATCCCCGATGGCATAAACAAAAATGGATTACCAAATTGTCACATCAACTTTTGGTTATCACTTTAAGGGGTTTTAAGTTTAGCAATGTTGAGGTCCACAATGACATAATCAAAATGAGTTGGCAAAAATTCAAATTTAACAGTCAGTTTTTTTCTTCTTCTCCATCTAATAGTCTACATTGGTTAACATTCTAGTAAAATAAATGAAAGTAGAGAGCATTTGTTAAAATCCATATGGTGACCAACGTTGTTAAATGCATTACCACTTGCTGAACTGGAGAGGGATTTTCACCTACCAATCATGCATTTGCTCTATGGAGAGTGAGTCTCAAACAACAAAAAATATATGCCTAACTTTTGTGAGTAGGACCTGCTATTTTTGGTTATTGAGATAAATGTTGCTAACTTTGGTTATTGAAAGGCTCAAATTTGGTTATGGGGTAAGAGGTCGCTAAGTTTGGTTTTTCCATTGTAAGCTATTTTTTGGGTTAACATCGCTAAATTTGTGAACTTTATGCTTTTGGTTATGCCATTGGGGATAACCTAAAGAGGATGATAATTGGTTACGTTTATCATTTGTTTCGCCAGATTTTAATTGCAGAGTGACTTTAACCCAAGAAATAATGACAATTAAGTGCTACTGCCGAGGAACTTTTTTGTTTTGTTTTCAAACTTAGGTTTCATTTTCTTTTGAATAGACTCATGGTTGTGCTGCTGATACTCATATGGATCCCTTTTTGTGTAGAGATCAAGTGATGGACTTGTGAAAAGCAACCCAAAGCTTGCGGATGAGAATTACGAAGAGGATGAAAACGAACACAGCGAAACCCTCTGTGGGAGCTGCGGTGGGAACTATAATGCCGATGAGTTTTGGATCGGCTGCGACATCTGTGAGAAGTGGTTCCATGGGAAATGCGTGAAGATCACTCCAGCTAAAGCAGAAAGTATCAAACAATACAAATGCCCGTCTTGCAGCATGAAGCGCGGCAGGCAGTAGTTGTTTCCAAAAACAAATCCAGAGGTTGATGAAACAAGGAACTGGTGGCTGACCGAAGCAGCATAGAAGATGTTACCTTCTTTATGTTTGTAATGGAGTTGTAAACATTCTCAAATTGTATTTTCCTAATTGTTCCGGATGCTCAAAATGTTATTTAGTCAGCTAAGGAGAGTTTATTATTATTTTTTTCCTTATGGTAAATCACATATTTCATTTTCTTAGTTATGGGATGGCTTGTGTAAGTGTTACATTATCTTGTAAGATTTTTGTGGGTCATAATGTTAGATTTCCTCACCAGATGGTTTAACGCAGAATAAACCAGGTTCAGGTTTCGGTAAATTTGGACTCTGTTGAGCTGAATTGATTACTGTAAGTGCAGACATTTCTGGATAACTCCACCTGCCATACTATCTTCTTGGTTCCCCTCTTCAGCATTAGGGTTTCTTGTGTTTGACAGGTGGTTATATATTTTTGCTGTTTCTAATAGACCCGTCGGATTGGATCATTCACTTATCAATGCCCCTGACGGTTGCGCAGGCAATTGATTACGATAGGGATCGAGTCGTTCAGATTACGAAAAAGAGAGGTTGAAATGGACACGGTAGCGGCATGATCCTTTCCATTTGAAAAGGCTGTGAATCAGCTCGTTGGTTTTTTATAGCCAAGTGCAAATCCGAAAAGGTCCGTCAAATTTTTGATGAAATTTCTGGCTTCTAATTCTTGAAATGTGTACTTCGCTTGCATGCAGAAGCAACACGGAGGCTCCTGTAGGACTATGGTGATACCGGGGCTGACTATCTACCATGTTTTCCCTTGGAGATGGAAAATTTGGCTGCCGGGTTTTTGTCAGTTTGCAAGTTCTTGCTCGATTTGTATATCTGGGGGTCGTGTTTGTAAAGAATTGCTGTTTGGTAAGGTTTATGAGCGAATCAACAGAAAATTACATACCCAAAAATTGCATGCATACACAGATACAATATTGTTACATGCACAGAAATGGTATCCAGAAATTACCCAAAAAGTGGGAATGAGTGGCTCTCGGTACTCTGCATTTATGTGCACAAATAACGTGGTTCAGTTGTATGGCCTCTCGCTATAAAACAAACATCATGAGGCCAACACGAGGACCCTTAGGCTCTGTTTGAGTGAATTGCGAGACCCTTAGGGCTCCCTTTAGTTGTTGAGAATGTTGCATAGTGCTACAGATTGGGGTCTTTACTGTCCTAGGTTTCAATGAAATTTAATTACATATATAAGTGAAACTCCTATCTATCTCGGTTTGGGCATCTTCAATGGCGGAACTACATTGATACTAATGTAAAATTGGCACAGTTAACTAAAAACTACGAAAAAATATGCTCCAATAGTGTTGCTAATGTAAGAATTAAAGTGGCAGGAGTTAACATTTAGCTTGTGTCAGCCACAATTGTGATGGTACAGTAAAACAAGGGAGAGAGAGAGAGGTGTGTGGCAACAACCGTAATATTTGCCAACTCTTTGGAGCAAGACTACATAGTATATGGGGCAAACTCATATTAATTCTCAAACCAATTATCCTTATCCAATAGAAAGCTGCCAATCAAGTGACTCCAGAAATACACTTTAACTTTAATGGGCTTTTCGGTAGTAAAAACAGGCCGTTCTCTGGTGGACAACGAAATTTATTTTCTGTAGGAATGTATTCCTTAGGCCTGTTTTGGCTTAATAATTAAGTCGAATTATTTTTTGTTCTTGTTCAATTTATCTTCAAATTTGCTAGTTTTGCGTCAATTTTTTGTTAGTTATTAATTCGTCTCAACGAGATTAATCTACAAAGTAAAAAATTAATAACCAAATTAAAATTCTTTTAAACAAAGACGAAAATAATACAAAAAGTCGATATGATTATTGGTTGTTGGAGATTTGCCTTGAATTTGGTGTGCAAGGAGAGCACGGAAGTTGTCGCGTGCAAGGGAGTATTATGTATTTTTCGATCGACCAGGAGACTGTCTGGACAATCGGACACTGGTTTGACGATGGGTTGCGCGTTTTTAGGGTTTTTGACCTAGTTTTGTGTGTTTTCTTATAAATGACAGCCTTAGGGGGCTATTAAGGTTTAGACTTCTTGAGTGAATCACTTTAAAGGGTACCCCATGGGGTTCCCTGTAGAGTGTTAGAATTTCTCAGTTGTTCCATTAATATTATTTTCATTGGGGTTCGAACATAAGGGTGTATGTCTGTCTCTTTTGTGTTCTTGATGCGTTTGAAGCTCTGTTAGGTTTTTCCTCAGAGATTTGTTCCTTATATATCGTGTAAGTGATTCAAGTGAGAGTTACGGGTATAGCCGGTTGTGTGTATTTCTCCCCGTTATAGTGAATCTTCTTGCTCTTTTCCAGTGGACGTACCTTCTTGCTTTGTGCTTGAGGGGAACCACGTAAATCTTGTGTTTTCATTTACTTGTTTATTTGTTATATTCTCTATCTTCGGGTTTCTGGCACAACAAATTGGTATTAGAGCTCTGGGTTCACACCGAGACTTTTATTTTCCGCTACATAGGGTTTGTGCGTTTGGTGGGTCTCAATGGCGACTCATTTCGAAGTTCAAAAGTTCAATGGGCATAATGCTTTTTTCAGTTTATGGGGTATTAAGACAAAGGCTTTGCTGGTGCAACAAGAAACTCACAAGGCTTTGGTTGGGGAAGTTGAAGAAGCCTGTTGGTATGCAGGATAGTGTTTTCGAGGATCTTAATGTGGAGCTGATTAGTTTGATTCAGGGTTTTGCAAATGATGTGTTTCGCTGATCGGTTCGATTTGAAGCAGCGCCTTTATGCGATTCGTATGAAGGAGGTATACCAAAAAAAAGACTATTTTGAAGAGTTCAATCGGATTATTTTGCTTATGCTCCTTCAGAGGTTGTTATGGAGTGCTTCATGTTAGGTATCGCCATGGAAATTCGAGTCCATTATTTATTTGGTTTCAACTATTTGGTGTATGCGAGTTGCGCATATGAGCTCCACGGCGAGCCTGAACACATCTTCGTTGGCATCAGTAATGGGTGTGTATAGTCGATGTCGATATTCGATTGAAGATGGTTTGCTCACTGGAATGATAAACTCTCTGGTAGAGTTTTGAGGATTAACTTTGTGGTGGAGTTGTGGTGGTGATTATCTCCGCGCGGGGGGGTGGGGGGTTGGTGATTAGCTCTGAGTGGAACTTAAGCGGATTTTCGTTGATATCCGTTATGGGTGCATTAGGTATGAGGTGTTTGAAGAGGAATGCTCGATTTGGTGATCGTCCCGATGGGAGGCGTAAGGGGGAAAGAGCGATTGGTGAGAGGATTGCCTATGTCGTTGGTTTGGAAAAGAATTCAAGTCAAGGTGGAGATTGGTGGAGATTTGTCTTGAATTTGGCGACTGGTGAGAGCACGGAAGTTGACACGTGCAGGTTTCTTCTCAGATTATAGAGGGGAGTATTTAGTCCAGACAGTCGGACATAGGTTCAATGCGGTTTGATGCTGGGCTATGCGTTTTTAGGGTTTTTGACCTAGTTTTCTGTATAAATAGCAGTCTTGGGGGCTACTAGGGTTTGAACTTCTTGAGTGAATCCCTTTGAGGGAGCCCCCATAGTGTTCTCCTTAAGAGTGTTAGGGTTTTTTGGTTGTTCCATTAATAGTCTTTTTCTTGGGATTCAGATATTAGGGTGCGTGTCTGTCTCTTTTGTGTTCTTGAGATATTTGATGCACTATTAGGTTTTCCTTAGAGATTAGTTCCCTATGCATCGTGTGATTGATTCAAGTAGAGTTACAGATATAGCTGACTCTGCGTAATTCTCTCATTAATAGTGAATCCTCTTATTATTTCCTGTGGATGTACCTTATTGTTTCGTGCTTGAGGGAAACCACATAAATCTTGTGTTTTTGTTTTTCCTTGTTGATTTTACTTTCTAAACTTTGGGTGTTTTGGCACAACATTGGTTGTTTTAATGAGATAAATCTATATAAAAAAAAAATTATGGCCAAAATATTTTAAAAAATTAAAAAATTCACTGAATACAAATAAATCAAAAAAAATTGTCTGTTTTAGATTTTTTTTTTTTTAGCAAATTCTTTTTAACATTTTGATAAAAAAAAAAAATTTACTCCCTCCGTCCCAAATTTCTTGTCCACTTGCACTATTCACACCACCTCAAAAAATTGTTTATATTTTCAAATGTATAATGTTATAAATATTCAATATGATCTGGTTTGATAGCTCTCAATGTGTTCTATTAAACAAAGTTTTCAAAATTGTAAAAAACATTATAGATTAAAAGATATAAGCAACTAAAAAATGACACGCATACCCGTAAATGGACAATAAATTCGGGACAGATGGAGTACTTTTTAGATTTATTTCATCGAGAAAACCAATAATCCATTAAAAAAAAAAATCGATGCGGTAAGACATTCAAATTTTGTTTACATAAAGACAAAATAATCTGTCTTCTTATTAAGCCAAAATGGTTAGGTGTAAAAGGAGATGAGCCTGTCAGAACACATAATCCTGAAGACTTTATGCTTACGTGATCGTTTTAGACTTCTTCTAAATTTAATTTTTATTGTCTCTGCAATTTCTTTAGTATTCTAGGCCCAATTTTTCAAAAGATTTTAGCACCCAAGTATTAAAATTAGAATATTTCAAATAAAAAAATGAAATGGTTCCCTGTATCGTTTTTCGATTTTTTTGGCACCAAATTAAAGTACACGAGAAATACTTTAATTTGGTGCGAAAAAAAATCGAAAAACGATACACGGAACCACTTCATTTTTTGATTTGAAATATCATGATTTTAGCACCTGGGCTTTAGTAAGATTACAATACATATTCTTATTTGGGTGCGTATCATACGCACTCTATAAAAGTTACGATTTTTTTTTGTTATAAAAATTACGATTTTTTTTTGTTATAAAAATTACGAGACGCACCAAAATGTTCCTATGAATCATAGAAAATCTTACGAATCATATTATTGAAAAGTTACCAAATATTAAAAAATGTTACGTTTGCCAGTGAGATAATACAACATGAACCATAAATACATATGATATACACCTTTAACGAGTCCGTATTGTAGTCCTCGCCTTTACGATCTGCTGCAATTTCTTTGTTGGATTCCCTTTCAAAATAAGACAAAATCAAAAAGTCAAAAAAACATGTTTTTGACAGGAACAGTATAAAATGGAACACTAATTAAACGTGTGCTGAAAACTACTCCTTACCCACTATGCAAAAGTACTAATGTACTTTTAGGGGTACTTGTACTACTTTTCAACGTTACATGCTTCTTCTTCTTTTCCTTTTGATAATGATGTTCCAAAAGCAGATAACATGTGGTGCCCACTTCAAAATCCCAAATACAGTAGTAAATGTTTCCCATTTGCTAAAATTAATTTATTTGCAAAAATCGATTAAGATTTTAGAAAATGGTTTCATCATTTATTAAAATATCAAGAAAATTATTTGCTAAAATCTTAAATGGCTAGGGGTTGTTACCCATTTGCTATAGCTGCAAATGGAAAACAATCCCAAATAATCTGAACTGTTCATTAGTTTTTCAAGCGACTTTGTAAAAATTGGTAGAATTGAATATCCATAAGTGTTTGATTCAATCTTTCAATTTTTCCTTCAAAAGTTAGAATCCTAAATTTTGAATTAAAAATGGAAAGATTGAATAAAACATCTCGAATTTTAACTATGAGAAAATAGATGGATACAATGACATTTAATTAATATAATAAAAAGTGGGGTCCACTCCGAGATTCCACACAAATGATCTACGCCGCCGTTAAATAATTTAAGCATTGTAATTTATTGAGCGACCTTGTTAAAAATAAAAAAAAATTAAACATCCACAAGTGTTTGATCCAATTGCTGATAAAAAAAAATTGTTTGATCCAATTTTCATTTTTCATTTAAAAATTTATAATTAAGGATATCCCAACTTTTAAATGAAAAATAGAAAGATTGAGTCAAACACCTAAAGATCTCTAATTTTATTATTAACTAGTAGAAAATAACCGTGTAATAAAAAATGGCTGAAGTAATTTTATAGATGGTTACATTGTCATTATCATTATGTTAATAAAAAAAAGTGTTTCTCTACCGCTGTAATGTCATTTTACCCCAACCTTCTTTTTTTTTTTTTTATTATTTATAAATGACAAACATCTTCTATCTTTGAAATCACATTTTCCACACTTTGAAGAGACGACATGACAAGTGCCAAATTTGATGCCACATTTGGCACCAAAAATGGCATTTTAATTTTTGACACAATGGTACATCTAGAAGATTTCGTCATTTTCTATGCAAACTTTTGTCTTGACATGGCATTTGCCACAAGGGTGAGTATGGCTCACCTTTTGCGTTTTAATCAAGTCAATCACAAGCAAATGAAATTTTCAAGACCCTATAAGCTTATTATTGATTTTGAGTAATCTTTTAATGATCCCAACATGAAGTTGAACTCGAATATCTCTACCTCGGTAATGTCATTTTACCACAACCACATCTATCTTTGAAATCACATCTTCCACACTTTGAAGAGACGATGTGACAAGTGCCAAATTTGACGCCGCATTTGACACCAAAAATGGCATTTTGATTTTTGACGTACACAATGGTACATCTAGAAGCTTTCGTCATTTTTTATGCCAACTTTTGTCTCGACATGGCATTTGTTAGTTGCCACAATGATGAGTACTGCTCACCTTTTGCGTTTTAATCATGTCAATCACGAGCAAATGAAATTTTCAAGACTCATAAGCTTATTATTGATTTTGAGTTTTGAGTAATCTTTTTACGATCCCAACATGAAGTTGAACTTGAATATCTTGTTTCGTTTATCAACCCTAATCAAACCCGCAGGTACATTTAACTTGGATCTCTCCCCCTCTCTCTCACAGAGGCGTCAATGTGGACTTTCCAAAACCATAGGGTTTTTTTTTTTCACCTCCATTAAATTCCGTCTACAAAGAAGCACGTGTGTTCAAAACTAGCCATGTCACCACCGTAATGCGTTAAAAAATATCCATGGAAAGGTTGACAAGTACTTGTTGAGGTTGGAGGTCGGTTGAATATGACGCACACAAGTGGGCCAAGCCTGTTTAAAACGTGACATTTATTTAGCCTTCAATTCAATAGGCCCTTAAAATATCTCACCTTTTTTTTTGTTTGTTTTTTCACCTATATTTCTAGGCGTTGTGTAAGCCTCATCATTTGGCCCGCTTAGCCGGTTGGGCTTTTGCCCGGTCCGAGTTTGCCAAGTGGACGGGCTAGCCCAACCTGACTTTTCCATGGGTTGGGTTGGGCTTGGACCTAAGCATATTAGCTCCAACTCGCTAGCCCGCTGGCCCAAGATACCAGCCCGCCCAATAGCCAGATACATTGATATGCCCATGAATGTATACACTTGATTATATTCCTTGGTTTGGACAGAAGTGATACACCCATGTACATATTTTGTAGTGATGCAATCTTTTACCTCCCTCTTTGTGTAACAGTATATGCATATCTAATTTGAATGGTCAAAATATTGTTTCTCTTTGTGTTTCAATTAGTAAAGTATTCTGGAACAAAAAAAAAAATTGTCTCTGCACTACTTTAAAACAAAAAAATAAGAGATGAAAAAAAAAAATGAAACAAACAAGAAAAAAGTATAAAACCAAAAAGTTAGTTGCTGCCTTGCTAGAACTAACATGAATAAAACGTGAATAAAACTCGTTAGAACTAACGCGAATAATATGAATAAAGCTACGGTAGCCCCAGCCCGCCCTCCCGAATTTTGGCCTGCACAAAATGCTCATAAAAGTATAAAATCATCCCATCCCGCCCGCACGCCTGGGCTAAACCCGTGGGCTAAGCCTAGGCTTCATCTTTTTTAATATAGACTGGCCCGTGAGCGGGCTTGAGATGCAACTTCACGGGCTAGCCGGGCCCAGCCCAGCATGATGATGACCCTCAGCGTTGTGTGTGGCTTCAATTTAATGAAGAGGTCCATTAGGTCAGTTGGGCCCATGAGTTCCTCTATGTATACATACAATATATGTTTGTTTTAGCAATTAGGGTATAATGTTAGAAATGACATACATAAAAACTTGAGAGCAGTTTGGTGAGAGAAACCTAGAGAGACTGAGAGATACAGAGAATGGTGATTGTAATCCATGTTGATTATAGTGGATTGATTCGTCCCTTCCCCCTGGATTAGATACACAGGCTGTGTAGTGATCTTGTGTTCTTGCGTGTTTGGTTTTCTTGCTTTCCTAGTGCTCTTCATCTTTATTATTCTTGTTTCTAGATTAATATTGCTTGCTAGAATCGTTATGTCTTCCGCTAGATCGCAAAATAAAGTGGTATCAGAGCCCTTGGTTAGGTTTTCTAACAGAGTACCTAGTTAGGGCTTCAATCTAGGGTTTCATTAAAGATGTCGAATACCAAGTATGAGGTAAAGAAGTTCACCGGTAAGAATAACTTCTCTTTGTGGCAGCGGCGGATGAAGGATATTATAATCCAACAAGGTGTCTCAAAGGCTTTAGAAGAGAAGTCAAAAAAGCCTGCGGAGATGAGAGACAGTGATTGGGATGATCTTGACGCTAAGCCAGCCAATTCTCCCACGTGCATGCTATCACTTTTTATGATAAGTCAAGCCACAGAGAATTTCGCTCCTATTTTAATTGGACCTTTTGCTAGTGGGAAGTGGATTAATACCCAAAATTACCCGGCCCATCAGGTCATATACCAAATTATATAGGAAGTGAAACGAAAAGAAGAGGTGAAATTCATCCAATGACATAGTAAGCGTTTGTGATGCTCATGTGGGCGCTATTTCTTGATTTACCAATCTTATTCAACAATGGTTTAGAACATTTTCTTCTTAACTTAGTATTTTGACACGCTTGACTGACTAATTCAAAAGGCCAATTTTACTGTCTAATAGCAAAACTCCAGTTGTCTATTATTAACGGAAGTCCAATAAACCGGAGTACAACAATCTACAATCAATTCTGGTTTGAAAAATCCCCAAACCAAGATAAACAAAACAAACCATTGCGATGATCCACAAGACGATTATTTAATGTAGTGGAGAAGTATATAATAACACATCAAAGCATGATGACTCATACATTTAAATATAAAGCATATAACAAAGTTGATCTTCCTAACCTAAGGGAATATTTGAACCAATTTTGTCATGGCATGAAAAGACACAGTTCTCCTTCCGTATCTTTTTTTTTATTATTATTATACAAAAAAACTCGAAAATGTTACAGAAAAAAATAGATGTCCACAGATCAGAATTCAGATGAGTCTTCAGCCTTCCGAAGTGTGTAGACTCCTCAGGTGCCAAGCAAGACTCAATTGCATTGGACGGTTCTGGACACCGATGTACCTGGAAACTGTACAAGTCCATTTGTGTCTGCAACGTCCGGTACTATTATATGAGTCTAACCTAATTGAAAACCCTGATTACACGATAAGTTACGAAAAAAAAGTGTGAGGAGTCCACACGAATGCTTTGGTGAATAATTCCTTTGAGCAAAGCACGACACTGAATAATCTCTCGTTTTTAAACGGCTCAACCGCTTGAGCAAGTGACATGCCTAAATAAAAGATGCAAATTTTAATGTGGAGATTTTAGTGATTCAACTTGTGATTTGCCACAAGGACCCCTGGTCCTAATGAACAATCTGTACTCATTAAACGTCATCGCTTTGTACAGTGGTGGCTTTTCCTCTGTTACCAGCATCTTGGCAGGCTCAATGGGAATGTTGCCATTGGGATTGTAGAAGAAGGCAAGTGATACTCTCTCCTTTGCTGAATTCACAATCACCCTGTGCTCCACACTCTTGTATGTTGCATTGCTTAGCACCTGAAAATAACCCAATTCAATCAAATCACAACTATACGTAAACAAAATGAAACGTAAAACAACAATGTTACAAATACAGATACAGCTCGTATAAAAAAATCCGTGATGTAGGCTCGTTATTGCGCGAGTTTGAATCTTGTGATGTCTCGTGTGTTTTTAGATGAGATAATGACAGTGTCGTGCGGCTGCTGCCAATGCATTGAAAAAGTATAGGCCAGGCAAATGATATTTTTCCCCACTTTTTGCTTAGTATAAAGGTTGGAAAGGGACGACTAACCTCTCTTGGACGTAACCATAAGGGTTTTCATCCTCTGTGGAATATTCGGTTTAAGCCATAGCTATTGTCTGGAAGGGCGAGTCTGTCACCACAACCTGATCAAAGTGCCAGAGTAGACCAAGGGCCCTCCGCACAACATTTGGTTCACAGGACTACTACCCATAAGCGGGATTCAAACCCGTGACCTTGTGGGCGGGGGGACTTTCACCCTCACTCCTTAGCCATTTAGGCTACCACCTTGGTGGTATCTTTTTTCCTACTTGAAAGGGTTGCAAACTTGATACAGTGAGATGTGACTCTTAGACCATCTGGTTGTACCCTTGCTTCCAAGGACGAGGTCGGGGTACGAATCTAAGAGCGACTTCAAACCCCCTTTTGTTGTTAACACACTAACTTTCCCATTAAACCCTCGTTGACATATATTGTATGGAAAAAACTTGATATGGTGGTTCTAAGGTTCGATTCTTGGGGTCAGGTTCACAAGAAAGTAATTTCTGGTGAATCCCTAGTTCCGACGAGGATCACCTGTCTTCAACCAGTCTGAAAAGGAGAATAGTCAATGTGCTCGTAAGCTTGTCTGTTAACTTCAAACTTTAGGCACTTGTCCTTGTTGTCTTGTCTAGGTAGAAAGTGGAAACCTAGACACAAAATGTAACAGAGACAGGGGACCTGATGGCTAAAAGGTGAGTCACCGGGGTCCTACGTTAACTGAACACGTTTATTTCGTTCGACTCACCAACTTGGTCATACATTAAAAATATCTGATTGTGCAAATGTCAATAATACCATAAGTCAGATCGCATTTATCTTGAAAAAAATTTAAGAGTAAATATAATTTTTAGAATAACACAAATAGCCCAATAAAATAAATGATTCTGATCAGCTTCTCAGGTCCAATCCGATTAACAAGAACAGAGAGGGAAGGAAAAGTACCTGAATTTGATCACCAATGTTGACGATGAAGGCATTAGGGATAGGTTTAACGGTGACCCAATTATCGCCTCGCCGGACTTGGAGGCCGGAGACGTTGTCGTCGGGTAGGAGGAGGGTCATGCCACCGGGGTCCGAGTGCGGGGAGAGGCCCAGAGCGAGGTCAGGTTGTGGACACTTTGGGTAGAAATTAACCCTTAAGCAAGCACCTATTTCCTCCCCTCCAAAAGAATTCTGGAGGTAATCTTGTTCCAATCCAAGATTTGTTGAAAATACTTTCATCAGTTTCCCACATAGCTTCACCAATTCTTCACCATATTGTGCTACCAATTCCCTTCAAAATGTAAACAACCTAGTCAATAACAAATTCTCAATGTCGGTCCACTAAATCAGATACCGAGTTATTTAAGTCACGTCTTTGGTCTTTGAGTCGACTACCATTCGCGTGTTTTCGAATCATATAGTCTATCCATACATACGAGACTTTGTTCGGACTTTAATACGGGTTTCCTATTAGTAGACGATATAATTAATCTCCAAATTACTCGGTTTCATTGGGCAGAATACTGAGTGAGCTAGCCTTTAACTATATCTAGTTAGCCTCAACAAAGTTGGGGTTTCACCTCTATGGCTCGTTTGGATGCCGGACAGGACAGTAGGATAAGGAATCTTGGACTATTTAATCTCGGGTTTACACAGATGGCTCAGATTGGGAGCCCATTTGTGACCCGGACTATTTAATCCCCCTCCCATTTAATCCGGGCGGATAACTCCTCCCAAATCTCGGTCAATCCACCCCAAACTGTCTTAATTGTACTGAAATCTTCCAAACGAAGTAGTACTATTTAATCCTGCTCCACAAATGTCACATCAATATGGATCCACCATTCACAAATAATACTCCATGCTATTTTATCTCCGCACACTATGTTATCCACCAAAAACTAATCACACATCCAATCAAGCCGTTAAAGTGCCATTTAGTCCATGCATGAACCTTAAGAATGGTCAAAATCATGAACTAATCAAGAAGCAGGACCATTTTTTTTTCCCCAACAAATTTTAATGATCTCAAATTAAAGCAACTTTACTTGACATTTCTGATCACACAGATTGACTATAAATTCCATGAACACCTTTTATGAAAACGGTAATGAAGATTCTTTGAACCTTTTATCATGGCAATCATATTCTAATTTAAAAAATCAAATACCCACGATTGTCTTGTATTTGTGGCCCCAGCACCAAGTATTTCTTTTTATTGCCTCAGTTCTAGAATTCTAGATTAAGGGCTTGTTTGACCGACAGTTTTTCTCACAATTTAGACACTTGAGCAAGAACTCAAAATGAGTTCCGGAGGAGCTTTTCTCATTCTACTTCTCATTTTCTTCTTCTACCCTGTTGCGAAATGCATTCTAAATATTTCTCTTAAAAACTTCTATCATATTCAAAATACATTATGACAATAATTCAAAAAACTGAAAATTAGGCTCCCAAACACCCCTTAAGTGTTCATGGGGCATTATCTTGTGAGCGACTAATCTTTCGCTTGTCACTCATATAATCGAGATCCTCTTATGTGACATCTCTCACTTGATTTCTCATGTATTGCAAAAATTGTTGCACCATGGTCCCATTCCATTATACAAGCTTGTTCACTTTCGAACCCTCCGTTACTAAAAAATATTCAATTAAGTTTTTATCGATATTCAATCGACTTCATTTTTTGCATGTATAATTTATACATTCAGCGAGTCTAATTATTTAATGGAATTATAGTGAGTCTCAATTTACATCACACGAGCCATGCGAGAGAACGAGAACAATTCTCGATAGACGCAACAAGCGAAAAAATCGTGTGGCAGTGACAAAAAGTAGAAAATACTTTTCCGTTTTTAGTCTGCCTTTTTTTTGGGTCACTCGCCGTATAAACCTTCGTATGTATGACACATGTTTAACAAACCAAACAATAAAAAGTGAAAAGGGCAAAAAAAAAAAAATTATCATTAAACCACACGCAGTGGAGGCGCGTGCAATTACCTGCACTCGGGAGGAAGTTTAGGCCATTTATTCTGGTTCCTCATGCTGTTTGGAAGCAAATGGAGAAAAAAGTAATCACTCCAATCCAACTTCATCCCCTTCTCCACTCCTAGCCGGCTTCCGTACCCCTCGTACGTTGCCGGAGAATTCGCGTAACGTTGTTTCTCCTCTACAGGAAGGTGGAAGAACTCGCGCCACACCTCCCGGGTGCGCCTCATCAGCTCGTGGCTCACGCCGTGGTTTACCACCTGAAACATGGACGGAACTAGGATTTTAATTAAGTGCCGTGAGACACCATACTAACAATAATTAGCCTTGTTTAATTTCCATTTGGAGAAAGTTAATTCCCAACGACTCTCCATTAATTACCAATTGTTGTACGGAAAGTTACTATCGAAAGAATTTGATTAAAGAAGAGTAAAGGAAAATGAAACGAATTTTCCTGCAAGTATGATGTAAATCTATGAAATAGTTTAATATTGTTGATTTTAAAATGTCTTCATAATACATCTAAACTACTAAAAGTCTTTGAAAATTATATCATACGATATTGATCTGATCAACATAATGTTTGGCTTGATTAATATTCTTGACAATGTTTAAAAAATGTACGGACGCGAGAAGGCCTCACAAATGACAGACATGACGGTTATGCCCTTGCCAACAGACTCTTGGGACCACTAGAGCTTATACCTGATTTTTACTTTCAGGGTCCCGAAATTAGTCAAGGTGCGAGCGAGCTAGTCCCGACATCCGGTTACTGTTAGTGTTTTACCTAAGCCTAACCAACCATAAAGACACGAGAGACTAGTGGTACCAAGATAGAGATTTGAGGTGTGGACCCATTGTTTGTTTTGACAATTTCTTTACAAAAGAAAAACGTGGGTTTATCCATTTTACAATTCAAATATATATAGAAATATAATTTCCACAGTCATAAAAAAAGACCAATCTTGACCATGGGAGGGTTTATGATTCTATATGGTAATGGTGCTCTGCGGTGGGCTAATGCACTATTGTAGTAAGCCTCGGTTGAATCTATTGATCTTTTAGCTCATAGAATTTTATGTAGATTATATTCATACTGTAAATAAAGTTAATCGGACACCAGTAACTACGTGATCCATATAAACATTTTATAATGGTCATTTGCCGAATCATACTACACTTCTAGTGAAGGATCTCACATTTCACCCAATTCTCAAATTTTCCGATCAAATTTGATGATCCAAACTATTCAATGTGTTTAGAACGTGTTTTATAAGGATCCCCACGAAGAATTATAAAAAAAATGACCAGGAAGAGTTTCATCCGAGAAATTTTTCATATGAACCGTAGGTATATATTTTATGAAAAACTGCTCGGATGAAGGCCTTCCCGGTGATTTTTTTTGATGATTTCTCGCGTGGACCCTAAAAAACACATTTTAAATACATTGAATAGTTTGGATCGTTGAAATTTGATCGGGAAAGTTGAGAATTGGGTGACTCCCATAGTTTAAGCAAAGTGTGAGATCTCTAAAGGGTGGATACTGCACATTTACTTTTCTACAACAAATGTAGCATGTCCTATCAAATGGCTAATACTATATGACCAATCTGTTCTGACCTGAAAAAACCCCCACTCTCGGCACGCGCCTGAGATGAGGCTCATCGTCTCCTTGCGGAGGGAGGAGTCGTCGGACAATAAGTTGGAGAGATCGATCACTGGGATATTGATGTCATCACTCGCCGGTGAATCCAGTGGTGAAGGAGAAGGCCTTTCGGATAGTCGTTTGATGTATCGTTCGGGGATAGCGGTTATGCCGCTGTCGGAGAGAGATTGGACTCGGACTATTGGCTCTGGCCATGTTTGTATGCAGTTCATGTTATATCGAGAGAGAGAGGCTGGTGGATATGTATATGAGGGTCTACAAAGTGGCTATGTGACAGTGGTTGGGATTGTAGTGGACAGGATACTGAATGTGATGTGCATGAGAGAGAGAGAGAGAGAGAGAGAGGCACTATGTTGTAGTGAGATTTGCTTGAAGGAGCTGGTAATATATATACACAGTCCAAGGGCAAAATCCGGCGCCGTGATAATCTTGGTTTGTTCTCTGGCAATTATTCCGTAGCCCCAGAGCCGGTGGTGGACGCAGGATTTTTGATGCGGGGGACCACTCCATAGCAAATATACTGAAAAATTGAAAATGTACTGAAAATGCACTACTAGTAGTAAGAACCTTGGGGGGTTTGCAGGGGCCTAGCACCCCCCGAGTACCGCCCCTGCCCAGAGCAATAATCTTGGTTTGTTCTCTGGCCCTTACCGAGTAATTTTTCAATAGTTCCGGAACAGAGCCACATGATACTCCGAATAATTCTAGCATCATACATTTATATGCAATCCATACATTCAGTTGGTGACCCAACGAGAATATATAGTGTGGGGGAGTTCCGGAGGTATCAACCTGTGTGTGCTCCGAGTGCAGAAATAATTAGGCCACTTTTTTAAAGATTCATTACTCCCAAGCACGAAATATAATCCATCATAATCTCATTTTACGATATATATAATTTTGTTGGAGTATAAATCGTGATATGGCTGTCACCCATTTACGTGAAATATCCAATAAAACTAGGGTAGTGATTTTCACACCCCAAATTGTTATCCACACCCCCTTTTGTCTTTTAGTGAAAATTTCACACATGAAAATTGCACTAAAAGACAAAAAGGAGGTGTGGATAACAATTAGGGTGTATGAATATCAATTTCCAAAAACTAAATAATTAGACGTTAAAATTTACGAAATGAACAATTTTAAATTTATTGAGAAAGTCTCTTTCTTCTTTCAAATAGAGATGCCAAGATGTATATAATAAAGGAATTTGTGGGGGAGTGTTGAGCAGCTGTGTGCTATGTAGCATGCTGTGCAATCTTGATTGTTCGTCTTAGAAATCAGTGGTCCGGATTTTTTGGAACTGTTCCCTCGTGCGAACATTTCCAAAAAATCTGGACCATTTGATAACACATTTGACCGATCAAGGTTGCACAGCGCGCACGCTGCATAGCTCATAGCTGCCCAGCACGCCTCCACATCCTAAAGTCATTTGAATAGAGTCGGCTAGAAAAAAAGGTCATTTAAGATATCCGACAGTATCGGGTTATATCTTGAGAAATAGGAGTATTGAAGATTTGAAAATTTCAGTTATTAATAATGGAATCCTCCAATTTTAAGTCACATATTTAAAATGTTGACCAGATCGTCATACTTTTATTGAATTTTATACTCCTAGGAGCACACAGAAGAAAGGACCAATTATTCTATGGTTTTGAGGCATTGCCATGGGGTGCTGCATCACTCTTATTCACCGCATATTCTTGTAGAGCTTAGTACAATGTGTAGTAGATACGGGATTTGTGGTCCCTGAAGTGCCAGGGATGTAGTCCTGACCGTCCATCCCACAATTGACAATTGAGATATATTTGTTAAATCTTAGCAGTAATAATATACTCTTAGCGGTAAAAATACATCTGTGAATCTGAACCATCAATTATGAGATGGACAGTTGGATTGGGGGGAAAACAATTCTTTAGTGCCCTACAACCTCTCCAAATTTGTAGATAAGGGTGCTCAGAACACCACGTGGCAGTGCCCAAGGGGGATAACATCCTTGCTGACCCCATTCGGGCCGTTTGTGCTCGGCGATCAACGGCGCAGATTAGTTCAGTAATAGACAATGCAGATTTGTTTGGGTCCGAACAGATCTGCGCCGTTGATCGCCAAACACGGACAGCTCAGATGAGGATAGCACGCACTCCGTTTCCAAAATAAAGGGAGTAGAATATGAACTGTATTTACCACGTTTCTTGGACACGTTTCTTGGAGACTGAACTACTTTGTTAACTACCAGCTCCTATTGTATATGTATAATTAAAATCCCCTCAAATCTTTAGCAATCTATTCTGTTCATTGTAATCCCCAACTTTCTGTTTACAGCTTCATTATTTACGGTGTTACATTAATAACGTAGTATGTGTTTATAAATTTGTCGTAGTGTTTTTTTTATCTTAAGTTGTAGAAAAAAATAAAGTTGTTTTTCTTATTTTATCTTTTTGGATTTTTGGTGTAAGGAGAGACTTTTGAGATTTTTTCTGCAAAGAGTCGAAAAAATCGAACGGGTCCATAGTATATGTAATAAATACGTAGTACATTATAATGAGCGGATTGATTTGATCGGATATGAATATCAATTTAGATTCTATGTCAAGAGGGACCATCCATGTGTATGAACGAGGACCATATATATACACAGAAATTGATTAAAATGTATATGCTTTGGTTCACATGCCCATCTGTCAATTTTTCATTAATATTCAATAAAATAACCACCTAACCGTGAGGCTTATATCAGTACTTGTAGGGTCATGTGATGTGAAAGAGGTGCTAGCAATGGCATCATGTGAGCGGTGCTCCAAAACCATGAAATATTTTTCTTCTCCCGTTTTAAATTTGAAAAATGAATGTAGCATCCGTCAAACGTCAAAAATATTTCTTCTCCTGTTGCAACCGTTGCTGTTGTAATCGAGGATATTTGTCATATTCGGCTTCCGTAATTATAATTGAATAACTTTCTCATCATCACTCATACAATTGAGGCCTATGATTTTGTTTATTGACCAAACAGCTTGAGCCTCATTTAGGCCATGTTCCACTAACAAAAAACTAGTTTTGTTTTAAATAAAAAACTACTTCATTCCACTAAAAAAAACCCCACAAAAAATCAACAAAAAAACCACTTCATTCCACTAACCTAAAAAAAACCAAATCATTGCACAATCAAGTACATGTACTTTAATCATGTAAAATTACGAATCTGCCCTCCCTTCAAAAAAAAGAGAGCAATAGTTGTTTGGGTAGAAGGGTAGATTTGTAATTTCATAACACAACTAAAAAAACCAAAAAACCAAAAACTTGTTAGTGGAACTAGTTGGTTTTTTTGAAAAACTAAAGATAAAAAAAACCAAAAAACTAAAAAACCAATTAGTGGAACACCCCCTTAGGTGCATTCTGTCAATGCCTCATTTAGGTGCATTCTGTCAATGCCTTCAGAAGAAATAGATAAAGTAACAGCTACGGCAAAGGATCTAGGCGTCTCTCAAGGTTTTGAGAGTGATTTTTTTTTTTTTTTTGGCTTCTTGCTAGTCTCGGGTTTTTACTCTCCTTTTGTGTCCTGGCGGCATTTGATTATCTGAGTGAGGTGGTGCCTTCTTCATGGGTATGCTCTTTTTTCAACATGATGCCTCGTGCTTAGGGTCCTTTTCATCTTTATATTTATAGGAGTATTTAAAGACTAATAAATTTCATTTTTGCCATTAAAAAAAACGTCAACATATGATTTTTCACTTCATCTTTTATTTTTTAATTGTCTTTTTTGTACTTAAGTTTCTTTTCTTATGCAAGCAAGCACTCGTATTGTTGAGTTTGGACATAATGGAATATTATTCTTTTATTGTTTCAATAACCAACTATAAACCCAGACTAAAAACAGACCACACTTATACTCCCTCGTCTGGATTTGTTTATCCCTCATTGTATTGCAATTGGATAAAAAAATTAGTGATATTTTTTGAATTGATAAGTAATTATATATCCAATAAGGATCTTGTTTGATAGATCTCGATTAGTCCCATAAGACAATATTTTTAAATTTAAACAAAACATTATAAATTATAATATATAACCATTTGAAAAGTGACATGAACTTCCAAAATGGACTAACAAATCCGTAAAAATTCATCAACACACTTTGTGCTCTCACGCTTACATAGGATAAACTCTTATCTCCTATTTATAAGGAGCAAGAAAACTTTCTAGAATATAACAATCCTAGAATAATTCGACAAGCTTCTAGAGCAAGCTACCATCCATCATAGTCTGAAGGATTGGTGAAATTCTATGGAGACCCCTCACCTATGCTTCTTGGACATGAATACCCTATAATGTGTAAAAGCGCTCAAACAAGCCCCCTTATCTATGACTGTTTCCGAGCTTTTGCCATTAATCTTATATATTATTGCAGAATGACTTTCGCGAGGAGGGCTACGGTGGCGATAAGTGGCATAATTTAATTGGATTGTTATTGGAGATTTTAGAGGGCACATGTGACATACTCTAATTACCATTCCTATAATTTATCGAGCCACAAATTAATAACATTAAAAAGATTTTTCTTATTTTTTTCCTTCCATATTGAAATTTTGAATAGTGGGTAGATTGAGATTACCATAATTGGATGACTATTTTCTAGATTCGCGAAGTATATCTACATGATATTCTATACAATCGAATTTGAATAGTGGGAGATTGAGATCCGCAATTGAATAATTGATTTCCTAATTTGTGAAGTATATCAACAAAGTACTCTACTTAATTCCTTGCTCTCAATAGAATTTCTAGCAAAATTTAACTTTTTAGTACCTTAAATATTCGAAAACCAATAGAGGCATGGATTGTATCGCAAGCCTGGAGCCATGGCAATTAGCAAGGTAGTTTTAGATGCTTGGATATCACCTATTGATCTCCAAAAAACATCTTCCATTGGTTGGTAAACACTCACTGCTCCCCAGGAAGAAGAAATTGGATGCATATAATCTCTCTCTTATAGACAAAAATGGCTTCACCATATAAAAAGAAGAGGCAATTTGAGAGTTTTGGATTTGAAGTGATGTTTCTTCTCGACGTGTTTGACAATCTTATGTCACTCATATGCTGTCTCTAATTTATATTGCCCATGAATCCCCTTTTTTCTTAATTCCAAATTGCTTGCCATGATTATTTCTGTATAATGTTTTATCTAAGGTATGGCAGAGGCATCAACCAAGCAATGCACTCGCTATACGCTAGACAACTCTATATGTTTTAAAGCAAGAACAGGTAACAACAGGTAAAGCGTCCAATAATTGTCTCTGATGTTATTTTTTTAATTATTATTTTCTTATTTTTTCCATTGCTTTCCCTCTTATGTGGTTTGATGACTATTTAATTTTATGTTTTCTTTAATACTTCTTAAGATCAAGAAACATAGTAATGCCAAAAACAAAAGGTTTGGGATAATATATAAACATATATTTAGGCCTACAAAGCATGGAGGTAGGGTACATAAATATTTGTTGTCAACTATTTGAATCTACATCTATCTATACCGTTTATAGTAATGCAAAACGACCATCAATTGTAACAAAGTGACATGAGTGTTTGGCCAAAAAATTGTCTTAATTACATGACGATTATTCATCGTTACATAACGATTGCACATATTAACTAATGATTACATAGTTTGTTATGAATTTAATTATTCTTTATCTTATGTGTAGGTATGTCGAGGAATGGCATAGGAACATTGGGGTCTTCGTGATTACAAGTTATTTGTTAGATTGAGGCATTGTGGATTTCAATATGAAAATTTTATTTGTTCAGTTAAGTTTTAGGGATGTTAATTTTATTTTATTGTTGGTAGATGTGTACATTGATTTATGAATTCTAAAAATTTAAACTAACCAGACATTTATATTTGATAGGACTTACATTAATTGTTTGTGCACTTGAAATCATCCTGTGCATAGCATGGGTTTGATGCTAGTTAAGAATTAAGGAAAAATCTTACAAATTATAGATACCCTTGTTGTTCAATACACGGATCCGGGGTGGGTGTTGTGGGGTAGGTGATGTGCGCCGTGTTGTGCAGCAAAATGACGTAGTTTTGGGCACACCTTTGAAGCTTCCAAGGGCCTTGTTTGGAGGAAGAAAAAAATCACTACAAAGTGTCAAACCCAAAGTGCCTAAACCCTAAACCCAAATTGCCTAAAACCACTATACCCTACCCCGAAGAGCCAAAATCCCCCAAAATTGAACCCAAAATTAACTCTCCAAACAAGGCTCTGGAAGTGTACCAAGAAAATGAGCAAAACTACGTCATTTTGCCGCACAACACGGCGCACATCACCTACCGCACACCACCTCCCCCAAATTACAAATACACACACATACTTTAATTAAATTACCATTGTTTTGAAACCCCCTTTTCATCTCTCTCTCTCTCTCCTCCCTCCATCTAGGCTAAGCCAGTCAAGGTTTATTTTATTTTATTTTATTTTCTCCAATCCCCCAACAAATTAAAACAATCTTTCAAAAACTTTTTTAATACAAAAATTAAACAACAAAATTGAATATTCCGGAAACATCTAAAGACTTTTGGAGAATCGGTGATGACTCTCAATAGGACTATGTTGAATGATTTCATGAAGTACTAATTGTATGCTTTTGATGTTAAAATTGGACGAATCTGATAAGATGCTCCAAGGAAGATCAATAAAACTTGTCAAAATTGAAATTGAATTCTGATAACTTTCCTTAGTCGAACCTAGGCGAAACTCCAGTTAAATTTCTGAAACTTCCCAGGTTCAAATTGGGGATGATAAACAAGCCAAACTTATTACTCGTTAACATCTGATTTGGAACTGGTTTCTTACGTTAACAAATCAAGTTTCCTCATTTTTTAAAAACTCCTTAAGCTTTTCGAACAACACTTGAACAAGTTATTACTCGACTAGTTAAGCTTACAATTTAAAAAAATTCAAACGATTTGAGAGCAACTTGTATTAACTGGAGTTAAGTTTTCATGATAAATAAATCAAACCTAAATATGTTTAATACGAAGCTCAATATAAATTTTGAAGAGCAATCCGCTATTAGGTTTATCTTCTTTTAAAATTGAGAATCAAATTAAAATTGGAAATTATTTTGATGTGGGCTTGTTTGGCTCGTTTATCTGGTGGAACATTTTCAAAATATTTAATGGCTATTAAATGGTATTATTGGTGAATGGTTTTAATCCAAAAGATGTATCTATTCAGGTTAAATGAATTAGACATGACTATATTAAAAGGTGCGACTATTCGGGATAAATAAATAGACGTAACCATCGGATTTTTAACAAATGGTGTGTTTATTCGGGATAAATGAATAGACATGACTATTGGATTTAAATGGTGTGACTGTTGGGTTAATAACTATTTGTGAACGGTCACAATGGTTTGAATGTAAAGATGTGGCCATTGGTGAATGGTCACAAGTCTATGCCTATATAAAGGCTAGGGGTTCCACCAATTTCCTATATAGAAAAAAACGATTATGATTCTAGTTGTTGTTTCTCTTTAGAATTATCTCTTACATATATTTTTGATGGGCTCGTAAAATTCAAAGGTGTTCTGGTTCTTCTTCGTCTGTGCATGACGCAGTTGGACAAACACTTAATCGGTACTAGGCTTCACTGTATCTTGGAGTCGAATTGGCTAGTGACCAAATTCACTCGAATTGGTGGAGGCGAATATCATCTTAAGGACAGCGACAATGTAACACACCTTGAAGCAATCATTTATCTCTCCATTTTTATCCACTTCCATCGCTTATACAATTTTTACACTAACATTATCAACCGAAATACATATCTGGGATTGCAGAATTTTCTGTGGTGAAGAACGTATATTGGAAAATTTTGCGAAACATATTTCTAACCTCCTAACTTTAAATTAACACATACTCCTAAATAGGCCAGGGCTTGTCTCGAGCTCTATGTTTTGGACTCAACTGTTTAGTTTAGAGCAAGTGCAGCCAGGGACGGATTCAGAAATCTAACTCAGTGGAGGCACTTTATTAATTGTAATTGTGCAAATTTTTTTCCTAGTCGACGATTTTGCTAAATTAAGACATTTATTATGGACTATAAAGATTATAATGTATAATTTTTTTATTAAAAAGATGGGAGAAAATTAAAATTGAGTTATAAAAAAATACTACGTGAATTGTTATAACCATTATATGTTCAAAATATATATTATAAAACTACAACGTTGTTGTATAGTGAATGTTGTTGGTCTAGGGGCAAGAGAGAATGTATTGATTTTGGAAGCAGAGGCCTTGGGTTCAAACCTCAACAATCACTGTTAATTGACAACCTTTTAAAATTTGTGGCGTAAAAAGGAGAAACCAAGAATTGAACTGGCGACCTCTAGGACAAAGCCAAAGCACCTTTCCACCAAACAACACCCAGAAGATGTTACCTAATTTGGACACAAATTATATACACACGAAACTTATTTTCCAAAATTAATTTTTTTTGACATTGAAAACTGGGATCCGTCCCTGAGTGCAGCGGCATAATTTTCATTTTACCTACACACATCTCTATTAATACTCCAACAATACTTTCTATTTTAACTTTTTTCTATATAAATAATATTATAAAAGAGAGGAAAGAGAGAGACAAAGTGGACCCGGACAAAAAGGGGAAAGAGAGAGAGAAAGAGACGAGAGATAGAAAGTGGGGTAACTAAAACCAATTAAAAAAAGCAATAGCTCATGCACAGTGCCACTCTATCTTTACCGAAGTACTGTAGGCAGGGTAAGAATACCGAATCCAATAGCCAATCTGCTGCAGCTTAACTTGTTTTGGTCCATCTCTCCATTATACCTTATTTTGCACATATAGCTACGTTGTTGTTTTTGCACTAATAGAAACCTCTGAGGTGCTATTAAATTATTTGGGGTCAGTCCATATCGAACTTTGCTCCGTCTTTAATTGGACTCTCTATAAATGAATAGTTAAATCGGGTCTCAAAACTAGTTGAAGTACACATAAGCTGGTCCGAACACATAAGTTATCGAAGAAAACCCGTTTAGTGTAGGCTTTATGGGCCTAGCATAGAGTTTAGGTGATAATTCGTATTGTTTATTAATAATGGTTGAACTACTTCATTTTAGACAATGTAGATCCCATGGCAACGCTTCTATAGGTACCGACTGGCATCGGGGAACCCGTTGTGGGTTCCAAATAATCAATCCAAACCATTCATCCTTCTCAAAATTGAATTCTGAGTGGGCTTACGCGGGAATTGAGTCAATCGGACGACTGTATGAGCTCGATCCAAAATCACCCCATTTGATTCAAAAAAATGAACGATTCAAATTAATCGTTTGGGACCCACAACGGGGTCCCCGACCTCATCTGTACACGGTCTGTACACATGGGGTCTGTACCCCTTGTTTTACCGATTCCATGGATATCAGTTTCAGTTTAGTGGCAATTGCGGCGGTAGCTTCAAATTCTT
This sequence comes from Vaccinium darrowii, assembly GCA_020921065.1. NCBI lineage: Eukaryota > Viridiplantae > Streptophyta > Magnoliopsida > Ericales > Ericaceae > Vaccinium > Vaccinium darrowii. Next base: position 5,406,979 of record CM037159.1, on the reverse strand, counting down.
TACAATAATGCTAGAGATTCTAATTGATTAATAATCTACTAGTATTTTAATGGAGCCTGGTAAGCGTTATAATACACCCCTTATTTAAATGTGCATGATATGTATATTCTTGAATCACCTTGAAATTATACTCCTTTTCTAAATTGTTGATCTTATTCGGATTTTGATGTAATTTTGAAATGTTCATATTTCGCTAATAATTTTTTTTTTAAAGATTTTAAAAATTTTGTATAATAGAACTAGTATCAAATAAGATTCATATTACACATACATTACATTACAAATTGTAAGATATAAATAGTTTAAAAATTATATCAAAATCTGTCGGGACCAACATTTGGGACAAAGGGAGTAAAATTTTTCGATAGAAATTTATAACACGCATTAATATGTATATTCTTTCACAGTCTTTATATAAAACTTGATAGCATTTGTTTTAAAATTCACAACAATAACTAATTATGACATACAAATGTATAAAATCAATGTTGATGACTAAATGTTATGAACTTATGTAAAAATGTTTTACGAGTAATTTTTATACAAAAAGTACAAAAATTCAAGTCTGACAATAATAAATGTTTACACCCACCTTGGCCAATATATGTGCAACAAATAGTTGTCTATGTATTTGTACACAACCCCAAAGGATGCTTAACGTGGTAGTCAAGGCCTGCCTGAAACTAAAAATGTGCCCTCTTCAAGGTATCATATTCGAAATGTCTTACGTATGCATTCACTATCGTCAAGTTAGTCCAATATGAAGTTTTCATTTGAAAATTATATCCGTACACGGATTTCAATACTCTGAATCATAAAAAAGAAAAAGAAAGTATTGATCTAGAAAGTAGGAGAGTTTAGTAGACTATATTTAATGTGTGTATATGACTATTGGATTAAGAGGGATGTATGTGGTTGGGAAGTGTATCAATCAGTTTCACAAAAATTGCCAGTCAAGTTTTTCTTTTTGCTGTCTCCTATTAATAGTCCAAACTGATATACAAAAATTGTCCTTCAAAGATAATGGAAGGCCGACATATTAGCCATGCCGACTGGCTTTTTATTCATCACGTGGCAAACATTTCCCCAATATTTGGTATTTTGCACGTGAAATTTTTTTCGTACCGAAGTTAATTTGGGACTTTGTGGCAAGGTCTTTTGGGTTATTTTTTCTTAGTTTCTTTATTGGGTACCATTTTACATTACATTATGTGGTTTGACAAGAGAAATCGGAAAACTATATTAGTACAGACTAAAGTTGAAAAAAGTTCATGTAAGACGACGAAACAGACCCAAAAAGTTGAACCGAATTTGAGCAACTTTCATCGCTTTACATTAACGTTTTTCAACTTTGGTTTAATAATTTTATACTTTCCCAATTCCTCTCATCAAGCCGAGAAATAGAGTGTAAAAATTTCACCCGAATCTGGTGATGATTAAAAGAAAATAATACTAAGTCACAAAAAAGTTAGCCCGAACGAAAATTATATACGTTAGCTATTCTGATTGAGATTCATATCGAGTTTTACTTTTGTAGATACCCCAATTGAGTTTGACCTTAAAGATCGAGGGCTTCATTACACATCGTCAATGGTGTTTGCTTAGATAGCATCAAGGTACCCATTGCAGCACACCTTATGAATTCGATGAGAGTCGCCACTTGGTTTTAGAAAACCAAGAAACCGGTCAGAGATTCTAGATTCGGGAATAGGTTCAAGACTCAAGCAGTTCTCAATGATGAATAGGTTCAAGAGAAAGGCCTTGAGGGTTCGTTATTTATCTGGATTAATCGCCTTCACCCGTTGGTGCTGTATGTGAAGTATCATGAAGTGCCTCATATCTGCCTGCCAATAAGTGTAGAGCTTTGCTCTGCCCTTTAAACATTAAATTGCGGCTTCCCTTAACAACAATTGTTTTTAAGTGAGTTAGTTAGCACTAGATCCAACAATCTCAATTGTCATGATGGTTCAAAATCAACTTTCTAATGCAAGTCCCGTATAGGGTAATATTGCAAGAAGTAAAAAGGTGATGGGCTCTCATGCAAATACAATATAGCCTTCATAAATGTTTGTGCGAAATTTTCCATTCCCGTAACCTTCATTGAATGAATCCCTGTCTATTTTCCTTTTCGTTTCCTTTCACAATCTTTAGCTGTCAATAATTTTCTAGAAGTGATTAAAACCGTCACATTAATGCACAACAAGAATAACATATGCCCCGTTTGTTTGGCCGGATACTAGCATCAAATTGAACTATATATTTAAACAGACGATATGAGTCGGTGTCCAAGTTAAAATTCTTTGTCCCGGGATTTTGATAAAAATAGAATATCCAATCTCATAAAATATGGGTTACACAAACGGAGGCGAACATCGAAAAAAGTGTCCTAATTCCCACCCCCCCAACCAATTTTTTAGGGACCATATGACCAGCACGTTAAGTTTGAAAATTATTGAAAGTGATGGTAGAATCTTAAAAATTCGATAGGGGTACATCAAAAAAGGAAGGGAAAGCAAGCTACTTTGCTACGGGAGAAACCGTAGACTACACTTCATAGGAAAATATATGTGTTTAGATATATGCTTTTCACGTATTTTTATACAATTTTAGCACATGTGCTGAGACTACTGCACTTAGAGAAATGAGCTATTTCCTTAGAACACATCACTAACTTTAAACAAGGGCGGAGACCATGTGGCAAGTACTAGGTTAAAAAATTAGTTTTATACACCAAAGCTTTGTTTGATTTGCGGATTAAATTTACGGGATTAATAGTTCTTGTAATTGGTAGTCCCTGCATTATCTATCGTGGTACTAAATCTATCCAATCCCATGTTTGACTAATCAGAGACTACATTTGGAATATCACCTAGAAAAGGGAATTTCTTTTTGTAATTTTCTAAGGTTATTTTGTAATTTTCCAAAACATTTAATGATGTCTAGGGAGCGTTCGAGGACATTTTCATAATTTATCATATCTTGTTAAAATGAGTTTCCTGCTTGCACCCTTAATCCCACACAATCCCATCCCCTCCTTGGGATTCTATAGTATCCCACATATACATAGTGGGATTAATACTTCCGACATTCATTTGGGAAACCACGCATGTAAATAGTCCTATCTCAGGCGCCTTAACTGCAAATTAAACGAGGCGTAAGTACAACTTCGATATGAATTTTTACGAATATTATTACTCGCTCAACAATGCTACAAAAATATAACCTTAGCCTGTTTACCATCGTTGCCAAACATGACCTAATCACATTATTCTTGTCTTAGGTATTTGACTCTACTGCTCACAAACCTTGGCTCCACCTCTAATTATCAATCCATCATCACTTTAACAACGTGCGTGGTTTTACAAATAATCAACAAGAAGGCGTGCATCCTAAATTTCTTCATCTAGAAATCCAAACACTTTTAACTATGTATTCCAGAGTGATCTTGAGAGGAAAAGAAAATGACATGTTTACAACTTGTATCACAACATAATGAAAGTTTACTTTTGTTTGACATGGCTTTCAAAGGAGGTAAGTCATAATTGAACACATGCATTGTTCTATTTGTGACTTCTAAATCAAATCACACGTCTCTAATAATCGGATATCTTGATCAGTTTACATGCATGCACCTGGAATTTAAGAGATCTTGAAGTTAATGATTGGGAGCCAAATGGGTTGGTCGTGCGAGTGGGAGCATGCCATTAAATAAGGGGCATACCCACTGAGCTCGTACTTTCGACTCCTACGTACCGCCAACTAAAAATCCACATGGCCATTGAAAATTTTCTTGGTCATTAATTTCAGGACTCTGGCATATATACATCGATCAAGTTGGGTGTAAACTGGCTCAAACAACCAGGTACCATAACAGTCCGACAAATCTACACATCCCGAGGGTTTTTTGGCTTGCGGTAGGAGACGAACCTTAGGGCATCCTTATCAGCTTCAACAAATTTTGGACCAAATTTAACCACAAAAACACCTTTTACAATTTAGCAAGTCACTTTATCAAAAACTCACAAAATCAGACTCTCTATTTTAACTTTACTATATTAAACTACTCTCCTCAAATCTACCAAAAAAAAAAAACTCTCCCTAAATCTAATCCGGAAATGATTTCCCGAGAGAGGAAAAGGTGGTGGACCCCCTCCCTTTGACTTCCCCTCCACACCCACCCTTACACGTGGCCCCCCCACCCCCACCCCCACCCCCACCCCCACTTGCCAGCACAAAACTCGGGAAAGGAAGAAACAATAAAAAAAAAGGATAACCCGTGAATAGTGTTTCGCTGGGATGTAGTGTTACCGTGGCAAAAACAATTTGTTGAGTGAAAGTAGAGAGACTGATTTTTGGGGATTTTTGGGGGTTTGGCTCAATAATTTGTCAAAAATAGTGTTTTACAACACCAAATGAGGATGCTCTTAGCGTTAAAGGTAGATAATCCTTTATTTGTTGTCATACTAGCTCCCACCCGACCAACCTTTCGATATTTAGCTCTTGTCAAATCATATTTAGTTAAATTGGACATCACATTTTTCATATTTTCGGTAAACTAATATATATATATATATATATATATATATATATATATATATATATATATATATATATATAAAGACTAATTGGATGGTTTAGGTCTTTTTTTGTTGGACTTGATTGACGTTGAACAAATATCACCTTGCTTAACCAGAACACAAGTAGGCACATGCTTTGGTATGTACCACCTTCCCACTATTCATTTGTTTGTTGTCTAGAAAAAAGAGGATCAAATAGTTATATATATATATATATATATATATATATATATATACACACACACACACAAGAAGTTTCCTATGAGGACTCCCTCACAAAAAAAAAAAGTGTGGGAAAATAGTTGTGAGCCGTTGGATCGTGTGAAGGGCATAGGATTCAACAGTCTACAATTGTTTTCCCGCACTTTTTTTGTGAGATAGCCCTCACAAGAAACTTCTTAGGATCAACTTCTAATGAGGGATCCCTAGCTCATTTTAAATAAAGTGAGGACCTCATGCTTCCTGACCAAATTTCGACAATCCAAACCGTTAGATGTGTTTAAAATGTGTTTTATATAGCGTTTTTAACAGAAACTGATCAGATGTAGCCCTTCCGGGTATTTTTTTTGGATAAATCCTCGCGGTGGACCTTAAAAACACATCTAACGGTTCGGATCGTCAAAATTCAGTTTTGAAAGTGGAAAAATTGCTTGATCCTCACTTTATTTAAAATGAGGAATCTCTCATTAGAAGTTGATCCTAATATATATATATATATATATATATATATATATATATATGTGTATATATATATATATATGTGTATATATATATATATATACGGGTACTCTCCAGTCAAGGATCCCGGATTTCCCGGATTGAAGCGTTTTGATGCTTTTAAAAATTATTTTTGGAAAATCCGAGCCGTCCAATGTGTTCAAAAGGTGTTTTCCAAGGTCCACGAGGGAAATCTTCAAAAAAAAATACCGGGAAGGGCTTGATCCACGCAGTTTTTCGCAAAAATTGCATATTTACAGTTTTGCAAAAAACAGCGTGGATCAAGCCCTTCCCGGTATTTTTTTTTTAAGATTTCCCGCGTAGACCTTGGAAAACATCTTTTGAACACATTGGACGGCTCAGATCATGAAAATTTGATCCGGAACTATGAGTTCCGGACCGAAGGGTCCCGGACTAGAGAGTTCCTCTATATATATATATATATATATATGGGGTTGGGCCACCCAGCATCATTATTCATTCAATGGTGACCTAGGCAAAGGGGTACTCATCTTTTTGGTTTACAAAGCCTTGTTTGGACTATTTTGGTTGTTGGGTGAGTAAAAATGAGACCGTTAAATCATTTATACAATTTTGGGTCTCTCTTTAGTTTTCCCCTTTTTCAAATTCAAATTAGAGAAAAAAAAAAAAGGCTCCCCAGATCCGGTTTGGATTGGTGGTGGGTGATAACTTTTTATTAGCTTTTCCTTATTTTCGTGTTTTAACCCTGGATTTGGTATCGAGCTCGTCGTGGTGCGTGATTAGTCGGCTTAGCAGGCATTTGCTTCCCCCGCCCAGTGTCTTCAAGGATTCATTGGTTCTTCCAATGTTTTTCTCGTGCCATGTACGGGCAGGTGTTGGCTTTCTGATAGCAGATTTGTGGAGGTGTTTCCATCAGTAATTAGCAATGGGATTTCCTCCCAATTTTGGGGATTGTTTGTTTTGATTGTAAACTCTTCCTGCCCCGAACTTTGTTTTTTGTGAGAAATGAGCCTGGTCTTGTGTTTGGATCTTGACATTAGCCAGTCGGCCTATTTAGTTTTTCAGTATGTATTCCTATTCATTGTCTTCAGATGAAAATCGTAGAAAGTGCCAGAGGCCTTTCTTGAAATACAATTATAGATTTTTGATCCCAAAAAAATGGACATGATGTGTGTTTGAAAGATATGAAACATTGTTACTATCAAGAGATTCACCACCTAGGATGCTCTCGGGTGGTTAAAATGTCAAGATCCAACTTGGAGGGTTAAAATACGTGATTGGCCAGTGAAACAAAATCACCCGAGGTTTTTTAAAACCCATATTAGAAAATTCGTATCTAAAAATTACAACGCCAATGACCGTGACGACAAAAATCCCCGGGAAAATTTTGAAAAATTAATTCAAAATTATTGTTACAAAAATCAGGTTATCACATGAAACATGGCCAGCCTAACTTAATTACTCCCTCCGTCCCCAAATTTTGGTCCCTCGTCCAATTCTAACCGGATAAAAAACAAGCTATAACTTTTGATCGGTAATGAATTTTATATTTAATATGGATCTTGTTTGATAGATCTCAATTAATTCTATAAAACAATGTTTTCGAAATCATGTAAAACAATGTATATTATGAGATATAATCAATTGAAAAGTGGCACGAACTCCCAAAATGGACAAATAAATGGGGACGGAGGGAGTATTATTAGGACACAGTGAATAGTTGAAACGCTTTAAGGAGTGTTCGAGAACTACCCTTCATAAAAGTGTTTGTACTTTTAGCTAGGAGGCATATTATTTTGGTATTAGAGCATCTCCAACAGTCTCAATGGCATCCTCAACAAATTTGCCTAGAAAAGTGCTATATAATGATATAGCTGGCCAAAAAATACCACATCTACCTAACACACTAGCCACTTGGCTCAACAAAAAAAACAAAAAACAAAAAAAAAAACCCATCTGACTCGTTTTCTACCTTCACCGGCGTGTGCGAGCTCCGGCCAACTTCTCCGACGACGAGTCTTGGACCATTGAAATCACCTCGACGAGACCTACAACCTTCTGGTATCAAATAGATTTTACGATCACTCCTCCGTTGATTCGTTTTTTCTAGCGAGAGAGAGAGAGAGAGAGAGAGAGAGAGAGAGAGAGGCCATGGCGAGCTCGCCTTCCCTCGCCTCCTGTGGCGAGGTACTATAGCTGCGAACGAAATGGTGAGATGAGAGGCGAGAGCCTATTGGGAGTTGGTTTTGGAGGTTTGCCTCGCCAATTTGCCGGAAATCTCCATCTGCCGAGGCTGCTAGACACTACAACAAATTACACAATTGTCGACTAAAATTCTCGACTAGAAAATTTTAGTCTCCAATTTCTATTCAATTGCCGACTAAATTAATTTTGGTTGGCCAATGGTGATTTTAATCCCCGACTAAATTAATTTAGTCCCAAAAAACAAGTTTTTCCCGACCAGAATACGTTTTTGTTGGGGAAAATATGGCACGAATAACATATTTTGGCGGGAATTAAATTACCAACCATTTGGTCGGCAATAATTTTTTGCGCAGAATAAAAATTTACAAAAAAAAATTGGCGGAGGATATTTTTATTTCCCAACTAAAAATTTAGTAGGAAATTCTTGAATGATATTTGCCAACTAAACTATTAGTCGGCCAAAGAAGGATGAATCAGCCATAGTTGTTCCACACATGTGGTCCAAACCATTGCCAAAATACCAACAAAATATTTGGTCGGCAAAAGTTTCTTGCGCGAAATTTAAATTTTAGAAAAATAAATTGGCGGTGATATTTTTCTTTCCCAACTAAAAATCTAGTTATACGATTTTAAGGCCTTGAATGCAATAAATGTGATCCGATCAAGCAGGTACCGAAATAAGATGATATCCATTTCTGGTGACACTGATGAAATTAACGGGGCGTGTAACATAAACAGTCTAGATCGACTATTGTAAAAATTTACTTGGTGATGCCCTTTAAATTCTATATGTTGAATGCAGTTAATAGCAAACTATGTCTTGCGTTGTAGTCGATTGTACAGTAGCCTTAGCCACCCTCCCACTATTCATTGATTCACTCTGCAAAAAAATACATTTTTGGGTAGCGGTGAATACTCAACATAATCACAGAGTAATTTTTCAACGCTCTTGGAGTGTCATGTGGCATTACAGCGTTGCTGTGTTGTCTACGTGGTACTCCACAATTTCCGTAGCAACAAATCATTCGATCGGTAGGGACAATTATCATTCACTTTTGTTGAGAGGTTAAGAGACAAGGAGTGACGCACATAGTGTGGTACTAGCAATCTTTTATTCTTTTATTTTTATTTTTCGATCTGCCAAAAAAAATTTATTAATCTCTGAAGATGATATAAAGATTGAAAGAATCACGGGTACACCAACAAAACACAATCCAAGAACCAAAACCTGAAGGAGCCAAGGAGGCAACCTAAATACCACAACAAAAAAATGACCACACGCCCGCTAAAACAACCCAACAACCTAAAACCAACAAAACAACCTAAAAATCTAAGAGTGGAAAAACAAAACCATAGGAACAAGCCGAAAGAAACAGAGCCTAATACCAAAAGAAACAAACCACCAAAATTCAGATTTAACAAATTTAATACCCCATAATTAGTATTACTATCCTTGAGTTTTGTGATTGAATGTACAAAAATTAGGCTATTAGATCGGACCCCTAACATGTCTGTCCAATCCAGAGTCGTTTGTTAGATCGAATATGAACATCACATTGAACGCTCACAAATTGGAGAGAACCCAGATATGCAAGGGGACCATTTTGGTGGTTGAACAATTCACTTGAAATTGATCCTATGGTTATGGGGTTAATTTCTTTCTCTTTTTCTTTTCGAAAGTATGGAGATTGAAGTGGTTGTACCCATATAAATATTTTTTGGGGGTACTTACCCATATATATATATTTTCCCATCATATAAGAAATAATGCTACACCCACGTGCTATTTTTTCTTATGACTATTTCTGTACCAAAAAAAAAAAAAAATTGCTTATGACTATTTCTAAAAAATTCCAATCACGTTGGAAAGCAAAACAGTCCCATGCCCTGCCCCAAACTCGTGCTTCACACTCTATGATATGCATTTGTGCTATAATGTGTATGTATATTCTAGGAAGGGATATCGTGTCGTGTCATTTATTGTGTTCATGTTGTGTCACTGCAGGTTTTGTGTCTTTTTGGGTTTGTGTCGAAAAACATGTTAACAAAAACGTGTCAAATATCTTGACATTAACCCGACTTACTTCAAACCGCATCATGTTCGGGTTGACATTGTTAATATCCTAAGTAATTTTTTTTTAAATGCACGCACTGTGCATGGACAACTTATTCAATTAATCCAATAACATAAATGAGGACATTTTCAATGCCATTGCAATAGTTGAAAGATAATACCAATAAAAAAATTAGTGAATAATTAGGCATTGAAAAATGTCTTAAGCCACAACTAGACATTTGTTTCAATTTTCCTTGAGAAGTAATGCACCAATGACTATAAAATAAGCAATTTGGCTGTTGAATGAATCAAACGTGACACCAATTCACTTGAGATCGACCGATCCTATGGTTATGAGGTCAATTTCTTTCTCTTTCTCTTTTCCAAAGCATGAAGATTAAAGTCACCGGGGCCTCTACTGTCCCTTAGGGACGGCAAGCCCTGCCAACCTATTCGAGTCATCCATTTCGATAATCAACAGTTCAGATTCGCAAATGCATTATTACCGATAATAATACACTTTGACCGGTAAAAATTCATTAGTGAATCTGACCGTTAATTGCGAAGAGGGACAACTAAGATCGAAAATTGGCAGGGTCTATCGTCCCTAGGACAGCAGAGCCCCCAATTCAAATTAAAGTGAGGTTGTACCCATATAAATATTGTTTCATCGTCTAAGAAATAATGCTACACCCACGTGCTATTATTGCTTATGATTATTTCTGAAAAATTCCAATCACATTAATTGGAAAGCAAAGCAGTCCCATGCCCTGCCCCAAGCTCGTGCTTCACACTCTATGATATGCATGCATGTGTGTTATAATCTACTCCCTCTGAGTTTTTTTTTTTTTTTTTTGTCCATTTTAGAAGGGTGTGTGAATTTTCAATTGCTTATATATTTCAATCTACAATATTTTTCATGATTTTGAAAACTTTGTATTTTAGAACTAATCGAGAACTGTCAAACAAGATTCATATTGTATAATTTTAAATTCATATTAAAAGATATAAGCAATTGACCGATTACACGAATTAAATTAAAATTGTACCAGGTACCATCGAAACCATGCCCGATTGTACCAGGTACCATCGAAACTGGTTGATTGCTGCATCCAGACGTTCAGATCATTTTGTGTCGAGGGGTTTTGAGCCGTTGAATTGTGATTTTTATTTTTATATTTTAATATTTTTGCGTGATTCAACGGCCGGAAAACTTCTTAGCATAGAGGCACAAGGGTTTTTCACCACAGAAGATATGGACTTGTATCCACATGCTCTATCAAAGTGAAAATTAATGAATTTTATGTTTCATTCTGAAATCAAACTGTCAGTATAAGCGGCTTCCGCCACATTGGAATTAGTGTGGGCGCAGGTCCACACAATCAACTTCTTAAAAATTACACTTTTGCTTAGGACATAAGAAAGGTTTTTAGATCAAATTCTCTTGAAATTATTTATATATGGTCCACGAATTAGGATAACGTGTCATTTAAATGGTAGCAGATCCTCTGTCCGACTGCCTCTATCTAACCTCCCTGTTTCATTCATCTGCGCCGTCCATCCGAGTAATTCATTGCTCGAGTTCAGTCTCAGTATTAAACAGATCTGAGCCGTCTATGTTCACCTGTGATCCGAACCGTTAATTGCTCGAATGAATGGCGCATATAGGTGGGACAAAGGATCTGCTGCCCATTTAAATATTCTTTTTAGCAAATTCCTATATTTTGTACCATTTATATTTATATATTGCACTCAATTCATCGACTTTGTGAAAGTGAGAGATAAAATGTTTAAAATATTAATTTATTTTCTTATGTTCAAAATATTTGAAGCATGAATCAAAGTATGCATGCCCCTTTTGACTTAAAGGAGAAAATAAATATAATTTGTACCCCACTAAACTAAGTTTTCTGGCTCCACCGTCAATTTAAACAGTTCATTCTAGAATTATCATGAAAATAACATGTTTTAGAAAAATTCATTTGTCGGACATCGATACGCAACGCAAGTGACATCATTAATTTAGATAGATGTTCTCTGTTAAAACGAATCTTCATATATAGCCTATTCTAAAAAAATTAAAAATGACATGGTCATATACTTGGTGATCTTTAATCAAATTGAATTTTATACAGATATTTTCCTTTGCGAGTCTAGATAAATATTCGGCTCTTCATTGTGGGTTCGAGATGACACAACAAAGTACTATTACTTTGATCGGATATATAATGATTTAAGGTATGGAGGGGAGCTTTTGTGTAACTGTACTAAGGTGTTGTGAGCTACTAAATAGTGCGCAATTTGAACCATCCATCTCTACAATTAATGGTTCACTTTTAGCAAATTTAGACCGTTAAAGTTATGTTTGGACAGCTCGAATTGTGCACTGTACCCTTTCACCATAGGATTCTAGGTTCCGTGAGCAGTGAAGTCGTGAATTCAACCAGGTAGAATTTAATATACTCCTTAGGGTTTTTCTATTGTCAGCCCAATATAAAAGATAAAAAACACATACATCCCTACACATTTTTCATATATTTCAATACACTTTCACACTTCTGTCGTAATTGAGTCAGAGTTGAAGATGAGGTAGCAGTGTCATGTGACAAGGAATCAAGAGTAGCCCTTATACTGGCAAGTCATTCCTAGTCTTGCTAGGGGATTCAGTGTTGCCTTGGTATGTTTGGTGACAGGGATTATAGGAATGAGGGACTTTTTTGGTACACTGCCTCCTTTGGTGGACAGGAACAATTCTTAATATATGAGGAGAACAAATCACATGTATTCGTAAATTAACAACAAATTAAATATCATCTTTATATATTAATAATACAATTTTGAGGAGATATTTCTTCATAATATTTACAAGCAAAACCCAAAATACGGTAAAAAAAAATAAAAACTATGAGAGGAATAGGAGATGTGCATGGACCCGGAACCCGCTTGCACCCCTGGGTCCGCCCCTGACTGCAACAATTCATGTGCATAAAAAACAACTATGTCGGCCGCATGTGAACAACTGATGCAAGTAACTTCAGTGTGTTAGTGGTGAATTGCACTTTTGTTTGTTTGGGGGTACTTTTGACCAATTTTAGTTGACGGAAATTTTTTAGTAGCACGTGTTTGTCTTGAGGTTTTTTTTTTTTTCAATGCCCAAAACGGCTACGATCACCAAAATTTCGGAGCTCTTTGTAGGGAAGAACAATCTTCAACTTTCGGATTATCTATTTGGATTGGGAAGGAATTAAAACGAATACCCATAGAGAATAGAGAAATTTCCACGAAGGGAACAGAAATTTCCATAAGGAGAGGAACTAAAACCAAATCTCGCCTAGATCTCGCCGATAACGACAGCCACAGATCGTTGAAGAAACCCATGGTGGATAAGAAATTGGCGATGAAAAAGCTGGTAGAGTGTTAGAGAGGAAGATGAAAAGTTATGGAGGGAGAAAATGAGGTTATATAGCTTCATATTCATTTAGAGCCAACTCTAATAGGAATGGAAATGAGAATATAGTTATAATTTGGCTAAATTATACAACCCTAGGCTTCAATTGTGAAGGAAAATGGGTTGTAAAAATGACAAAGTTCTAAACATGGTTCCATATTTGGAACCCTGGCTACCTCACCAATCCCAAATGAAATATATTAGAAAATGGAGGTCGAAAGCTAACTGAGATTCGCTAGAAAATGACCCGAATATGCAAACATCCAAAAACTTTTGAATTTTTGTTCATTGATATTCCCAAAAAAAAAAGGATTATTTTCAAGTTCTCGTTTTGCAAACATGACAAACATTTTGGGAAGAAGGTAGTAGTTGAATTGGGGTTGAGAAAGTAAAGAAAAATGATGTGAAGGGAAATTCAATTGAAATTTGAAGTTGTCTGGTTCTATCATAGAGCCAATCATTAGCAAAGGGGTGCCAAAATTGGACACAACCACATTTAACTACTTTTTTATGCCAAATTATACAAATGGCTATTGACATTTTAAAAAAAGAAAAAGAAATGTCATAGACTTAGTATTGGATTTGAGTTTTTCTTTCTTTGAGCAATTACATTGCCAAAGCAATTTTTTTGGCTTACTAAAGTGTCAAAAATCCAAAAAATAACAATTTTGCATGATATATTTTTTCAATATAAATGTAAGTCGATTAGGTATTGATGAGTATCCGATCAATATGTTTTTTTGTGTGGTTAAAATTCTCAACGAGATCTCCAACGTGATTAGTTCCGATCGGGCTAGATATGGGCCCACAAAATCCGAAAATAGAGAGGACCGGAGGGGAGCTAGTTCCCTTTCCCCCCTCTCTCTTCCTATTTCTTGTTTGGATTCAAAATGCATTTAAGAATCGACTGTTTTTAGAAGGAATTGACAGATTAGCATTTCTTGGATTGCTCCAAATAACTACGGCCTGTTTGCCGACGAGATATAGAGGCGGATATGCTATTACCCTAGATAGTAGATCCGCAATCCGGTGTTTGCCACCTGGGTATAGACCACAGACATATAGGCATTGTTTTGTCCAAATTTAGATTTTTTTTACCCCGATTTCCCTCAAATCATTGTCTTTATTTCCAATCATTATCCCATATTTTCAATCATTTCTCTCTATCCCTCTCCAACCATTACTCCTATTTCTAATCATTACTCTTATTTCTCTCTCCACTCAAAACCCAAAAATCCAAAACCCAAACCTAAACCGAAAAAGATCATAGTATCCCCCGGATGGCGGATATAATAAGGATAGGAGGGGAGGTGGTGTTATGTTATCCGCCTTCTTAATTACGAAATGCCACTATCCTCTTTTAACTATATCCACCTTCTTATATCCACTCCAAAACAAACCAAGCATACATATCCGTCCTTTTATCTTCTTTTTTTGTTATCAGCTCTATCCGTCCTTTTATCATATCTACCCTCATATTATATCCATCCAAAACTAATCCAGTCGGTAAACGATCTGCTTAAGTATAGTATTTGTAACATTCACTTGTTTAACATTTGAAAAGATCATTGCACGTAGTCAGGGCCGGCCCAGGCCCAAGGCCCATGAGGCCTGGGCCTAAAGCATCCAAAAAACTCCTAAAAATAGGGGCACCACAAAAATTTTTAGTAATAGGCTTGAGTAGGATTCTTTTCTAGCCCAAAAATAAAAAATAAAAAGGCCCAATGTAATTTTAAAAAAAAAGGCCTGAATAATTATAATGAGCACTCTTTTGGGCCTTCTATTTTATACACCACTCTCTCTCTCCCCTCTTTCCTTCATGCTCAATGTGGGACTAAATAGAAGGCTCCAAACTTCTTCTCTTCTCCATTTTCAACGGCTGCACTTTAACTTACTTTGTGTTTTTCATTTTCAATAGTTTCATTGCTTTCAAATTCGTTTGTTAGCATTTTCTCTTGAGATTCAAGGAGAAAAAAAAATACGTAGCTTTTTCTCTTGAGATTCAAAAATATGCTTTTACAAATGGAAAACCATGTTCGGAAAAATGTTTTTTGGGTATGTTTTTTCCGCATAACGTCCAATGGAATTTGAAAAGGTTTCCCCAAATACAAAAGAAAATCATGTATTTTGCATTCTTATACATTGAATAGTAGAACCTTATATTGTTTTTGCTTTCTTGTATTGTGATTATTGATGAAAAAATTATTTAAGTGTTGTACTCTTAGGGCACAAGTTTTAGACCAGGCCTTGGGCACTACAAACCCTTGGGCCGGCCTTGTACGTAGTTGCTCTTGGTGATAGGTATTCCCATAAGCCAAGTGAGCACAGATTTGGTCGGAGAAACCTAAATCCGACTATGGAATATAAGTACTCCATACGATAACGTAGGGCCGTCCCACGGCATTTGAGTGCCCTAGGCCCAATCGTCACATAGTGCCCTATACATTTTTCCAACTAAACAACATAGTGGAATAATTTGTCTATCGGAACATAGAATTTTCACTACGTTTTTTGTTAGCCTTCAAATTCATTTTTAGGAACATTTTTTACACTGTTTTTGGTTGTGTAAAAGAATTTATAGGCAAGCACTTGCCTTCCAACCCATATTCTTCCGATGTGGGACAAGAGCACTTGTGTAAAGGAAGACTTGTGTTCTCAAATCCTTAGTTCCACATCGCCTATTCAAGGGAAACCAACTCAAAGAACATTATATAAATTGATAGCCCACCCCTCTACTTATTCCCAAATAATAATGGGTCAAACCATGACTCAGTAGATGGGTTTGAATTAACCTTGGGCTTCTTGACTCCAAAAAACAGACTCCTATTCAAACCCAGTACCAAAATATTTTGGGGTGCCCCAAATTTTTACATTTTTGGGAGTGCCCAAGGCCCAGGCCTCATAGGCCTTGGGCATGGGCCGGCCCTGCGACAACGATATCGCGTTGCACTATCATACCCAATTACAAATCCTACCTTTCAAAAATCATGCCTTGGACATAATCGAGATTTCATTTTCTTCTTCCTTCTATCCTCGTCTCCATCAATCCATCCTAAACTTGTTGAGTTGATGACGATGACACTCGTAGATCATAAGATGCAACTCACAATACTGGGCTTTTTTTTCCCCTGTATAATTCAGGTGTCCGAGCCTAACTCAGTATAGTTTTAGTCAATAACTTAGATATCCGGGCCTAGCTCACGATACTGTTAGTCAACTGCAATCCTTTGAAACGTGCTCCTAAGTTGATCTATTTCATGCACCATATAAAACAAAAACAAAAAAAACACAATAGGAAACAGGAAAATAGCTGCAATAGAAGTGCTTTGTGCCTACCAATATGCAAGAAAAGAGTGGAGTCCATTGAGTAAGAGATAAGGTGGACATAAACCGACAAAACAATTCCAGATCAGAATCTAATAAGAATAGACAGCCAATGGTCTAGTGGAAGCAGGGATGGGGCAGCCGTGCGGCACACTTAATGCGTTGCATCGTGTAGTACATATTTGATCGTGTATTACATATTGCATCGTGTAGCACATATCACAACTGTTCATCTTATAAATTAATAGTCCGGATTCGTTGAAGCTTTCTTATGAGTATACTTTGACCGGTAAAAATGCGTTTGCTAATCCGAACCATTAAGAAACACTTTTAGACGGCTGGGATGCTGCACTGCACGGTGCAGTACTAAGTGCACTGCAAGATACTCTCTCAATTCCAAAATGTTCGTCTGGTCTGCACAATGTGAACTTAGAACCATTGTCCCTAAGAAAAATTACAACTTCATATAAAGAACTCATCGATATTTAGTACTCCCGCCGTCCCTTAAACTTGGTCCACCTTGAGAAACGTGTATATTTGCCAACATAAAAAAATTTACTTGCTCCGTCCCTTTTTAAGTGTGTAGCCTCGCAATTCCAACTTATTTTCTTTCACATCAATTTTTACATCTACTTTCCACTACTTACTCTTGTCAATATAATGATGCCCACTAAATTTTCGAAAATGAATCTCTTTTTAAGGGCAAAATAAAAAATATACTCACTAACTTTTCAAAATACACACTTAATAAGAGACAAACCAAAATGGAAAGTCGAATACAATAAAAGGGACGAAGGGAGTGCAAACTTAATTATAAAAATGCAAGTTATCCTGTAGTGGACCAAATTAAGGGACGGAGCGAGTACATTTTTTAAAGTTTTCTGAAACCTTGTAGAATTTTTAAAATTTTACTAACTTTTATGGAACATGATTAGGCAAATTGGAGCAAACTTGGCGATTGATTTAGATGTTTTCAGCTCCTTTCACGGTGTTTGGAAGGATAAAGATTTGGTGGAAAATGCTGATGTGCCTAACAAGACATAAAGAAAAGCACATGATATTCCTGAAGTCAGTTTAACCTGTCTCCGACAATAATGCAAAGAGGACTGAATCAAGTGATATGCCAATGAAAAACACATGGGGGAGAGGACATTAGAAATGGACCAAAACCAAAAGGTACTTTTTATCCTGACCAATAAGATTGTTCCTTTTCTTCTCACTTGCCTAATTTAATCACACTAAAGGAGATGGGACACAGTTGAATATTCAAAAAACCAGCAAATAAGATATCACAGACATACCAAAATGAGTTTCACCAGCTATGATGATTAGAGGATTGATCCCAAAACTTCCCAACCGGGCGGCGGAGGAGGAGAGGGTACCCCACTTACATAGTGTGCCTTTGCCTTTGGACAAGTAGGCTGCCCAGAAATTCAACTCTCTTAACACAGGCCAGTCGCGTGCTAATCGACGGATTTGGGTTGTAACAAGCCGGTTTTTACTAGGAAAACAGCCAGCTCTGAACCTATTTGAAGATTTTTACTATGAAAACGAGTACTAAAGGGATGCAAAATAAGGAATGAATATTTCCGTGCCCTTTCTTCAAAAATTACACACCACAGCTCCATGAACCGTATGGAATAGGGGTGTCCACGGATCGGATCGGATCCGCTCCGCTCAGAGCGGATTATGGTTTTTAAGATCCAGAACCGAACCAAACATTCACGGATCGGTTACGGATCGGATCGGGCGGATTTGACTGATTAAGAAGGATTATTGAGCGGATCCGATCCAATCCGATCCGGATTTGAAACCGCCAGATGAGAGATTCTCAATCCGGAACCGAACCGAACATTCACGGATGGATCGGATTGGACGGATTTGGCAGATTGAGCGAATCAGATGATCCCCTGGACAGCCCTAGTATGGAGTTAAAAGATGTAGGATCTATGAAGCACCGACACTTCTAGAAGTCGCCGTGTCCACGTATCGGACACGGCGACACGTGTGTCCCACGCGGGGACACGTGGCGTGTAAATTAAATTATTTTTGGGAGGGGATCAAAGTGACACGCGTTTCCCATATATACACTCTCTCGATGTGTGTGTGTGTGTGTGTGTATATATATATATATTTCCATTGCTTTGTGGGTGTATATCTTACATATATGTGTATGTACCAATATATATACCTCTATATAATAATATAGATATTTTACATATCAAAAGAAAAGTGTATTTATTTATGCATATAAACTATTACTGCATACATATATAGTATATTTACATACAGTATATAATTTTTTTTTCCCGTGTCCCCCTCCGTGTCTGTGTCCATTTTTTTAAAATTTTTTGTGTCCCGTGTCCGTATCCTTGCCAATGTCCGTACTACATACTGTAGGATTATATTAGCATAACAAAAGGGAAGTCTTCAAGCACAAGCGAACCAAAATGCATGGGCAACTGGAAATCTGCAATATCTCACGAGCTTGAACAAAATTCTGAACGTAACCTCTTTAAAGCAGTATTGGAGTACTAGATAGTAGATACGGTGCATTTAGATTCTCTGCTTGATATGGATATTGATCCGCCGATAACAACATGAAACTAATAAGCAGTCCGTTATGGAACAATGCAAAGCAACAGTAATCCAATGGAAAACCAGAAGTCCGCTACAATAATTTCATTTACTTCTGAAAAATATGCTACAGCACTAGAGAGCTCATCAGTGTCACATTGTCAACCAGAAAATAAGGCCAAAAGGCACAAGTCATTCATACAAGATGTACCAAGGCTACAAGGCAGTGTTCACTCATTTTTAACATTTTCCGAAGTGGTAAAATATATGTACTTACCTCTCCGTGATCCTTGCAAGCCAGCAATCAATAGGGGCCGCCATTCAATCAATAAACATTCCACAAATTTTCACAAAAGAACAAAGTCCCATATATCTGGGGAATGATTCCAGTACTCGTATGCGTGCATTAAAACTAACCGTGCATAGGTCTCACTCATTCCCCAAGTTTACAGAACCATCCTTAATCAGCTTCACACTTAGACTGTTGAATCTCCCTCTTGAGTAATGTCGAGAAGCCTTTCTCCAATCCGTCCCTGTCTTCATCATTGCCGCAAACTCATCGTAGCTGATTAGTCCATCCTGTATTCAAAATTTGCGACAACAAAAACAATTTTATGGAAAAAACTGTTCGTATAAACTAGCATAATGAAAATAGTTTTGGGTGTTTGCTCTTTACCTTGTCTGTGTCAACCTCTTGAAAGATGTCATTTGCTACATCTGTACAATCATCTGCTCCATCTTCCTTCAAGGCATCACGAAGCTCATCTGGCTCAATGAAGCCATTACCGTCCTTATCAAAGTAGGAGAAAGCCTTGTGAAGATGCTCATCATTGGCCATTCTTTGTAGATGAAGGGAAACAGCAATAAACTCTCCACAGTCCAGGGTTCCTTTCCCGTGAGTATCGACCTGTGTTTTTAACACCCTAGTTTGTTCAAGATTCGAAATCTAAAGAACAAAATTATTCTGCAAAATTTCATGACTAAATTTGCACCTGCAAAAATCAACTCAAAACACCTTTACTATATACTTCAGAATCTACCGCTACATTGTCTTCCTGGTAAGCAATTCTATATTGCCTTACCTACAGAAGTCTAAGAAAGGCCTATCCGGACTAAAATCAGAAGAGGAACGTTTATCTGGACTAACAACAGAATATACATTCAGAGTATTTCCAATATATCAAGAAGCATAAATGTTCCAGTGATTTGGAAATCAAAAACCAAAAACCAAACAGATACATGTTTCATTAGTGCTGCAGCACAAATGGTGTGATTCCCACAAGAAGATAAGTCGATATGCTATGTATTCCATCCTCAGTTCATATCTTCTCTGTTTGTTCCTCCCTTCCTGATTCACAATTTCCCTAGTTATCTTGTCAAACTACTTCCCATGTCATAATAAAGTCCTGCAAGACTCGTGCTATAGCATTAAGGTTATAACACAACATAGACCTATAGACCATTTCCGAATGTGTTCAAAGAAATTACAGTCAAATGGTAACGCCAAGTTATATTCAATTGATTTGATTAGCCATTAGGTAAACACTTAAACTCTTCCTCAATGCAACCCTTATGGACATGTGGCATGTATGATTGTATACCGGAATACCATGCAACAAAGGATATCTATATTTTATAAAGTAAATTGACGTGTAGGGTAGTAGTTATACAATTGATGAAAGTGAGAACGCAATCAATGCAAGCCCTAGTGCACGTAAGACTTACTGCTTCAATAAGCATTTGTACTTCAGACTCTCCAAGTTGTGAACCAAACTTTTGAAGACCACTTTTCAGTTCTTCAATAGAAACAATACCGTCATTATCTGTGTCTATCTTTCTGAACGTTTCCTTGATATCCTCAACTTCTTCAACAGATAGGAAGTCAGCAATAACCTACAAGTGGAAGTTACATTAAAATGTCTCTTGAAGCATTGTGTTAAGTTTCGGAAAAAAAAGGAGGTAGAATTATGGGATCATATAAAATATTCAGAATTCCAGATAATTAACTAACCCTCAAGGCCTTTCTCTTGAACCTATTCATCATTGAGAACTGCTTGAGTCTTGCTTTGACAACATCACCAAGAGGAACATTTGGAGCTTTTTTGGCATTTTGAAGCCAAGAATGCTCTGAGAGCAAAAAGAACGTAAATTAAGAGACAAACTAAAAACATGTAGTTCAGATTCAAAAGAGAAATTTATATGAAAGCAATAGGCTGCCACCCATTATTACTTAAAGCAAGTATACTCGGTAAACAGAAGGTTTCAGCCATTTGGAATCAGCTAGCAAATCCAGCAAGCTAGGCTTAATAGTGTAAGGCCATCTCCGATAGCGGAGTTAAATTTGAGTTGTTATATGACACAAAAGTATAAAAAGTGGGGCCCAATTGTGTCAGTTAAGTTGTTGTTAGCTAGTTTGTGTATTTGCGTTCCAATAGTATAACTAGCGTTGTGTTAAATTAAATAAAAACTCAGACAAAATGGGCCCCATAATTGTACTTTCCAAAGTTATTTGTAATTTTTATACCAATAACAGAGAAAGTTCTCTGTAGTTTTTTACTCTCTTTTTTACTATTATTCTTGAAACAGAGAAATTCATCTTTGCGACTTTATACTTTGTATTTCAACTGAACAGCCAACGGATAAACTTATCTGTGCAACTTTATTCTCATGTTTTCTGTTTCTGCATTGACTTCACCAATATATAGGAAATTATAAATGTAATTCAAGTAAGACATTTGTTTTTTGTTCACTTACCCAAAATAAAAACTCTTAAAAACTATATCAAAAGCAAGAAACTTCTCCAAAGTTTAATCGAACAGAAACAAGCTATGATACCATAATGGGAATGATCTTGTTTAGGGTGGAATTTTTAACGTGAAAGTCTACCAAATGAAGACAAGTAGGAAATTTGGAACTCTATTTCGTTGTTAATTGACATATTCAGTATCAGATAAAGTTATCTGTTAGTTTTTTGCTCTCTGTTTTACTACTGTTCCGGATGCAGATTAAGTTCTATGTGTGACTTTGTACTCCGTATTTCAACTAAACAGCTAGCAGATAAAGTTATTTGTGTGAGAATGTAGAGATATTTGAAGAGGGAAATTGCAACAGTAAATTTTTAGATTTGATTCCCTCTTCTTTTTGAACATTTAAAGTAATGGGGCCCACTTAGTTGCAATTTCTGCACCTTCCACAGTTAAGTTATGCACTAGTTTTTTATCCCACCTGACACCCTTCAACCTCAACCTAACTCCATTATTGGAAACACACAAAATACTAATATCAACTAACTGTCCTAATTTCTAAACTCCTCTGCTTCTTAACATATTAACTCCATTAGTGGAGATGGCCTAACTATCTATGCATGTAACAGATATCAAGCCTTGAACACATGCAAAATATTGGAAGATATGATAATCCTCCACGCAAGGGAATAGGCAAGCACAAACAAGAGCTAACATACCAAGGACTTGCTTTGCAGTTAATCGAAGCTTTGGATCAGGCTCCAACATCTGACGGACCAGACTCTTAGCACTCTCTGAAATATTGGGCCATGGTTCCCGTTTGAAATCTATAATCCCACGAATAATAGCCTGTGCTACCCCTTGTTCAGATTCTGCATGGGAAAAGTAACTTCAGCGAGATGGAGAGAATCTCGAATGGCAGAAGACATTATTAAGTCACATTGAGAATAATGAGGGAGAAAAATGCAGTTGTGCTCTCATGAAACAAGAAGCTTAAATCGTACATATGCCAATGCATGAACCCTTGAAAAACACACGTATGCACATGCACCAATGCACGCATGTGTGCACCTAAAGGTGTGCTTCGCACATAAATATACATGAGCAGAGAGACAGATTTTCTGTTTAATAAAAAAGGAAATCTAGATTCTGTCTGGAATATATTTACCAGCCCAAAATGGAGGAACCCCACACAGTAAAATGTAGAGTATTACTCCTGCACTCCATATATCTATTTCTGGTCCATAGTTCCGCTTGAGAACCTCCGGAGCCATATAATATGGGCTTCCAACGATTTCAGAGAACTTTTCACCTAAAAATAGAAATTAAAATCAGTGCAACGTAGGATAAGTCAAAACACTGAAAAATGTCAAGTAAGCAGTTTCAGGATTTTATAAGTATTTAATTTTCCTAATTGTTCTTCACAGTAAATGGCTCTCTTAAGGATTCTAAAAACAATAACCAGAAACAAGGCCACATTTGAAGTAGGCCTCGACTCAATGTGCCAAAAAAATTTGAGGCCTAAAATTCACTCACCTCAGCTGAAATTGTACATGGATTAGGACCATTAGAAGGCTTATGCATATCTGTAGTTCAACAAGAAGTAAAGCATTCAAGTCTGGCCAAGAGTTTCTATCGTGATTTGGCATGCCTACCAGCCAAGGACACAAATTCAGGGTGGCTTAATCACCCACGTAGTAGCACCTTTGCCTTTACTAAGTAGTTGCTATTTGAAATTAACAAAGAACTTCGATGCCTCTGCTGTTATTAGCATGCAACAAATTTCTGGGAAAAATAAAAGGCATGCAGCCTTTTTCCAGAGCAAATGTTTTATAACTAGTGCACTTAATTTCTTGTTTTTATAAACTCTGATCCAATATAAAGTACCAAATACAACTACATAGTTTTGCACTAGCATTGTACCCGTTCGATGCACGGAGGAAAAAATCACATTGGTATTTTTTCCGTCGATTGTGTATTGAACGTGGACAGCACTACTTGATAAAAAAATCACAATGGTATTTTTCCCGGCCTCGTGTATCGAACGGACAAAACGCAACTTAACAAAAAAATCACATTCATGGAGACAATATTTATGGAGAGGTTCGTTCGACCGAAATTCAGGGGGAAAACGGAGAGGTTTGGTTGGACCAAGATGTGACAATATTTATGGAGGTCAACATTTGTTAAAAAAAAAAAAAGGTGGGAACGTGGGAAAGGGATAGCCGGAGAGAAAGTTATTAGTGAGACGCTGAGAGTTTTGTAGGAGTGGGCACGTGGGGAGTGGGAGTTTTCTGAGTCTGGAAATGGGCATGGGCAGTTGAGGTTTTGAACATGGATGTCAAGTGTGAAGGGGATGAATAGGAAATGGGCCACGTGGATTTTTGTAAATGAAAATAATTGAAAATTCTAGAAAATTAGGATTTGGGGTTTGGAGTGTTTTGTAGGCAAAACACATTGCTATAGGGTATTGATAGATTTAATGACAATAAAGTCGAGTGATGTATTCATGTAACACACAAGTACAACATGAAAATCCTCATTACGTAAGAAGCATGATACTTCTACAAAGCTTTCTTGTTCGTATCAAACACCAACCGTCCTCCTATCACACTCACATACGTCTTGGACCCATGTCCAAATGCATCCTACAAATTTTGTATTTTGATCATCAACAGGTGATGCATTGGACACTTTGGGAACACATGTCCATCACTCATACACTTTAGAATTTGAACATGAGTTTTAAGAAAATTACATGGAAGCTAATAAAAAATCCAAACATTGTAAATTTATCTATTAGTCTGTGCTCCTTTCATCATTTCCCAATTTAAGAACTCGAAAATCTAAAGATATAATTTGTTCACTATATAGTCTTAACTCAAACATTAGGACTTCTTGTTCATACACTTTTCAAACGTACAGAATGCACAAAATGATTTGCTTGCATGTAAAATAAAATGGGTTTACAATGAAAAAAGACTAAAATATTTTACTTCCAAAGGTAGTAGTAAGAATATAGGTCGTGGCTTGTTTTGGGATAAGTAGAGCATGGCAGTGTGGCCCACATGAAGGGTGATCAAACCACTAAACCAAAGAGAGTCAAAGCTCCTAAAAAAAAGAAACAAACATTAGGACTTCTTGTTCAGACTCTTTTCAAACGCACATAATGCACAAAATGATTTGCTTGCATGTAAAATAAAATGGGTTTACAATGAAAAAAGACTAAAATATTTTACTTCCAAATCTAGTAGTAAGAATATAGGTCGTGGCTTGTTTTGGGAAAGTAGAAGCATGGCAGTGTGGCCCACATGAAGGGTGATCAAACCACTGAACCAAAGAGAGTCAGAGCTCCTAAAAAAAAGAAAAAGAAAAGGGAAGGGTAGGATCGAAGACAAAGTGCCAAGGACAAGGGCACAGATCAGCTGTTTTGGTTTGAAAAAACATCAGCGGATGGGCAAGTGCTATGCTGGTTAGATAAAAACAGATCAAAGAAACCTGGATGTTGTTTTGAAATATCGTGCATCATTTTCCAGTAAATGAGTACTACAAATTTCAGTTGCTTTCAACAATCTGCAAAAGTACCACGTTTATCATGTCATTCAGTTGATCATTGAAACTATCACAATGCTGTGCGAGGAACAGGAAGGAGCTGTATCCCAAGGAAATAGATAATCGGTCTCCTGCTTTTTTTGATAGAAAGAGGAAGGAAATGGGTTTTCTACTGTTTAACCATCACACGCTCTATCCAAAAAAATTGACTATTTGTGTGTGTGTTGTGTGTGTGTGTGTGTGTGGGTGGGTGGGGGGGTTTAGAAATTCAGCCCTCCTCTATTCTTCTTTCTTTCTTTCAACTAACCTCCTCACTGAACATGGGAAGGTAAATCTATTGCCGATCGGTATACCGAAGAAGTAATTTTATTGGATTCCAATTAAATAGACATTCAAACTACAAGAAGCCGTAAACAATAACAAGTTATTCTTAATTTTGGACTCCTTGTAGAAGTACCCACTATGTTTCTATTTCAATCACTCGATTAGACTGCGTTTTACCCAACCTATACGAGAATATGTACGTAGATCACGCAGTATTAGGTAAGTTCTACAGTAAAGGATATGTCAGATTGCGGGCTACGTCTACGTAGGATTATATTCCATCGTACAAGAGGAGGAAAGTAAGATATGGGACAGCCATTTTCAATAATTGATGAATTTGAATGTACCATAACACCATGTTCGGTTCAAGGACAAGAAAATTATGAACATGTTTGTTGTTTTGGATTTGCTAATCCCATCAACACACGGCTTTTTTAATCCTTGGGACAAGGGACCTTAGCCGGTCATTCAATAAAAGAGGCAAGATAATCTTGAGACAGAGTAGCTCTTGTAGGGTTAGGGGGGTTTGGATAGACTGCCATTCCAGAGTTATCAGTCCGATGTATCATTGAGGCCAGGGTACACCTTTGGGCAGTCAGTGGGCTAGGAAGAATCCCTCAAATCATAGGCCCCACATGTTATACGACAGTACAATGGAAACAACGGACAAGAGGAAATATCTCCCTTTGATAAGTAATCGAATAAATTGCATTGAAGAAGGTGCCAATGGGACACCACCCTGAAAGAAAGAAAGTCTAAACGAGGGATAAGAGCTTAAGAGGAAACAAGTGGGCTCCACGACGTTTCTTATGTTTTTAATAGTCCATATCCCACCCTCATTATCTGTTTATGAAACACACTTCCTGCTGCTTGCTTTGAAGTATCAGGGGAAGTAGGACACTTCCTGCTGCTTGCTAGAACTACATAGGGAGGCACAAATGCCACCAAATATCAAAGAACAATCATTCTGGACAGACTACAGAGACTAGCAATCCCCTATTCAACGCAATAGCCAATATGTAAATAATCCCTCCAGATTATCTACCCTTTCCATCCAAAAGTATCAATTATCACATAAAATCTTACTCCATGCCTTTTTGCGCCCAACCAAACACACTACTCCAACTAATCATGTGGCATATCCAATATCCAATGCTATAACCAAAATGAATGTAGGTCACATAATACTACTTATCCCTCAAAACCTATTCCCATGAAACAAATGTGGCCTGATTGTACGAAATATGAAAAAGTTTGTATATTCGAATAGATTTGTTCTCTAATGACAGCGCTAGTTCCAAAAGGGTTTGCTACAAAAATTTGTAGCCAAAGAATAGTACCATATTGTCCATATGTTTTGTGATCCCAAATAAATGCTAGCCTAAAACTCCCAAACTTTACCCTTTGTGGAAGATTGAGAAGCTGACCACGGCAGCATTCTATATGCACTAATGAAACTGCAAACTAACTCTTGCTACAGCAAATTGAAGTGTATTCCACGGAGAGTAGGACAAAAATGAGCTAGAACAAGTCAGCATACAAGTAAATAGCTATGCTCTGCATGATCTATCCCATATAATAGTCACCAAAATTCTCAGGCATTCTGTGCACTCTGATCAAAGTACAAACTAACTCTAGCTACCACAATCTGAAGTGCATACCTCAAGTAGAGGATTTGCAATAGTCAGAGACTCATACATTTGTTTCCCATTAGTATAATGTAGTAGAACAAATAACCGTACAAGTGAATATAGCTAGACCTTATTGTATGTATGATCTAATCTACTGTGATTGCCAAATTTCATGGGCAGTACTTACTGAGGCACCCTTATAATCAGAGAACCATTGGGTTCTTTTTCCCCATCGATATATGCAGTCGAAGAAAAACCCCTACGAGTGGATATGGTTAGACTCTATGGTGCATTTTAACTCTACAGAATCTAGAAGGATCCCCAGAATTTCAGGCAACCATCACTGGGAAACCCTCATTGACGACAAGCATAACTAGAAACTGAACATCCTTATCCAACATAATGCAAAAAAATATTCCAATATTTATCCTTAAACAAGGCATAACTTACTAGCTACAAAATATTAGTTTGATTCTCACCTGGCTTGAAGAATATTGACAGGCCAAAATCAATGGCTTTCAAAGGCGAATTCTCCTTCTTATTAGCAAACAAGAAATTCTCCGGCTTCAAATCCCGATGAATAACCCCATGCTTATGACACAGCTGCACCACCTCCACAATCGTCCTCGTAACAGCCGCGGCCGCACGCTCCGTGTAATGCCCGCGCGCCACGATCCGATCGAACAATTCCCCTCCCTCGCACAACTCCATCACCAAGTGAACCGCATTATCGTCCTCGCACGCCTCTTTCAAGCTCACAATGCTCGAATTCCTCGGCAAGTGCTTCATAATCGCCACCTCTCTCCTCACGTCGTCCACGTCCACCGCCGTCCGCAGCTTCCGCTTCGAAATCGACTTGCACGCGAGCAATTCCCTCGTCCCTCTATCGATACACAAGTAGGTGACCCCAAACTCTCCACGACCTAGCTCTCGATCGACTAAATACCTCTCCTCGATGTTCTCCTTCGAAACGTCAGTTAAAACAGTGATCGTCTTCTTAGCTCCTCCACCGCCCGCTGCGGCGGAGGAACGGTCTTTCCGGCCGTCGCCGTGGCCGGAGGACTTCACGTCTTCTCTGGCGACGGCGGCCGGAGATCTGCAGCAGTTACCCATGGAATCGGGTCCAGATTTGTAACTGAAGAACGAATCGACCAAAAACCCTAACCCTAACGACTGTTTCACATGATAATAAAGCAGAAACAGGTAGAGAGAGAAAGTTGAGGTGGACAGAGAGTGTGGTAGGTGGAAGTTAGTAAAGGTTCTGGAATCAAAATGTGGTGAGAGAGAGGGGGGTCTGCAATTAGTGAGGTGTACGGAAACGGCAGAGATGCTTTTGTGGAGTGGGTTTTTTTTATAGGAAGGGGAAATGTGGATGCAGGAATGTGGATATAATTATAGATACATCTGCACATATACTTCGATCGGCGGGAGATTTGTCGCCGGACGTGCAGTGTTCGGAGGAGAGAGAGATTGGTCGGTCGGAAACGGGACGGTGATGGAGGAGAGAGAGGTTGGGGCCTGGGGGGGTTGGGGTTTATTGGTCGTCGATCCACGAGCATATATTCTCTTGGAGGTGTATGTATTTAAATTTTTCCCTTGGCGTTTATTTATTTATTTTTTTTCCAGTAGTTTAATGATAGTATAGATGTGAAGAGATGAGGCAGGAGAATGATAGTACTACAGTACGAGAACAATTTTGCAGAAGTAAGTATGACATCACTCTGTGGTGGGATTACGAAAAAGTACATTGCAGATGTAAGTATGACACCACTTTCTGGTAGAATCCATACAAATTCAATCAATAAAAGCGAAGTTTTTTATTCACCCTCTTTCAAGAAGGATGAACAAAATTGCACTCTTGTAATACTTAGTACTAATAAATTTTACAATGCTTTTGGGACAATGTTAAGCGCGAATGTGTACGTGGGTTATTTGTGTGTACCAAATGTGTGTGTACCTAACATTTCTGTTCCGCATTTTTTAAGGTTTGTGCTCAATATTGTCCAGGGTATTGAAAAACTTCTCCCTATAGTAGGTGTGTTTTCTGCTTAATAATTGAGCTAGATTTTGTTTTGTCCTCAATATCTGAATGATCCGGATTTTTCCATGCAAAAATTTGGGCCGTCCACCAAAAAAACTAGACAGTCTAAAACACTTTTAGACGGCTTGGATTGTGATCACCAGCACCCCTCTTCATTCAAAATCTAAAATAAGCCTTATAAGCATAGGAATACTATTGCCAAAACTACAGATGGTGAAAAAGAAAAGTTTGGAAGAATTAAAAAAAGAGAAGATGCCCCATGTTGTCTCTTTTGTTTACAAGCATTTTGATTTTAGAGGAATCATGTTCTGTTTTGTTTATGTTTAAAGGCTCCGTGGGTCTCGATCATTTTGACTCCAGCAACCGTCTTTGCAATTTGTTCGCATGGATTGAGATTGTCCGCATTTTGCCGGAAATTACACCTCGTTCAGGGAAAGAAATAATTGATCTTTTTTCTTTTGGACAAAGGATTAACTGCTATATCTACCTTATCGAAGTATACTATGGTGGCCAACAGCAATATTCTTACTTGGTTGAACAATATATATAACATGGCATCTGAGTGGTTTTCGGTAGCCTCATGTTACGTGGTCGAATATTCTCCGCCTGAGTGAATCGCCTCACTCGTGGTTTTAAATACCGGTCGTTACGTAACGTATTGGCCGTTACGCAATTGTTTTTTGGTCCCTCCAATATCGTCACACCCCGGTATACTGGTATGAGGAAAAATCACTTGCGTACCGGCCTATTATCATTATTTATCAATCCGTATCTGATTCACAGACCGGTTCACGACCACTACGGGTTAATTTAAGTTTAAAATTATTTTTTATAACAAAATAATTTTTAAAAATTCACAACCGCAATATCCGATTCCTATTACGTAACATTCGATAAAACCGAAACTGTTGCACTCAAACTGTTGCCTCTACGTATCATGAAACCGTTCTCATCAATTTATACACATCAACATGTATCCGGGATGCACGTGAGGGAGAGTATTAGACTTTTATCTTACGTCACATATCTAAGCCACCAAAGCTTTCTTAATAATCAAATGCTAACAAAAGCTCACAGGGCTCACGATAGTGTATATTTTGACCGATTAGAGTACTTGCAATAGAATTTTCCAATTATTCTTTGATTGGTAAGAGTACTCGCAATGTAATTTCTAATTGTTCTTTGACCAGTAAGAGTACCCGCATATTCTACTCTTACGTAAGCCCATTAAACACACTGTAGCAATTAAACCTATATAATTTAGATGTCACTCCACCTATGGCCAATTAATTTTTGTTTGGAATCCTCCAACAAATCCAACCTAACTACAAGTTGAAGATATGTTGCTTGCATTTTGAGTATAAAGTTATTGA
Organism: Vaccinium darrowii; assembly: GCA_020921065.1. NCBI lineage: Eukaryota > Viridiplantae > Streptophyta > Magnoliopsida > Ericales > Ericaceae > Vaccinium > Vaccinium darrowii. The sequence goes on along the minus strand of CM037159.1, from coordinate 5,376,428 downwards.
TGGGGAGGGTGTCAATGATTGTTGATAAGCCATGCCAGCTTGGAGAAAAGGGTATTCGCAAATTTGTACTACTCCATTAAGTTTACCCTCGCAGATCTACAAGACAATAAATTTTTTAAAACAACCCTTATTTAGGAGTATCTTAAGATGAGATGGAAATCAAGATATATATAAGCTTTTTTTTTTTTTTTTTGGTTGATAAAAATATTGACCCACCAAGACCCTATTTGACTACATAAACATGTTATTTTATAGGTACTGCTATCATCTACGGGAACATAATTTAGACTAATCAGATATGATGAGCATGGACTTAATTTGCTCGAATTATGTATGTTGCAAGAAAAATAGACTGTTAGATTATGATCGTTTTATTTCTCTTTTAACCAATGTGATTCTTTCGTAAGGGCTTTTAGAAACAACATTAACAAATAGAACTGGTGTGTCGCATTATACTTTAAATGAGAGACCACATGACAGACCGTAAACATGAAGGACCATTTCTCACGCATCAACGAGTTCACATTCATATTAAGTTGAAGTTCATTGATCACCAACAAACATTCACATAATAGTCAAATGTAAGCGTAGACAAGGCTGTGAGAAGCGCTGTAGGGATTGGTCCGAGATTTGCGTAAGCTGGGGACACCCTGCATTAACCCAAAAAACAGAAAAGGAACTATTACTCTACTTCTGCATGATTCATCAAGTCATGGTCAAAAAAATCCAAGACTAAAGAGACAGACATGAAGATTACCACCATTTGAGTCTCCTGGTAAAATTCAGTCTATGCCATGATTTCATGTACTTATACTGACCCCAAAGTTCTTGGGAAGCTTCAGAGACCACATGAGAACTAGGTGTCCCTACATGCCCTGAAATCAGACCTCATGCTCCTCTTTGACTGGAAAGTGTGAGTCAAACAAGGGCTAGATGTGGGAGGAAATGTAAAAGCAATAGCCCCTTTTGTGATTATGCCTAACCTCACATTTCCAATTTTTTCTCAACATCTTACTCAAAAGGTAAAAATTTGACAAGGCCTCATGGTCCATGCATTGTGTTCCTTAAAATGGTGTGGACATAATATGCCATTGTACAAAAACCAATAGTTTCTTGCAATCCTTGTTCTCGCTCTAATGATTTGGTTTGGACGAATATGCGTACTCCGTTTATAGTAATTTCAAAGCGATGTTTCATTGTCAAAGCAGGTTGTCGTCAGTTCACACGAACTTGATTGGACTTTTATTTACGGGGGAAATGTGCTTATCGCGGCTCCTATGTTTGGTGATTATGATTTATGCCTAATCTAACATTTTACCAAAACATCTTACTCAAAAGGTTAAAATTTGACAAGGCCCTGGACTGTCCAATTCCAGTGGGGCCAATTAAGGTCTGAATGTATAAAAATCACCTCACCATCTAGCATAGAAAATGGCACTTCATCTTTACATTTCCACACACTTCTGTTGAAAGGAGAGAGAAAAAGGAAAAGTTGAAATTGGCTTTTGCAGATAAACTCATAAAAGTTCTTCTGTATCTCCAGATGGGAAAGGATGGCAATGGACTTAAAGAAGATGGGCCCATGTTGGACCATCTAACCCAGTGGCCCACTACAACATTTTGTACTCAAGTTCAGCCCACAGAATGGTAAATTTGCAAGTCACAATGATGATTGATGGACGTATGTGACAAACTTAATTCACAGTGATAAATATTCAGTGCCCTGCACACCGCCAAGTGGTGTCCCAAGTCTCTTTTTTATTTATCACACATTAAGGTTGGACCTACACATATTCAGTGCCCTGCGCACTGCCGAGTGGTGTCCCGAGCCTCTTTTTTTATCACACATTGAGGTGGGACCTTCACACTTGTCTTAAGCTCCACACTTAATGTACAAGTGATAAAAAGGAAACTTGAGGTATCACGTGACAGTGCCAAGGGTATTGAACAATTTTTCTCAACCCACATAGAGTATCAGAAATTGTGTACAAAATTGCAGGGTTTTTGGGAGCTATTTTTTTTTTTTTTAAGATTATAGATTTGGAATTATGCAATTAATCAGAATAGATTAAAAATCTATGAAAATATTTAGATGATATATCTTGAATAAATTTTGCAGCAAGCCATTGTTTTAAATATAATACTATGAAGAATAGAATATGTACATTCTGACGTTGTTGTTCTTTCGTAAATTCGTATTTTTCTTATTCGAAAATGGTTAGACAATTTAAAATCATGATATTTCAAATCAAAAAATGAAGTAGTTCTGTGTATCGTTTTTCAAATTTTTTTGCACCAAATTAAAGTACACCTCGAGTACTTTAATTTGGTGCGAAAAAAAATTGAAAAACGATATATAGAACCATTTCATTTTTTTATTTGAAATATCATGATTTTAGCACCTAGAAAAATGCATTCTTTTACCAGCTCCCAAACAGTTTTTAAAAAAATGTAAAATGCAAAAAAAAAAAAAAAAAAGTCTCCCAACTTTTTAATTCAAAACTCTACCAAAACTATTTGTTTGGTAATAAATTGACTGAACATATTTTATTTTATTTTGTTGGGCTATATTATTAATTTATTAAAAAAAATTAAGTAGATTTGTCAATTACTTTGGCTAAGCAAGAATGACCCAGTGCAGTTAATAGTATTGAAAATTTTATTTAGACATACTAAATACGAAATTTTAATGTATTTTTTGAACTCTTCACCTCCTAGTAAACCACCAGCCGGGAGCTCTTAGTCTCTCCTATATTTTCGAATTATTCACCATGAATCTGTGATAGATTTATAGGAGCGACCACAACGACAACAAGTGGCAAAGAACTACTTCGGCGGATGCTAATTTGGTATCCAAAGCACTTCTATGCGGCTACTTTTGTTGCCACGTTTTCTTGTATTTTATTGCTTTTCGCTTCTTTTCTTTTTTCACTTTGTACTCTTGTTTTTGTTCAATACTCCTACTAGTTGTTAATTTCTGTTTTCTCAAACAAAACCAAGAATTCCAAAAATTAACATGTCGTGGCCGATCGATGATGATATATTGGCTTTTATGAAATTGGTGAAAAATTACCGACATAGATGGATGTGCACAAATTTGGATACATACATCGCAAGTGTCCGATGAACCTGAATTTCACGTAATAAATGTGAAACTCGCACAAATTAGACGATTTTAGGTATATTTGTCTCCAAATCTATACATAGCTGTCCGTGTCTGTTGCATTTGAAAATATAAAAAAAAAATTGGAGTATTCAATTGTCGAACCTATTCTGGGACGGAGTCAGAATTTTACTTTTGTGGTGGCGAAAATATGTACTTAAAAAATAAAAAGACAAAATGAATTATTAGGATGAAAAATTAAAAAAATCTAGTGGTGGCAAGTCTATATAATTCAAGGATAAATATTTATTTTCTATATAATAATTACATTTTTTTAAAATTTTGTAGTGGCGGCCGCCACCACTTGTCCCCCTTGACTCCATCCTTGAACCTATTGGCACCAAGATAAAGGTGCATGGGAGGCCCAGTTTTCCAAAAGATTTTAGCACCTAGGTGCTAAAATCATGATATTTGAAATCAAAAAATGAAGTGGTTCCGTGTATCGTTTTTCGATTTTTTTTCGCACCAAATTAAAGTACTCCTCGTGTACTTTAGTTTGGTGCAAAAAAAATCGAAAAACGATATACGGAACCACTTCATTTTTTATTTGAAAAATCATGATTTTAGCATCTGGGTGCTAAAATATAAAGCTGTTATCACGACTCATGAGTTATCTTTGGGCCGGGTTTAGTGCAGCTCCCATTTAAGTTGCTGAGATAGTGGGTCAGCATTCCCACCTGAGCCCATTTAAGTTGCTGAGATAGGGGGTCAGCATTCCCACCTGAGCCCAACAAAAGAAAGCTTATATATTTTATGTACAACAAAGTTTTGGTTTATGGTATCTTAAAAGTTATGTTACGATAAGTATTCCAGATGTTGTCGTAAGTATTCTATATATGTAGTGGTAGTATTCCGGATAATAAAAACCGGACACAAAAAATAGAGTACGTTCGCCATATTACAATATTGTTTTGATGTATTTTACTGTTTTGCCACAGCATCTGAAATATTTACCACTATATATATGAAATACTAACTACAATATCTGTAATATTTACTTTTGAGGTACAATATACCAAAACCACTTTACCGACTAATTTTATACTGGCCTCCTATGTAAAGAATTCCACAGCGTGGGCGATTCCCTTTTCCCACATGCATGGTCAATCCAAATAAAGAAGCCGCGGCAAGTTGGGTAGCACCGTAGCAGTACATAGATGAGAGTTTTTTTTTTTATCAAGATAGGAAGGCGAGCGTGAATGCGTTATTATGAGAATTCGCAGTAAGAGAATTGAGAGAACGAGTCTAGAGTTACGATTGAGAGCGGGAGCAAAGACCATTTTAAAGAATTATGTGACTAATGTTAGGAAATCGGAACACAAACAGTTGTGCGTAATGAAAAACGGGAAAAAAAAACGAGACACAAGATATACGTAGAAAACCTCAACGCGAGGAAAAACCACGGGAGCCACACCAGTCCACTATGAAATAGAAAACAAAAGTACAAGTCTTCTCGCAATCTCTCTGAGATCTGTGTTTCCTCTCGCCTCTCTCTGTTTTTCTTTGAAAAAACTGATAACCCTAAAATTTAACAAACTGCTAAATAAATAAGTTGGGCCCTATAGTCGAAATTACACCCTGCGGGTCCAAGAATATCCCGTGGGGGCTCCGCCCCCACACCCCCGGAATAGACCACTGTTGAAGGTTGTTTGCACCCCAACAACCAAAGGTGGGACTTATTTCAATTCGATAAGTACACGTTTTTCAAGCCGTTGGTCGGCAAAGAGAGTAATGTAGTTTTTTCTACGATATGGCAAAATAAAATTAAATAGACAACGTCTACAATATGTGAAAATTAAACAATAGACAATGTCTATGCAAGAATTTAAAAAGAGAAAATTGAACAACGAATTTTATAACATTTCAAATACAAAATATTTCACAAGGTATAGAGAATAGACTTCGATTAGTTCGATCACAATGTGTGGCTGACAATAAAAGGCTCTACGTCTGCGGATTTACTGAGGGACTTTGGGGAATATTGGAGGGTACCCTATTTAACAAAATGTTTAGTTTCATTTATTGAATTCTTACTTTTTGTGTTTTTGTCAAAATTCATTTTTTTTTTTAAATTTAGGACGAACTTTGAAGAGAGAGAAGTGATAGAAACAAAGTTCCTAAATGATGAATTTAAATTATATTTTACTAATTTTTTAATATTTTCCAGTTTAACTTTAACATTATTCGACATTTTTACATTATGCCATACTTTAAAACCCGAACAAAGAGCAACATGGGGGGACAGGATGGTAGACATCAAGGGCGGGCGGCAAAAGAACCGAGCTGTTCGTGAACTATATATTCTAGGCTTGACTGGTAAAAGCTTGTTCGAGTTAAACTCAAGTGCTAATTGAACCGAACCTGAGGCTCAATTTTAGACTCGTTTAATAAATGAGCCGAACCTTAACCTAAAAGTATTTGGCTCGGTTAGACTTGCGAATATGGAGTATATATGTATATGTCATAAGAATTTTATATATAAACTTGAATATGTATAAATTTTTGCATGTACATAATGAAAATTTTATCGTTTGTACATGCACAAACTTTTAAAAATATTAAAAACTTACTAGTAAATTGTAATACTTTTTAATTTTATATACATATAAACTTATTCATGTAGGAAATAAAATTTTTATTTGAAGTTCTAGATCTGTATGAGTGCATAAATATCAAATATGAACACAAGTACGAAAAACTTAAATTGTAAAGCTTTTTCTAGATCAGTTTGGGTTCGTTTAAAAACTTAATGAACAAATATGAACATTCTAAAGCTCGACTCGTTTGCACTTTGCGGCGGTAAGTCATTAACCAAAAAACAACAGTAGCAGAAAAAATACTCCTACTTTTTTCAAAATTCTTCCGGTCAAGCTGTCAAGACCAAAAAAATAGTTCAATAAAATCGCTAAATGTTTGGTGTGTGTGTGTGTATATATATATATATATATATATATATATATATATATATATATATATATATATATATATATATATATATATATATAGGGCAAGCTACTAGTCCGGACTCCTGGACTTCGGACCTCCACGTACCCGATATTTTTTTTATGATCCGAATCGTCTAATGTGTTTAAAACGTGTTTTTAAGGGCCCCCACAAGAAATCATCAAAAAAAAAAAAAATTACCGGGAAGGGTTTAATCCAAACAGTTTTTCACAAAACTGTATATGTACAGTTTTTATGAAAAACTGCTCGGATCAAGGTCTTCCCGGTATTTTTTTTTATGGAAGCTTGCCGTATATGTGTGTGTGTGTGTGTGTGTGTGTGTGTATACAGGGTTCACTTCTCTACCAGACTCCGGACTTCCGAACCTCCATGATCCGAGCATTTTTTTGACGATCCGAACCGTCCAATGTGTTTAGAAGGTGATTTCAAGGGTCCACGCCGGAAATCATGAAAAAAAAATACCAGGAAAGGCTTTGATCCAAGCAGTTTTTCGCAAAACTGTATATTTCCAAAAATAATTTATAAAAAATGAAAAAATGCAATTTTCCTTAAATCCGGGGGTCCGGATAGGAAAATTCGTATATATATATATATATATATATATATATATATATATATATATATCAATATATTAGATACACAACTATCCAACTTTAACCCAATCCACAACCCCTTACATACACGTGTAATCTACTTCATAATTATGTGTGGGCCCCACGTGTATGTGAGAGGTTGTTGATTGGATCTTAGTTGGATGATTGTGTATGTAGCATTTCTCTAAAACATAAGTTAAGACAGTTTAACTTTTCATCAATTTAGTATTTTTGTGTACATAGTATAAAAAATACTAGTATTTAAGTAGATATATTATTTTTAAGTTTGAAAATTATACGTAGTTCCGCGGAAAATTAACTTAATAGGACGGAGGGAGTAGTAGTTAAATAAAGGGTAATTAATTTCACTTTCATATTTTTTTAATAAATAAATGCACTCAATTGAAAAAGGAATTACAAGCAAGTGGTGGCTAGCTCATGCGGTAGAACTCTTGGATGCCCCACACTACATTTCAGAATCGAGTCTCATTCCCCCTTCCCCATGTAATAAATTAGTGCTTGCGACCTAGCTTTGTATTGAAGTAACGTCTCCCCAAGCGTAGGGCTAGGTCGTTGAGAGCATAGTAACCCGGCAAGACCGGGGTCGATTTCCACAGGGACCAAATGCAACCGGCATGAAGATTGACTTGCGATGAGAATTTCGGCCTTAAGACGGCCAACTTTTAAGGTGGTTTTGTTTAGTGGTTCTCTCTCTACCTCTAAATGACCAGAAAATAAAAGTTTTGCTAATTTAAACTAAAGGCAAAGTCAAGGGGTTCAAAACACCCATGACTTGAATTAAATTGTACCTCTCAAGATTACACGGTTAAGTCACATAGTCAAACATGTTTAAGCGGAAGATTTAACATTTTAGCACATTTGGATTCTAAAAAATGGGTTTGATCAAGAGTAGGGTTCATTGAGGCATTTTTACAAACACTTTGAATGCCATAGCTCTAAACATCATCTGTGGCAAGTAGTCAAGCCCTTGCATACACAAGATCAAAAAGGTTAACAAGACTAAGTTTTGATACATAAGTTTGAACCCTAACTCTTAAACAAACAACTTTTAATGCTTATTTTGAGAGAAGAACAAAATAACCCAAGTCATGGGTGCTAATCACCATGTCTTTTATTTCAAAGTGAGTAAAAATGTATAACTTGCAAAATAGCAGGTCCTATTTTCATAAGATTCCAGTTTAGCACTCTAAAAGCCATTTTTGCACTTAGTAGTTAGTAAAAATCATGAGATGTTATCGAAACCTCATTTAAAAAATCCCAATTGATAAAAAGCCTTCATGCCTTTCAAATAAAAAAAACTTTCGAATTCACCAAGATTTTCATTAGCCGCAAAGCATCGCTACATAATACAAACTTTTATACCCTCAACAATTGCCATTATACAAGTAAAGTCACACAAAACAACTCTATCTCTATTCTCTAGGCCCAAATTAAATTGCACATAGAAGTAAGCCCCTTTCCCACTCCAAAATAAATCTCAAACTCATATCATTGCATAAGAACAACAAGCCTAAAAATAACTACACCACAGTCCACAAATGGTTTCCAAATAACACTAATTCATAAAGCTATACCAATTAAGCATTATACCCAAAACACAACCAAAGTGCTCCATCTCAAAAAAATATAATAAACTAACATTTCATCCTCGTACTTCAAAAGCCCAGTCAACAAGCAAAAATGTCTTCTTATTTTTATTTTATTTTAGTCAATGGTGTATATGGATTAAAATTTTGGGTCAACAAAAGATGAAACGGAATCACAATCAAATCGATAAAAGGGTAGACAAGGGAATAACAACTAAACTAGATATTTTAGGCAATGCGTGTGTGTGTGTCTGAGAGAGAGAGAGAGAGAGAGAGAGAGAGAGAGCCAAACCATCATATTTTATGATAGTATTCAACCACTAAAGTTTTGATCCACGAAAAACCCACCAAAGCATATGAAGTTTGTTACAAAACCTGATGCTTCTTTGATTACTTGTAATACTAGAGAACTATGCATTTTTTGGGTACTTTTACTTTACAAAGATGAACTACACCAAGAGGGATGCATCGTGTGTGTGTGTGTGTCACAGAGAGAGAGAGGAGTACCAGCATTTGAAGCTTCCAGAGAGTCCTAGAGAAGATCGCTGATAGAGCAAGGCTTTTTTTTGCTACAAAATGAGTTCATGCAAGTTACAGACCAGCTGCACTCCCAATTTCATTTAGACCAAGAGGGATGCACGTGTGTGTGTGTGTGTGTGTGTAAAAGAGAGAGAGAGAAAGAGAGAGAGAGAGAGAGTGCGTACCAGACCTAGGGCACCCGAATCTTCCAGAGAGAGAGAGCCCTGGAGAAGATCGCTGAAAGAGCAAGCTTTTTTTGCTATAAGAAGAAAGATATTTATTAAGTTTTAATTATTTTCCTTTAAATCAAATAAGGAAATAATTAGAGAGAAAAAGTATGGAAAGAATTGCAGTCTTGCTATAACTCTCCATCTTACATCCCTATAAATAGAGGTGTTCTCTCTCATATTTTTGGGACATCAAGACATTGAAGGCAGACACAGACGTCCAAGTTCGAGAACTCTGAAGATCAAGCCTTAAAGCCCTTCAGAATTCCTTAAAATCAGAGATCAACACATTGAAGCATTCAAGCTCAAGAGCTCTGAAGATCAAGCCTCAAAGCCCTTCAGAACTCCTCGAGGGAAATCAAGACATTGAAGCTTCAACATCTCTGAAGATCAAGCTTCAAGGCCTTCAGAATTTCTTCAAGTCTTCAAGCATTCAAGCTCAAGGGCTTTGAAGATCAAGCCCCAAAGCCCTTCAGAACTCCTTGAAGTGATCAAGACACTGAAGCTTCAATCAGGAGATTCAAGTATCCAAGCTCCAGAGCTCTGAAGATCAAAGCTTCTAAAGCCCTTTAGAATTCTCCGAGCCCACATCAAACAAGACGGTTCTTCGATCAAAGCTCCGAAGAACATTCAAGCCTCTATCCAAGCTTCCATCAGCAAGTAGAGCTCTGAAGATTCAAGCATCTAAAAGCCCTTCAGAACTCTTCAAGTCTACATCAAGCAAGGAGGTTCTTCAAATCAAAGCCTAAAAGCTCTGAAGAACATTCAAGCTACGTCATCAATCATTTCCACAAATCACGGATAAGATTCTGCCCTTTTGATTCGAGATCAAGCTTCAAGCCCTCGTTTCAACATCCGAAGAGAAGAATCAGAGGATTATTTCTTTCATCAGAAATTACTACAGAGATTGTAAAACCCTAAAATTTCATACATCAATAAAATTGCCATGATGTGGCACTGATATCAACAGATCTTTAAAACTCTCCCAGCATGCATAGAAAGTCTCGTCATTTTTTTTTTGTTGAAAACCTTGAATTTGTTGCATCATATGACAAGTTCTATGCTCTGGGAAGAATTTCTTGAAAAACTCCATTTGTAAATCAAGTCAGGCCCGCACAGATTGAGGTTTTAAAGCATTGAACCAATCCTTGGACTTGCCTTTTAAAGAAAATGGAAAAAGTTTGAGCTGGGCGGACTCCATTTGACCGGCTTGATTCACAATGGTAGTCACTATTTCATCGAAATCCCTCATGTGTGTGTAGGGATTCTCGTGATCATGCCCATAGAAGTGGGGAACCAAGTTTATGTGCGGAGTTTTGACGGTGAAAGTGTTTGCGGGTGTAGTGTTGGGGAGGACTATGCACGAAGTATGCAGAGTGCGATTGGGATTAAAGTAATCTCGCATAGTCCTCTGACGTGGTGGTGGTGGTGGTGGATCTCGGTGAGGAACCTCATTGTCGTTAGCCATTTCTTCGACTGAAGGAGTGTCAATGCTAACTAAGCGGCAATTACGATGGGCTCAAAAGTAACCGCGCTGCCAGAGCATACACTACCAACTAGCAGACTGGAGGGGTTATTCAACCACCTCACCACAAATAGTTCCGAGGGGCTATGCTGCCGCCTCGTTAAATCCAACAAGTAAACTAGAAATTGAAATTAAGCTAAATTACACTAGAACAAACTAAACTAGGGGAATGAAATACTTACAGTGGGCAAGTGAAACTCATGCTTGGTGGACCATTGGCAAAGTCAAGGGGTTCAAAACACCCATGACGTGAATTAAATTTTTCCTCTCAAGATTACACGGTTAAGTCACGTAGTCAAGTATGCATAACCGGAAGATTTAACATTTTAGCACATTTGGATTCTAGAAAATGGGTTTGATCAAGAGTATGGTTCATTGAGGCATTTTTACAAACACTTTGAATGTCATAGCTCTAAGCATCGTGTGTGGCAAGTAGTCAAGCCCTTGCCTACACAAGATAAAAAAGGTTAACAAGACTAAGTTTCGATACATAAGATTGAACCCTAACTCTTAAACAAACAACTTTTAATGTTCATTTTGAGAGAAAAACAAAATAACCCAAGTCATAGCCTTGCTACACTACTCACGCACACTCAAAAGAGAAATGGAAATACTAAGTGAAAATGGCATAAAAACGTGAAACATAACAAAAATGGAAAAATTAGAGATTTGAATAGATAAGAAGAGTGCTTACAACTTTAATGAAGGCTGTAGCCTTGGTTCTTGAAGATTGAAACCTAATTTCTAGAGAGAATGTAGAGAAAATGAGTGGGAAAGAAGAAGAGAGGTAGAGAGAGAAGGTAAATATGAAGGTGACCTAGTTTTCTGATTTTTGGGGCCTTTTATAGTCCCAAGAGATACAATTAAAAGGTCCAAAAAGCCCCCCAAGTCTTAACTTGGTCGGGTACAAAAAGTGTTGAAAAATCCAGGTCCTATGGATAGGACTTATTCTCCTATCCATAGGAGAACTCCTCCGCGCACAACTGGCCAATTTGATCACTCTCCTATCAATAGGACTAATTCTTCTATCCATAGGACTTCATTGCTTCACAAGAAATGGCCAGACTAATTATCGTCCTATCCATAGGGCCAATTTTCCTATCCATAGGAGTTGGTTACTTGCAAATGATGGCCAATCTGATCATAGTCTTATCCATAGGGCCAATTCTCCTATCCATAAGGCCAATTCTCCTATCCATAGGACTTGCTCAAAACATGTTCTTCACCTGTTCGTTCTCATCTTGACTTGGGCCTTTGTTCAGGCGTACTTGGCTTTCTTCCATGACTTTCCTCATAAATTCCTCGGCACCATGGCGGCATGCCACGTGGCCTTGGGCTATGGGTCACGGATTGACTCGTGTTTGAGCCATGACATCAAAAAAATGCTTTATTCTCTCGAAAAACCTGTGAATGACAAAAACACAACCTACGCGCAATATCAATCAAATAAAACATCTTATGCGCGTGTGTGACAAAAACGAGGTAGATGAGCCATTTTATTAGTGATACTATCGGGGGCTTGTCAATTAGGTATGATGATTGACCGGAAAACAAAATTACAAAAAGAAAAAAGAAAAAAATGAAAAAGGCATTGGATGTGAATCGAGAAACAGTGGGGTCCTCCTAAACGCCCGCGCAGCCACGCATGAAGACCACGTGGAACCGACGTAGTATTGTCAGAAACCGCGTGGATCTGCTTTGACATATTGCGTAAATTCGGATACTTCAATAGGAAAGAAAAACTAATACGCCTATAATGTTTGTAATTATAAATGAAAATAACGAGCATCTTTTTTTTTTTTTTTTTTGCCAATAGAGAGAATTTCATAGATGAAACCAGCAAAGGGGAACAATGCAGACCAACATAAAAAAAATTTACAAAACAATCAAAGAATGCTACAAAAGTTAGGTATCGTCCGGAGCAAGCTTGTCTCCGTCCCCTGTATTTGGATGAAAAATGAATCTACAAGAGCTTGTCTGGTAAGCAGTGAGCTCTTTCAACCTCTTTTTGTGAAACTTTTAAGATTTTGCAAAAGTAAAGCGGTTGATATCCGAGATGAGGTTGTAAATAAAAAAATCTGTCCCTATGATCATAGCCGGCCCTGATTTTTTAGAGACTTAAAGAGAAAACTAAGAGGATGCTTTTTTTAAAATCTTAATGAACAAAATGTAAAGTGAGTAGGCAAATTACACTTCCAAAAACAGATACTACTAGTATTCATTAGAAATAACCCTAAAACAATAACCAAACATTTCAAGATTTCAAACTCATCACTTAAATATGCTTCATGTTCGTCTTGGTCACTCTCTTATTCTTCATTCTCCAAATATGCTTCTTCTCTATTCCCTCTATTCTCTTATTCTTTATTTTCCTAATCTTCATGTTTCTCGTTCACCAAGTATTCAACCAAACTTGAACTCTCTTTTTGTGATTTACTCAAAATCTTCTCGAGAGCACCTGCTTGAGATTGAATTGATGCATCTACTTTTTGTTTCTTTTTTCTTTTTTCATGCCCAGACAAATACTTTCAAGTCATGGCGAATTTGAAATTGGGTCTCTTTTGATGTCGAAATTGGGTCTTATATATACGATGTACATTTTTTTTTGGGTATTACAAAAGATATCTAGGGGTACCTATGGATAGTAAAATATGAGAGACTCTTTAAATTTGTATTTTTGGGGGGCCTAAATCGGCCGCAACACTTGCTGTAGTTGAAGGCCAGCTCTGCTTGTGATGGCTATCATCCCTCTCTGCTAACTACGTAACCGCATTAAAACAATTAGTATGAATATAAATAACATTAAAGTTATGCTTTAAGGACCAAGAGACTGCTTCCCGGAGAGCTAAAAGCTCAATTTGGAAGGGGTTGTTGCTATAAGAAAAGGTTGCAATCTGGGCAATCAGAGATCTGTTAGGTAAGCTGGCAGTGAAGCCCAGACCACACCAATAGATGATGCAGTCAATTAACCAGTCTTTAAAAATCAATAGATTCTTCCTCAATACGACAGATTGGACATGAAGGGGAGATATCCGAATAATGAGTATCTAGTTTTAGTAAAATTATTTCATGCTTATGAAGCATTGCTCTAGCAAGGGAAATTTTAGGTAGTGTTCCCTCCGTTCCAAAACTATAATCCACTATGAAAGATGAGTAATTTTTTAATAGAAATTAAAGAATTTTTGTCCCTTTTTTTTTTCAATTTTTTTGCGCCATTAAAACACTAATTGACATGTTTAAATTGGTGCGAGGAAATTCAAAATTTAATGCACGGAAGCACTTAACTTTTTAGTTTACAACTTACATACAGATATGTTTGTATAAATTTTGGGACGGAGAAGTAAGATTTAGGGGTGTTTCGGCAAAATAATTGATCCATGTTTTTTTTTTCCTTATTCAAATGTTTTTCGCATTTTTTAGTTTGCATCATTTTCATGAATTATTGGTTAGTCTTGACGAGAAGAATCTAAAAATTAAAAATTATGTTCGAAATTGATTTTTTTAATAGCTCAGTTATGAGCAATATTACTTTATACTTTTTAGACTCCTCCCGATGAGACAAACCAATAATTAAAATAAAAAAAAAACAATGTCCCCCCAAAAAAGAATAAAAACAAAAAAATAAAACCACCCTTTAATTTACATCCAATTTTCGTAAGACTAATGATCCATTATATATTTTTGGGATAATTATACACGATATTGAACCCATTTCCACATGTTTTGAAATTTGCCACATATGGGTTGCCATGCTATATCCTGAAATTAAATAGACCGCCCCCACCAAACAAAATCCAAAGTCTTTAAATTTTGTGTTCTCACTCTTGATTTTCAAAATCCATGAAAGTCAAAGAAAATCAAATGGTATAGTACAATTATTGATAAGACCACCTGTACATGTTGTAGCACAACATATGAACCTTTGTTTTGTCAACTCGAACTTGGGCTTAAATTCTCCTCTTATGGATGGAAAAAAATGACCAATGTCTTAATACCTTATTAAAAATAGTTTAACTTAAAAAATCCCTTTCTAAAGAATACGAGAAATCATATAGTAGTGTGTGTATATATACACAAACATATATACATATTAAAAATCTAGCCAACAAGCAATTTTTTAAAGCCTGCCGCTATTATATAGTAAAACAATTATAGTTTCCAAGACCTATTTATCCATATATCTATTAGTTTTAGTGAAAGTAAGAGTAATATTTCTAAAATGTATGGCGATGGATAGTAAAATACTTACTTTCACAATTCTTAAAAATAACCTAGCTAACGAGCGACAACGTATATTAATCACGAATATCTCACCGGATATATATATTTTATTTGTTTTGCGGTTTCTGTTTTATGTTCTTTTCTCGTTTGTATGTTGTTATTATTCGGTTGCTTTTATACCTAGTAGTTTGTAATAGCATTTCGTTTAAAATGAAATTCTCTCTTTTTCTACACAAAAAAAAAAAAAACTGGTTAACGAGCAACCCTTCCAAAGCATTATCTAGCAAATTAAATAGTTTCAATTGACCCTGACGCGCTTTCTAATATATAAGAAATCATATATCTATCGAGCAATCTTTCCAAAACATACATATCAACATCGTATAGTAAAATGGGTACAATAAAAAACAGTCATAGCCCTATCATCGTCCTTTGTCCATGTGTTAGCTAGTGTGTTTTGGTCTAAAAAGTTAGCTGACTTATTTTTTTGTCTTTATTTGATTTTTTCCGTGTTTTTTAGTTTTACATCAACTTTTTGTGTATTATTGGTTTGTTTCGGCGAGAGAAATAAAAGAGTAAAAAATTATGATCGAATCATAAATTTTTTTGGATAAAGACAAAAATAAGCAAAAAAATCAGCTTTTTACACTTTTTTCGATCTTATTCAAAAAATTGAGAATTCTAGTCATAATATTTTTCCTTTTTGAATTCCTCTCGCCGAGACGAACCAATAATACTCAAAAAAATCGATGCAAAACTAACAAACGCAAAAAAAAAAAATCAAATAAAGACAAAAAAATAAGTTAAGTTGGCTTTTTAGGCCAAACCTCACCTTAGTCTCATTAGATTACGAAGAATGTTCTAGCGTATCAAAGTTTTATAGTAAAATAATCATAGTTAATTTTTATAATGATTTAATTTCCATACCTGGCTCTTATTAAAAATAATTCAACCAACAATGAAACTTTTTAAAACGAATCGACGTTATATAGTAAAATAATTACGGCTTTTACAGTCAAATAGTTACATATTTTACGACGACATTACATAGTAAAATAGTTACAGCTGCTTTTACGAAGGCTCCCTTGGCAAAATAGTGTAGAAGTGTTTTTTTCATTTTGTCTTTATTAAAAAAAATTGCATTTGTTAGTTTCGAGTCAAGTTTTCGTGGTTTATGGATTCATCTCGACGAGACGAATTCAACAAATATAAAATTATGGTTAAAACTAATATTTTTTTGAATCAAGCCGAAAATAAACCAATTTATTGGTTTAATTTTGGCTTTATTAAAAAAAAAATTTTCTTTTTTGACAAAGGAGAGTTTTCCATTTTTGCGTCTTATCTGAAATAATCCAGCTAGCAAAGAATCTTTCTTGCATAGTAAAATAGTTACAGCTTGCATGACGCGTCTGACCATGCCAAACGTGTTCCCGTTCAAATCATATTTTCAATAAAAAAAAAGTCTTGATTTCTATTGTTTTCATTTAGGCTCATATCAATAAATATATCATATTCTTTTGTATACTAAAATCAAAATCACATTCCAGAAAATTGTCACAATAAACGATAAGCGGCGCTAAATGCAATCCTAAATTCAAACTAATGGTTAATTGTCAACTTTAAAAAAAAAAAGCATGTATATATATAATATATATAAATAATTAATCCTTTTTATGCGAACTAGAAAATAGTAGGGAAAAAAAAAAAGAGTGGAAATCTTGTAGTAAAAAAGTTTATACTAGGAAAAAAAAAAAACAATCAAACCAACTAACACCGAAGTCCTTCGTGAGCGTGACGAAATATAAACATAGTCAAATGGGAACAAATGTGGACGTCAAAATCTTGATATGTCGTCTGCACATAGCAACAAGTTACAAAAATTATTTAGAGAGAGAGAGAGAAGAGGAGAGAGAAGGGTGCGTGCGTTTCCGCGTTGAGAGATGAGTCTCCAGGTACTGTACGATGGAAGAAAAAGATGAGAGACGGAGAGGGGGTTTATTAGGGCAGGGATTAGTCCGGAAGAACGTTACTGGGTTTGTTCTTTATATAATTGATCACTATTCAATTTTCGGATTTAGACAGTAAAAAAAGTACGATTGGTTAGGCCGCGAAAAAGTAATTTGTTATAAATTCTTAGTCTCAACGTAGATGACATGGCTGAATCAAGTAAGATAAGGCAGTTAAGGCATGCGTAAACTTGTTCGGACATCCAAAAAAAAAGAAAAAAAAAAGGAGAGAGAGAGAGAGTATTAATGGTACAATTTCCTGAAATCTGAACGAACCACACGATGTTGGCTTTGACACATTACCAAAGTCATCATTTCTTTCCCTTTGACTATTTAGCATATTTCCACCTTATTTTCACACCTCCATTTTTCTATAACCCTATAAAACTACCTCCTTCTCTCTCCACGCATCTTTTCCTCTCCATCCTTCATCTAACCCTACCTGTCAAAACAAATTCTCTCTCTCTCTCTCTCTCTCTCTCTCTCTCTCTCTCTCTCTCTCTCTCTCTCTCCATATATACATATATAAAATCCTCTGGACCAATCCATGGATGGTCTTCACCGTCGTATCGCGGTGAACGTCGATCAAGGAGACAGCAGGTTCCCTCAATGGAGTATTCAGGAGACAAGGGACTTGTTGATGATTCGAGCAGAGCTGGATCAGACCTTCATCGAAACCAAACGTAACAAAGTTCTGTGGGAGGTTGTTGCGACGAAGATGAAGGAGAGGGGTTACAATCGTAGCACAGAGCAGTGTAAGTCTAAATGGAAAAACCTCGTCACTCGGTTCAAGGTATAAATTTATTACATGAGTGTGTTTTTCAATATATAAACATCCTTGATCGATCGTTTAATCGAGACATGATTCGCAAAACATGAATTTTACTTGGAAAAACACTACTAGATAATTCAAGCACTGGTTATTTTTTTTAGATCGAAAGAACGAGCAAAGATTTCATCGTTCTGGATCGATGAAAGTTAGGTGTAAAATTTTTACAACGCTTGAATCGAAGGTTTTTGTGGCACTGTAACGCTATCCACATCAGCTAACTAGTCGAGATGTGTGTAAGCTGATCCGGACACTTGAGTTATCAAAAAAAAAAAAACATATGCAATTGTTTCAGGTTTTTTGACTGATACAAACATTTTTTTTATTCCAACTGTCATATTATTTTATTTCTGTACGTAAGATTACCTTTCTAATTAAAATGCTTTTATTAATTGCATATAGACGACCTTTATCTATCTGCCTCACAATGCGATAGGTTTATGAGTATGCCCTGATGTTATTATAAAAAAAAAAAAAGACTTTGTTCTCAAGGAACTCATTTTTCAATTTTTTGTAGATGTTATTTTAAAAAAGATTTTGTGCTCAAGGAACTCATGTATTTTTAAAAATTTTTTAGGGATGTGAAACTATGGAACAAGAAGGTATGCGCTTGCAGTTTCCATTCTTCAATGAACTTCAGGCCATTATCTCTGCGCGGATGCAACGAATGCTATGGATGGAAGCAGAAGGAGGAGGGGGAGGAGCGAGCGGGTCGAAGAAGAGAGGGGTTCTACTATCATCAGAAGACGAAGACGAGAACGAAGAGAGCGACAGAGAGAAGGGTACTAATGGAAGCAAGAAGAAAAGGAAGGCTATGGCTAAAGGTGGTGGCAGTACTAGTCATGGGAGTGGTGGAAGTATCAATAGTTTGAAGGAGGTTTTGGAGGAGTTCATGAAGCAACAAATGCAAATGGAGATGGAATGGTTGAAAGCCTTTGAGGCTAGAGAAGAGGAGAGGAAAATGAGGGAGATGGAGTGGAGACTAAAAATGGAGGCTTTGGAGAATGAGAGGGTGGTGAATGAGAGAATGTGGAGAGAGAGAGAAGAGCAAAGAAGAGTGAGAGAAGAAGCTAGGGCTGAGAGGAGGGATGCCCTTATTACAGAACTCTTGAATAGGCTTAGATGAGATGGTGAAATTTAGTCAAATTAGCTCTAGAGACCATTTTCTTGTGCTTCAGGATGAAGAAATTAACAAGCTATGTGACAGGTTTGTCACCAAACTTGGTTCAGTTCATGTTTTGGTTTAGCCCTAGAAGTAATTTCGTCTTTTAAGAAAATGCTATAATACACACCCTTCGGGTTCGTTTTTATGGTATAAATCTTATCTAGCTGTTAATTATGAATATATATATACAACTATTATGGTTTTTTTAATGCAAATGCTATTACATTTTATATTATTTAAATTCTGTCTACCACTGGTGGAAACTCACCGTTTGTGGACTCTACGGGACTTCTTTGTTGTAATCAAAACCGTTCATCTTGTAAGGCCCTTAGAGTAGTATATTCATGAGAAAATTCAACTTGATTGGATATTGATTAGTATATCAAAAATTGGATTTTGATTTATAAAATGGATGGTTATAGATTTTGAAGGTAAACTCTCCATGACCGTCTTCTTCATAAACCAAAATTCAATTGTTGATATAACTATCGATATCCGATCAAGTTGATTTTTTTTCTTGAATAAACTACTCTGTACTTGACCCTATAAGATGAATAATTCAGATTATAACAAAAAAATGTAATGATGGAGCCTACAACGGGCTGTGGTGGAAAAGCTGGAAAGAATTTAAAGTCATGCTGTGCAGACCCTAATGAAGGGTGTGTATCTAGCACTTTCTAGTATTTTATTTTTGCATATTAGAATACTCCTATGTATAGGGAATCACTATGACCAAGAAATAATTTAAACCTAGTATAATTAATATGCAATTTTTTTTATTATATAGAATGATGTGGCAATAATACTTTTTGAAATGTAAAAAAGAAGATTACAAAAGAAAAGGCGAAATAAGCCATGTTTCGTGTAGAAAAAACTTGCGTTCCTGTATTATTTTTGTATGGCGTACCTCATTCTTTGTTCGTATACGTAGAGCAGGAGTAGGGAGTATTTGATCCATATCCTGATATAATAAGTCCAACGGGAGCAATGTTTGAAATGACAATTCACGAAGGAAATATCGATATTGAGATCGATTAGAATAAGAAGATCCCTCAAATCAACTCAATAACTTATGATAAAATGGATACGACTGTCGGAAAAATTGATAAATTTGAAGTTTATGGACCAATTTGACTTAATTTGTAGAGTGACCCGACAATATATAAACAGCCTATTGTAAACGCCATCTAATTTCTAAATACTATTGTAAGATTTGTTGAAGTTTATCATTGTTTAACGCTCTTACGCTCTTTGGCTGGCTGGCTGCCATGCAATTCAATTCTTTATCGTATAAGGCTATTTGTTTGACGATATTAATAACGTCTTACGCTCTCTGCCAGTCTACCGTGCAATTCAGTTCTTTATTGTATAAGGCCATTTGTTTGACGGGATTAATAGTCAATTGATGAATAATCTTGTAGGATAACTAATCTCATCAAACAAATAGTGATGGGATTACTAACATCATGCCCACCATGAGATTAATTATGTGGTATAGTATATCCCATTGTTTGTGGGATTACATATATTCTATGTATACTTAATTCAGACAATAAAGTTTTTTTAGCCCCGGATATGTGATGGAAAACTTTCATTGATAAAAAAGAGTATAGCAATATAGGAAAAAAAAATGATTATCGTTCCATAGAGGATCCACCAGCTGACCTACTTAACCATAGATTGTCTTCAATTTGATAATTTTCATAGCCTAATTACGTGGATCAAAATGTTAATGTTAGTTTTGTTGACATTTTCCGGGTTATGTCAAGCCTTTCGGAGTTTGTAATTTTGTTATTGGGGGTTTGGGAGTTAGAGTGCTTAGGGTTGAGTCTAGATGCTCCATTCGAGAATCTCAAGCATCATGATCAAGCCAAAGTCAAGACAAGTGTTTCGAAGCTCAATCCAATGAGGTATATCCATGCATATCATTTTTGCATTTAGGCCATCCAAAATAACATGTTTTAATGTGCATAATGTTGGCTTATTAGTGCCTTGTTTGGGTTTTGCTATCTCATGATTTTGGCATTAGGATTTAGCTTTGAGCTTATTGCGTTTGCACGCATCTACACGCGTCTGCAGGGCTGTGGCTTTAACTGTTGAGATTGTGCCAAGTGTCTAAATCTTAACGGTGCGTCTGCGCGTGTCTACACAGGTCTGGCAGACTCTTTAAGTGGCCACATGTCATGTTTTAAGTGGCCGCAGGGGGGTTTTTCCTGGGCTTCGGCGGTTAATGGGTGGCGGCTCGCTGGTGTTTCCGTGGCGGAGTGGATGGGTTTCGGTGGTGGATGGGTTTTTTGCTGTGTTTGGCGTCTGTTTGGTTTTTCGGCGGTTGGATCTGGGTGTCTTTTGTTCGTTGTGCTTTAATTGGTTGGTGAGAGGCTACGATCTTCTCTCCCGGCGGGCCTGCGCTATGGCGTCCAGCCGCTTCACGGCTGCGTGGGTCACTTGGTTTTGTCCGTCGTCGGCTGTTCTTTTCTTCCTCCTCCCTCCCTTGGATCTTGCTGCCGGCTGTCGCTTTGTTCTCCCACTGATCTCATTCTTGGGTGTTGTTCGGTTTTGCCTAACGGCATTGTGGTGTCCTAGCGGTTGGTTGTGGTGCTCCTCCTGACGGGTTCATCTTCGGGATCAATCCGGTATGCTTAACGGCGATGTGGAGGAGTTTTCCGGGGAGGTGATGGTGGCTGCGAGGTGCGGTGGCTGTTGGGTGCTTTAGGGTTTGTTGTGTTTTGGGCTTGGCCCATTTGAGCTTTTATTGTATCTAGTCTTTGATGCATGGGATGTTTTTTGTACTTTATGTTGTACTATCTGGGTTCTGACCCACAGGTGTTGGGTTTTTGGCCTTTGGTTTTGGGTCTTGATTTGGTAACTGTGCTTGTTACCTCTTCTTGCTCCTTTTAGTCTTGTTCTCATTCCAAGATTAATAAAGTTTTTATCTTTAAAAAAAAAATGTTTTGAGTGGTTGTCTTGGGGAGCACGAAAATGGGCAATATAAAAGTCATTTTTCTTTCATTTTCACATAACCCACTTGAGGGAAAATCAGCCCTTTTTAGAGAGAGAAAGTCTCATCTCTTCTCCATCCCTTCTCTCTTTTGTGAACTTGATGTTCTTGATGATTTGAGCTTGCTCTTCTCACCTTTCTTCAATCTAGAGTCTTCCTCTTCTTGGATCTACTCTAGGTTGATTTTAGTTTTCAAAAACTTTCATAAAAATCAAATCTTTTTCATACATCATGTTGTGTTGCCTTGTTTCTACGTGAGCTGGTTGGACCGATGCCGAGTTGACTCGGAGATCAAGACGGGTGTGCTCGTGGAGTCCATGGAATCAAAGAGGAGTATGGGGTACTACATCAAGAATTGGAGCTAGGTGTCACAAGGGGCTTGTTGGGTAATTCCTAGTCTTATTAATTCTTGTAAACCTTTTGATTTATGGAATGCATGAGTAGGACTAGGCCGTGGTTTTATGCTTAGGGTGTTTAGACCCTAAGTAGTTTCCACGTATATCGTGTGTTTATTCTTATTAGTTTAATTACTCTATATTGAACTTGTTGAGTTGTTTGATTTGCCATGGTGAATGATTAAATTGTTTGAAATCGAAATGATTTATTTTTAAAAGTGGTCGTCCTACTCACCCCCCTCTAAGACTTGTAGTGATTTGCATAATTTCAGTTAACTCATACAGTAGCCCGACGTGGCCCATTGTATACCACATCAGTTACCCACATCTCACAGATGTAGGACAAGTGACATTACGCCAAATATTGCTTTTACCGACGATTTTTTTGCCGACGGTTCTGTTACCGCCCTTGAAGGGCGCTATTATCTTTTTTTTGAAACGGCAACAAAAATTTATTAAGCTCGACAATGGGTACATCGAAAAAGAAACAGGGAATAGAGATGAAACTTCAACCAAGAGTTGAAACAACAAAAAGAAATAGAAAAGACAGCAAAAAAAAAAAAAAAACGAAAATACTAAGCACATTAGCAACTCCTACATGGATTAAGGCCAACAGATATAAAGAGATAGCACCGCTTCGTATCCAAGCCGACAGCACCATCCTAAGGATATACAGCTCGCATTGGATTTTGATTTTCCGGATCCCATCCAGACATCGTTTGAAATCATCAACTGAGTAGTCATCCACTTTAAATCTGGCCTTAATCCAAAAAGCCATTCTCGTTTTAGACAAATCAACAATGTCCTCCGGAATGAAAGCCTTGTTCCTAAAAACAAGATCATTTCTCCCACCCCAAATAGACCAAATAGTAGCATAGAAGCAAGTGAACCAACAAAATTTCTCCAGGTTTTTAAATGTAAAGGAGGACCACAAGTGCAGCAAGGCGTAGAGGTTGCTAGGACAAACCCAAGAAAGACCCCACCATTGGAATATATCCGACCAAACAGACCATGATTGTTAGTTTTTGTTGGCGATTTCCGGGTTAGCGAACCATTTTGAGTATGTAATTTATTTTGGGTTTGGGTGGTAGTTTTTCTAGGAGATTGAGTCTAGATGCTCCACCCTTGTGTTCAAGCTTGATTAACAAAGTTGATGCCGCACCAAACACTTTGAGGCCTATCCGGAAAGGTATA
Source organism: Vaccinium darrowii (assembly GCA_020921065.1). Lineage (NCBI taxonomy): Eukaryota > Viridiplantae > Streptophyta > Magnoliopsida > Ericales > Ericaceae > Vaccinium > Vaccinium darrowii. Next base: position 5,353,022 of record CM037159.1, on the reverse strand, counting down.
ACCATGCATGATTATTCACACATTTAGATCATTCAAATGTCTCATTTTATCATGAATGGTTTTGGATTTATTTGGGCATTGATTTTTCTTTAAAATCCCATGTTTTTAGTGTGAGTTTATGGCTTTTTATTGGTTGCGTTTGCATGAGTCTGCAGACGCTTGTTCATCTAGTGGCACCCCTTGACACGTGTTTTAATCTTGACCATTGAGATCATTTTAATAGCGTTTCCAAGCGTCTGCAGACGCGTGTTTGTGGACAGCCCTTATTGTGCCAAGTGTCTTAATCCTGTCGGAGCGTCTGCACGCGTTTACATGGGTCTGCAGACTCTTTAAGTGGCCACATGTCATGTTTTGAGTGGCTGTCTTGGGGAGCACGAAAATGGGCACTATAAAGCCATTTTTCTTTCATTTTCACACAACCCACTTGAGAGAAAATCAGCCCTTTTTAGAGAGAGAAAGTCTCATCTCTTCTCCATCCCTTCTCTCTTTTGTGAACTTGATGTTCTTGATGATTTGAGCTTGCTCTTCTCATCTTTCTTTAATCTAGAGTCTTCCTCTTCATGGATCTATTCTAGGTTGATTTTAGTTTTCAAAAACTTTCATAAAAATCCAATCTTTTTAGTCTCATCTCTTCTCCATCCCTTTTCTCTTTTGTGAACTTGATGTTCTTGATGATTTAAGCTTGCTCTTCTCATCTTTCTTCAATCTAGAGTCATCCTCTTCATGGATCTACTCTAGGTTGATTTTAGTTTTCAAAAACTTTCATAAAAATTCAATCTTTTTCATACATCATGTTGTGTTGCCTTGTTTCTACGTGAGCCGGTTGGACCGGTGCCGAGTTGACTCGGAGATCAAGACGGGTGTGCTTGTGGAGTCCATGGAATCAAAGAGGAGTACGGGGTACTACATCAAGAATTGGAGCTAGGTGTCACAAGGGGCTTGATGGGTAATTCCTAGTCTTGTTAATTCTTGTAAACCTTTTGATTTATGGAATGCATGAGTAGGACTAGGCCATGGTTTTTATGCTTAGGGTGTTTAGACCCTAAGTAGTTTCCACGTATATCGTGTGTTTTGTCTCATTAGTTTAATTACTCTATATTGAACTTGTTGAGTTGTTTGATTTGTCATGGTGAATGATTAAATTGTTTGAAATCGAAGTGGTTTATTTTTAAAAGTGGTCGTCCTATTCACCCCCCCTCTAGGACTTGTAGTGCTTTGCATAATTTCAATGATTTATCACAGTAGAGAAGCAAATGGTTGGGGGATTCAGAATTATCATTGCATAAAGGGCATAAGTTATGATCCTCAGGAATAATACCTCTCCTTGCCAAGATTGACCTAGATGCAATGGATTCCTGGATGGCAAGCCACTCAAAGCACTCCACTTTAGGAGGTGCTAAATTTTTCCATATAGAAGACAAGCCCAGATCTTCAATGAATTTGAGCATTTCCCACTTCTCATATGCTGATTTTACAGAAAATCTAGCATCATTGTTCCAAGCCCAAATCAGTCTATCTTGTTCAGTTCCTTGAATCTGCACACCACTGAGTAGCTCATTCAGATTTGCCAACTGGACTTCTTCCCATGAGTAAAGAGGTCTTCTGAATCTTAGATTCCAAGTCCCAGAATTCTGAGCATCCACAATATCAGAGATGTATGCCTCTTGTTGTTCTGAGATTGAATACAATCTTTGATAGGATTGTTCCAGAGTTTCCTCTCCCACCCATAGATTACTGGCAATAATAAAACCGTTGTTAAAAGGTACTATTACCGGTGGTAATCCCAAACACCGCCAGTACAACAGTAAGTTTTAATCTAAATATTTTTCGGACACTTTTTGAAACTTGGGACACTTTTTTTTTCTGGGAAAAACTTTTACCGGCGGTAATAAAACTGCCGGTAAAAGTATGATATTGTTACCAGTGGTAAATTACCGCCGTTTATGTATTCCCAACCACTGTACGAACGACGGTATGATTTTTGCATAATTACTGTCGGTAATAGTATTAACGGCGGCTTTCTAATATGCTGCTAATGCTAAAATTTGGCATTGTGTGAGATGGGCTCTCACAATTCTCCATTAAGTTGTATATATGACAACACCCAGCAACTACTACTATTAACTCGAGAGAAAACTATCCCTGGACAAGAGGGATTATTGACACGTTTTTGTTATGCAACCAGTTTTCTCCATGTGGATGGTTCTTGGAAAGAGGGAAATACCTGGAGTGGACTGGGTTTTACAGTTAGCCATCCGAACAGGACCATAATTGCGAAACACGCCTTTTCCACTTTTAGCATCACACCAATAAAAATGGAAATTCAAGCAATATATGAAGCTGTCAAATGGGCTTTAAAACATAATTATAATGTGGTTTATGTTTTTTCTGATTGTTTTAATGTCATTATACAGATAGTAAGAAGGGATGAGTGTCATCACCATAACTGTAACGCCGCGAAAATTGGGTACGTTAATGAATAAATTACAAAAAAATTATTTAAATAAAATACCAACTTCTTTAAAATTTCAAAGAATACTTAATAAATTTTTTTTTGAGAAATTTAAAAGTAAACTAAGTTATTACAATTGAAATAAATTGAATCCGAACATTGTCTGAAAAACTTAAACATTTATTTAAAAATTCAACGGAAAGGAGAGCCATCTAGCTAGAGATCTACTGGTACAACCACAACTCCGACACTTCATAACATTCTTGCTGCTCCATTCCCTCGAACTCAGCAAGCGGTTCCTCTTCTCCTTCTGTATCTGGTGCTGGGGACGCTAGGGGCCACAAAAGTAGCACCGTGAGTGGTAAAATTACCCTCAATAGGACACCAAAACTACCCATTTACGAAAATATACTCATGCAGCAGTTAAACACATGGGACATTAATTTAAGATATAGAACAACATTTCTCAACATAATAAATTCAATAGATTTAATACTCCGTCATCAACTCAAGGTTTCACAATTTTCGTTCCCATTCGAATAAATAATTTTCATCAACGGCTTCCACCCACAGTATACCTCAAGTGCCCGATCACACAGCAAAGCCACCTTGGGGTATACTGCGCACGACTCACGATTGATCACCCATTGATCAATCTATATCCAGTATCGATTCTCACCCATAGTATACTTCCGCACCCGATCACACAGCAAAGCTACCTAAAAGTATAGCTACGCATGGCTCAAGACCCATACTAGACAAATTCTTTTCCCTAAATCCGATAAGTGAACACAAATCTTTTAGTTTATTAATTCAACCACAAAAATTATATACCCAAATTTAATGTTTTAACAAAGCACCAGTAAGCAAACACATGCATCCAATTATAGCATGAAATGAAAATTTAATGAAGATTGACTATCACGAGCCATACGTGTCAGTTATAAATCCAGCCACTAAAAATAGCAAACGGTTTCCAAAAATCACGAAATTTTATAGTAAGATATTTCATCAAATTTTACACAAGTTCACTGTTTTGATCGAAGCCTAAATCCAGTCCTAAACGAAGCGAAATAGCGTTTTAAGCTGAACAGTGAATCTGTCCCGAAACTGTTTAGTTCAGCCAACTTCGAAAAATCACAGTTAATTCTACGAACCTCGGATTGAAACAAGTTCTATATGGAAGTTTCTTAACTTTTCGAGATCTACAACTTCGAAGATTTAAGTTTTCTCTAAATCCAAACAGAAATACCCGAAAATCGGCAGACTAGAACAGCGCACAAGAAAATGGTTTTCATCTCTTTGGTTCCGTTTTAGACTTACAAAACCTTATCGGTTGGAAACAAAACCGCAACAAATGATCTCAAATCATATTTATATCATCACTATATTTAGATATATGTAGATACACGAAAACACAAAAAATAGTATACTTAAGTAAAAAGTGAGATTTAATGTCCTACCATTCCTCCGAAGTTATAACGCGCTACGAACGTGATAGGATTTAATGTTGTTGAACGGACGAGTTCTCGAAATAGAAATCTGTGGAAGGAGTGGTATTTTTCATGAGAGAGTTATAAAAATTAAACAGCGAGATAAAAGAAACGATGTCGAGAGGAGAACGAACCGAGAACGATAATTGGCGAGAGAGCTTATGCCGAGAGTGAGTCAAATGGAGGGGAAATTCATTATGCCGTGGGTTGTAGTTATAGGAGGAAGGGACGGAATAAAGAAAAGGAATTACTTAGACAAAGACTAAGATTAGGAAAGAAAAGAGGGAATTTGAAAGATTTACTAGGGAGGTAAATAGGAACAAAATAAGTTAGTGGAATATGGAAGGATATTTTCCTAATTTTTCTTTATTGACTTGTTTTCCTATTCTAGTCTAGGAATTAATAATATGTGGAAAGCTAATTAGGGAATCAATTCAAATCTATATAAAAATATACATATATCTATGTATGTGTAATTAAACATACGCCGCAATATAATTAATTAACTGATATAATTATATATACATATTTCCTAAAATAACAAAATTGTGATCTTTACAATGAGGGATTTGGCAACTAAATAATTGATGGGATATTATGAGGGAATAACACACAAGGAAATCTTTTGTTGGATTTTCTATTCTTGGATAGGAAATAAACATTAATAAGGAAAACCTAATTAGGTAGCTAAGACATTAGGAAATAAATATAATTAATTCATGGCAATACATATATAATATATACGCATATAAAGAATTATAATTAATTAAATGAATTACAAAAATACGGGTCTTTACAATAACACGTTTTTGTTACGCAACTTGGCAACAGAGATCTCGAAGTTGTCCTTTTGTAGGATCTCGAAGGTTGCGCATCAGAATGTCCAACGAGCTCGATCGCGTGCTTCCTAAACATGCTTTGGCACTTTTGTTCCTCACCCGAACACCGGCGATGGATTTTGCACATCAGCGCTCTGATTAGTATTATTTGTCCTTTGTTTATATTCTGGATGTTCTGAACTTTGTTGGACATGTTGTTCAGCTCTGATGGTTTAATGATATCGCTGTGTTCGATTGAGAGTTTGAGAATAATATTTTGAGAAATATTTTTTAGATAGTGTTTACATGGGTTTTTAGAAAAAGTAATAATTAGACAGATGTGTAATAATTGGAGAGAGATAGAGAGAGAAATGAGAATAATGATTGGAGAGAGAGGTATGAGTAGAGAGAGAAATGTGATTAATGATTGGAGAGATGAGAAATGGAGAAAAAATTTTAATGAAAATTTTTTTGGAAATGTGAAGTGAACACAAAAAGTATTTCTTCTTATTTCTCAAAAAAAAAAAAAAAGGAATTATTGAAAACAAGAAATTTGGAAGGAAGGAAAACACCCATCAAGGTAAAGCCCTCCCTCCCCCTGCTGCATTACAGCATTAGGGTGGTGAAACCCTAGGGGAAATGGGAGGGAGTAAGAGAGAAGACAACTAGTGTTTTTTTAAAGAGAGAAGCTCTTGGTTGAAGGAACAAAATTTATGCGGGCATCCTGACTGATATAGATATATGAATTCGATGCTTATATCGAATCAAACCAAACAGATTAGTAGGGACCCGAAGAACCTTCTACATTTCAAAGCTGTCATAAAGAATTGACAATCAGAAGCGATTATAATAGGAAAAATCAATAAGTTTGTGTGAATATTCCACAAACGACTGTGTAGTGAGCCGAATTTGACAAGGAGTGGGTTGGAGATCCGCCCCGTTAGGGCAAGTGCAACAACACTCCTCAAATCCCTCCCATCTCTATTTTAGGGAGTCAAACCCCAAAACCAAGCTCTAAGAGACTCCCTAAATCCTTTTCTAAAATACAAAATGCTACAGTACCTCCCTAAAATCACTCCCATTTAGGGAGGCACTGTTTACGCCCTTTTAATTGTTTAATGTTTTCTTTTCCGCGTATCTGACAGCATCAACTGCCGTGGGATTCTTTCCCAATTATTTAATCCTTTCTCTCGCACTCTCTCTCTTTCTCTCATTGGCTGAAATTTCTATTTTTTAATTCCTCTCAATTGTTTATTAATTTTTTTTCCTCTCTCTTTCTTTCTTAATTATATAATGGAGTGTATATATATATATGTATATTATATATTATTATTTAATTACAATTTAGAGGAATTGTTGGAGATGTGGATTGGTAAAATGAAAAATGTGCACTACTCACTACTTTTTTTAGAGAAAAATTTGGGTCATCTGTTGGGGTTGCTCTTAAGGCTTGCCAGTTTAGAGCAACCCAAGTCCGTTTCACGGCCTATTGGGCCAAACGTGGCTAAGCCGACGAGTAGATCCAACTCGCTCCATATGGCCCAGCACGCATGTTGTCAAATTTTAATGGCCAAGTAACATAGGACATTGCACTTTTTGAATCCGACGATTGAAATATAAAATGTTATCATCCTTTTTCTGCAAACTGATAATTTAACGTGAATTACCAAAAAGATAACAATAATATCCAATTAAGCGCGATAAAAGACTAACACTATGCTCTACAGGGACTTCTATATGTCAGTATTTTAGACTTATCAACGCACCAAGACCTTTGGGCCCAATGGTTGGTGGGCTGAAGCCCAACAACCCATTCTCTCCGTATAGCCCAGCACCTTGCTGATACATTGGACCGAACATTACTGGCCGTAACCTATGGCCCATACCGTTCCGTGTGGCCCAGGTGCCCGTTGGATCGATAGCCAGCCGAGTTCGGTGGTGTCAGTCCAGGTTGAAGGAACCCGACCCATGAACCGACCTGGGAAGCCGCTTAGAGAGGTAAGTGAGGCAAATGGGCAAGGCTACGTGGCAGTCGAGCAGATCTCCCAAGACCTTCTAGAAGGACTACGTGGCGGATAGTTATTGCAACATCACGTGCCAAGGCGGTTATTAATGAGGTCACACACACTCGTGCCAAGCACGGGTGACTTGGAAAGCACACACATTGTAATCCATATACTAAAGGGATAAACCCTAAAAAGGTTCACACTTCTAGATCTGAAACGTCAGAGTGCCTTCGGCGAGTCCGGCTAGGGCAACACTAACTAGTTGCTACGTTTGCAGGTATATATATATTCGGACTAAAGAGGAGAGTCGAATCTAACCGAGAAGAACAATCGTGATCCACCTCCCTCACATAATGTACTTTTCAATTCCAATCATTCACACATATGACCGACGCATGATTTTAATTTGAGAAATGCTGAATATCCAGAAATTAGCCAGAATTTGAAAATGAGTGCCTCGGATTACTCCTGTTTTAATCTGGTCGTGGTAATGATCTTAAGGCAAACGGGCATTAAATTTTTAAAAACTTTGAAGGACAACGTACCTAGATAAAAATAAAACATTTATTTAAATACAACCATCATAATGTAATTTTTCGAAATCTTGAGAATGACGGTTGCACCTGGGCCGCCCATTTTGAGCAAATGAGATTGCAGTTAAAGTTTGAATATTGAGCAAAATAGAAGGCTTGGATTTTATTTTATTTAGGATAATATAAAATGGTACTTTTGGGGCGTCACATATAATAAACTAAGGCATTTATTAATATGGAAAATCTTGTGAAGGTGTCATAGTTTGTGATGTAATTTTATAATGGCTCGTATATCAGGAAATTAACATTTGTACTTAACGGATAAAATAAAGATTTCAGATTTTTTTTAGTGGTTGTAGTTTAAAGTGTACGTTTGTAGCGATGGCAATATGGCATAATTTCAGTTCTGAGCATAATATTTTACTTTTTAGATTTCTTCCATTGAAAGAAATAAACCAATAATTTATAGAAAAAGTTGATCGCAAACCTAATAAATGCGCAAAAAAATTGAATAAAGACAAAAAAATCCAAAAAGATTTTTTAGCGATAGGTTAAGGAAAGAAAAGAATCATGTTCTATTTATGGAGAGGATCCACCAGTTCCTTTAATTAAGACAGTTCTATAGGCACAATTTTCGGGTCCGTTTTGATGATCGGGACCATTAGTATTTTGGGGTTTAATATTAAATAAGCACATAAAGCATTTTTGTTAGGTTTTAGCATTTAAATTCCGTTTATCTAGTTATGAATTCATAAGCCTTTGGAGAAATTAAGGATGATGTGTCGGAGATGAGTTAGGTATACAATTTCTCCATTCTAAAAATTGTTTGTACGTTCAACCAGGATAATATTATGTTCATTACAACTTATTCCGAAATAAGAAAAAATCAAAATAATTCACTTAGGCCAAGTTTTCCATTTGATAAAATCAAGTGGGTGATTTTATCAAATGAAGTGAAGGACTGCTAAAATTACCCCTTGATTTTAGCAAAACCGAGTGTGATTGTGCTATAATCAAGGGGTGATTTTAGAGTGCAATTTTGTTTACCCTCCTTAAAAGAGGGTGAACAAAATCCTCTCTCTTATTGGTTGAATTGGTGTAGGTCTCACAACAAAATGATGTCATGCTTACTTCTGCAATACATTTTTTGGTATCACTTTGTGGTGGGACCCACTTGTTTCAACCAATAAGAGAGAGGGTTTTGTTCACCCTCTTTTAAGGAGGGTGAACAAAATTGCTCTCGTGATTTTAGCACCCCTTCACTTCATTTGATAAATGTTGATTTATCAAATGGAAAACTCAGCCTTAACCCCCTTGAACTATTAAACCCGACGGGTTCGGTTATCAACCCGTCCATAAAGTAGACGAAATCAGATCACGTGCAGAGCATGAGGGTTGAAATGAAAATATTAAGACCAAATTGCCATTGTCTTCTCCAATGGTATTACACGCACGCACACACACACACACACACACACACACACACACAACGAACTGGAGAATTGTTTTGGGGGACACAATGAGATAGATCTATGGGACCCCGACGAAGGAAGAGATGGTGGTGGCGTTGATCGGCTTCTCCTGTTGGGGTTAAGGTCGTTGTCATCGTCAATGGAAACCATCGAGAACTTATCACCAACGTCGGATTCCGGCCATTTTCTGAGGGGGTGTTTGGGCGCCAGATTTTCCACTTTTCACATTCTCCTTTTCCTCTTCTACCTGTTTGGGCGACTCAAACAAAAACTCATTCCTTCAGAATGCATTCTCCATTTTTGACATTGTAAGCCAAAAGCCAAAAAGAGCTCCAAAGCTCCTTTTCCATTCTACTTCTGGTTTTTCTTTTCTCCTCAATTTATCTATCCCATTCCTGCCCCTTGTTAACATTACAACACCCAAACCAGAGAGTCTACATGCCGTTGTTCATCGCTCCTTTGTTCAGATCTACACGCTATTGTTGATTGTTGAGGTTCTCTCGGTCGGTCTGGTTGCTACGAGACAATGCGAGATTGAATCTCTTTCTTTGGTCGGTTCAGTGAGTCTTCTCCCCAAACCCCCAAATGTGGAAATTGATTGGTGGGTATTTCGTGATATGAGCAAATTGAAATGGGTTTTTAGTGGTTTATGACTAATCTGACTATTTTGGAGGTGGGTTGATTTATTGGAGAGAGGAGAGATGGATTTGGTGGGTTTTCTCAAGAGTTCACATTGGAATGGAAATGGTGGAGGTGGTGGGAGGTAGAGATTGAATATAGAGAGGACGGATATTACGAGGTCAAAACTAGGCTTTTCCTTCTGTACAAAACCTTTCTTCATTCAAAAGATTTTCTTTTTTTTTTTTTTTTTTGGTGCTTCGGAAAAAACCATCAATTTGTGTATAAAAAAAAAAAGGAAAAAGGACCATCTAATAATATTTTCCATAAAAAAAAAAGCCTCAAATCTCAAGGTTTTCTGTAACAAAAATATTCCCAAACGTAATTTGAAAAAAAATAAAATAGAAATCTTGTTGTGCCCAAATATGTTTTCCCAAACATGCTTGTTCCCAGTTTGTGTAAAAATACCAACAGTAATTCCAAAGGCATGGTGGGTAGTTTGCCCCGTTGGCATGGTTGTCGGGGTTAAATTGGTAAATTCCAAACCAAAACTCATTTTCATCATTTTTCTCCCAAACACTACAACTTTTGCAAAATGCATTCTGCACATTTCTCCCAAACACTTTTCCCAGATTCAAAACTCATTCTGACCATAATCCAAAAAACCAAAAAGCCAAAAAGTAAAAGCTGAAAAGCTGAAAAGTTGGCTCCCAAACACCCTCTGAGTTTACTGGGTTTCACCATATCAACCCCAGTCTCCCTAATTAAATTCTTAAACACCGTGTTTGATCAAATGTTTGGGCCTGAGATCTAAGTATTGGTGAAGGTGAGACTGAAAATGTCTCTTTAAATTTGGGTTTACTGGATTTCTGTAAAAGCCCTAATTTTTTTTCTTAGCAGAAAGTTGCCTCAATTTTTTTGTCCTTGAGCATGAAGGTCGTGGTGGCGGGGAGGTGGTTTAGGTTTGTGGAGGTGTGATTTGGGTTTGTTTTGTTGTGTAAAAAGTGAAGCTTGGTTGTTTTTAAGCTTTAGTCATCTGAAGGTGGTGTTAACGAGGAGAATAAAAAATTGATAACCTTGGACAATGGTGTCCTTCTAACTGAGGGCAATATGGGTATTTAACATTTTCTGTTAACGGCATCTAAAGCATTTGGGATTTACATAGTTAGAGGGGGTTAAGTGTTGAGTTTTAAACTTTAAGGGGGTAAAGTGCTAATGGGTAATAGTTAAGGGGGGGTTTAATATAATTTACCCGTTGGAAAATGCTTAACTTTGTCGTACATGAGAAATAAAGATCAGATTGACTCCATATAAAGCACATCGTCACCTATGATGGTTGGATTTTGTCTTTGGATTTCATCAACCAATTGTAATAATTTAAAATGACTTTAGGATTTTGACCTCTTATAAAATAAAAATAAAAATAAAAAAAGTGTTTGTAATGCTTTGGGGTCCTTGTAGTGCCCCTAATGCATTACACGGTGGAATGCTCCCATCAATCGCTTATAAAACTGGCACGTGCGGACTTTAACGTCGACTTTGATAATACATGACTAGGATTTAATCCTAGCTTCTACAAATTTGAATTATCCATTGCTCAAATTAAATTCTGTTAGGAGTCTGATCTGCTTGAGGTTCTTCCCGTGTGTGCGTAGGCCCAATCTGTTGGGGAGTATCCATAGAGTCCACCACATTTGTTGGGCCCAATATACATTAAATAACCCATATCCACTTAAAAGACTAAGCCTTTTAAGTGGTGAACCATCCAATTGTATATTAAGGTCCAACTCTTTTTCTATTTGTCCAATGTGGGACTCATCTTTCACACATGTTCCCAACAATCTCCCCCTCATGTGTGAACCATGCACTGGGCCTAGCTTCCCCTTAATCTGATCGACTTGACTCCCCCTTAGTTCTTGATTTATCTCTCCAATACCGTGTCCAAACCCGAGCTTATTTACCGCACCCACTCCATCATGAGCCACCATACTGCACAAGAGCCACCTTTGCTTGCCAGCCAGGTGCAGCAAGCACTAGGAATTTTTCCTGCTCCATCGAGAGTACCCACTCCACCGAGAGCCACCTTGCTGCCAGCCACCTGCTGCACGCACCAGGAATTTTCTTGTTCCATCGAGAGTACCCACTCCACCGAGAGCCACCTTGCTGCCAGCCACTTGTTGCACGCACCAGGAATTTTCTTGCTCCACCGAGAGTTACAATGGATTTTTTCCTGCTCATCCGAGAGTCTCCGTGCAAGCCCACAACCACCGATACTTCCAGGAGAGTCCGCCCATAGATCGTCAGCCATCGACTCTGATACCACTTGTTAGGAGTCTGATCTGCTTGAGGTTCTTCTCGTGTGCGCGTAGGCCCAATCTGTTGGGGAGTATCCATGGAGTCCACCACATTTGTTGGGCCCAATATACATTAAATAACCCATATTTAAGTGGTGAGCCATCCAATTGTATATTAAGGTCCAACTCTTTTTCTATTTGTCCAATGTGGGACTCATCTTTCACACATGTTCCTAACAAATTCGAGTTATGTATTGTCGAAATGGACGGTCATATGGGGACACTACAAGGTGTAGTGCTATGGGTCACAACACCATCCCCTCTTCCCTCTTTGGCAAATTAGAGAAGTCCACTCATTTGCTTTTAGGGTTTTATTTTACTTTATTTTTAGTTTGTTGATAATCAGGTGTCTGAACCAGCTTATGCGCACCTCGATTACTTGTGGGAGACCAATCCGTCCGTCCACTAGCAAAAGTCCCATTTAAAGTCAAAGTAAAGCTCCATACTCCAAAAGAGTTGAGATCATATAAAAAAATAAACCCTCAAATCTCAAGTTTTGATTACTAGGCTAACTTCTTCGAGTTTGCTTCTAGGGTTTGGCATTGCTAACCATCCACTATGTCATCGTATTTGTTGTTAGAATCATATTATTGCTGCAAGGTTAAAACATTACTTCTGCGTTGTGCCATTGAGATATATGATTTTTTTTGGGGACAAAGAAAGGAAATTTATATCAGTAAAAATCAAATACAAATAATATGGTCTTAGGGGTGGATACAGGTCCGCCAACCCCCCAACTAACCTCGATTTTTTTAGGGTTTTATGTATTAGGCCCATCAAGTTGGCTTGGATTGAGTTTTTAAGCCCGTTGGCAAAGGGATCGCGCTTGGAAATAGTATCTCTTAAAATTGAACATGTACGACCTATATAAAATAATGGCAATGGTGTTCTTTATATATATTTATTATACTATCGAAGAAATACTAAGTAAGAGGGAAAAAGCCACTACCATACTTTATATTTGCACAATATAATAGGGATTAAGGTGATGCAACCAAAAAGAGACATAACTTAACGTACACATAATTAAGTTAGAAGTTGACTTTAACAAGAATAGGATTTTATATTTGTCAAGTTCAACGAATTAATGTTTAATGTGAGAAGTTGATTTCAACAAGAATGCCTTGTAAGGCTGAGTTCTTTAATAGATTTTATCAACATTTGATAAAATCAACCCCTTAATTTTATTCATTCGTTAAGACATGTGATCAAATCTGTAGATTTTTGCATTCAAAAATCTATAGATTTTATCAAATGTTTTTACGAATGGATAAAATCAAGTGTTGATTTTATCAAAATCTTGATAAAATCCATTGGAGAACTCACTCTAACTTGGTTTCGGCTAAAGAACGGATCTATTTTTTTATCGGCAAAAATCGGTATTGTTAGAGACTTCAAGTTGTTAGACTAACATGTTGGACGACGAGTTCAACTCTTGACCACTTTTCTTCTGGCGGCTCGCACCAACGGCAGTAAATGAACTGGGACATTCACAAACTATTTGAGGCTCGGTTCTGAATGATCAGGATGGGCCTGGGCTGTCCTATTGGTCCTGATTTGGAGCAGACCGGACAATAGGCCTAGGATGATCAGGATGGGCCTGGGCTGTTGACATTTTCTATTGGTCCTGATTTGGGGCAGACAGGAAAACGGGCCTAGCGGGCTGGCCTATATCTACACGCACTTGAGTCTTCTCAGTTCTATCTCTCTCTCTCTCTCTCTCTCTCTCTCTCCCTCCCCCCTCTTCTTCTTTGACCTCTCTCTCGCTCCTCCAATGGATCGTGCTCAGATTCTGTTGGTAGGTTTACCACTCTTCCTCTTCTGTTCAGACATCTTCAACCTCTTCATATCATCACCACCGCCACCACCTCCCAAACATGACCACCACCCTCACCACCACCACGATCACCGAACAACCCCTGAGCCTTTTGTCCAAGAAACTCTAGATTTTCCCACTCAGGTAGTCCTCTTCTCGTTCAATACTCCTCAATATAACTCATTTTGTATTGTTTTTCATTACTTCTTTCTGTCAATAATCTATTATGGGGTTTTCTTATAAAAGAAAATCCATATTGGGTTTTTCTTGAAAAAAGAAATCTATAATGGGAATTTCTATTTTTTCAGAAATCAAGCGGAATTGGAGCAATCGGCGTTGGAAACACCGTCAACATCAACTTCTGCTCTTCTTGTTCCTACAAGTTTCGTCTTACTTTCGCTCTTTTACTACTTGTACATAAAAGTGTCCATGTTTGTTTATGTTTGGTTCCTTTGTAATGTGGTTTCCAAATGTTGCTTAGTTTTATTCACCCTGATTTGCTTTCGATTTTAAGTGAAAATTGCACCATGGAGTGATTAATTGGTAAGATCGGTTGCCGGTGTGGTTTTGATGTCTTGATGAGGGAATCGCTTGATATTCGTGGTCTTGGAATTGAATGACTGCTGAGTAGCATGGACACTTCGTTGGAAGTAACGTACTAGTTTTGGACACTTGGCGGACACTTCCCAAATCATAAGTGTTAAAGATTTTTCTCAACTTTTCATTTGGACACGCCAGGAGGGCCGGGACACTCTAGAACTAGTTAGGAACACTCTCAAGACATGGACATTCATGGAGTCTTCTTTGTGATGGATGATGATCAGAAATATATAAAGACAGACGCGTGTGAATGATGCAAAGATTGCATCTGTGAATTATGTATAGATAAATGTGAAAATTTTCATATCATAGTTTATCGCAATTGGAGTCTTGTTTTCTAATCTCGTATCTAGGTAATAGCAGTCTTCCTAAGCGTGTCCTCATCGTGTTCTGTCCGCTAATTTTTAATATTTTTGTTCGTGTGTTCGTGTTGGTGGTAGATAGATCAACTGTGAGTTTTTTAGTTTCATTTGAAGTGCCTCTAGGAGAAAGTTATGATCAGGGATGGTCCCATGATTATAAACAATTGCTGATGTATATTTATGCAATCACAAATTGTTTGGAATTGAAGGGATCATGACCATTAGTGGTCAACTATTGATATAGTCGGAGACTTTCAAAATGGTTTGGGTAGCGATTGCCCCTTTAGCCACATCTAGGTCCATCTTTGGTTATGGTAATGTAAGAAGAATAAACACAAATTAGAATGAGCAGCAATCTCAATTAGACCCTTGTGCAGAAAGGCAATAGAGTGTCCAACTCTTTTTAATTTGTTGAGCTAAAGTTTCCCGTGTATTCAAGTTGCTTTGCGTCCTGGCCAATAGGTTTCAAGATACCTCTGCACCCGCTTGTCTGTATTGGTTTTTGTGAACCCAATGTTCCTCTTAATTTGCTTTCACATTGTTTTTCATTATCAATTCATCGATACTAGAAATATAAATTTCCTCATTTGATAAATAGGGTACTGCACAGAACTTCATTAGCTTCTGATTTATTTGGAATAACTTGTTTCCTGTCGATTTCTGCAGAGGCAATGCAGTTACGATGAAAAACATGTTGGAAATGCAGTTTCCTGGCATTAATGTTGTTTTAGCAAATTACCCTCCTCCTCTTCCAAAACGCCTGCTGAGTAAAGTTGTACCTGTGGTTCAATTTGGAATCATTGGTATCGTGGTTGCTGGAGAGCATATCTTCCCCAGGTTGGGATTTGTGGCTCCCCCTCCTTGGTACTTCTCCCTGCGTGCAAATAGATTTGGAACAATTTCAGCTACTTGGCTTCTTGGAAATTTCCTTCAATCTATGCTGCAAAGTTCTGGTGCTTTTGAAGTGTACTGCAATGGGGAATTGGTAAGTCTTTTCCTCTTGTTATGTGCTTGATGTGAGCTTCTAGCTGATTAAATGTGCTTTCCTGTGGGAATTGAAATAAGTAGAATACTGGAAGACTAGCGGCCCGATCTGCAGTACCTATAATGTGATGCATGTGTTTCATTGACCTAGCGACTGGAACAACCTTACCAAACTAAGGACAGAGTGCACTAGCTTTTTTCCTTATACATTTGTGACCAACTTTCAATTGCACCGTGCTTTATTATTTTTAATCCATCTCCTGGGAATTGTTTATTTTGTTTTCTGTGTTGCATTGGTTCCTAATAAGTTCTCCATGGTCTATCTACAACAATAAAGCACCTATTGTGAACTGTGTGGCCCGTTCTACTTGGTTTATGCCATCTTGAAGCTCTCCTTTACCAAGAGCATTATCCTTTCGCTGAAACTTGGAGTGAAGCGGAAATTTTTGTTACTTGCACCTGTTGTTTGTAGGTTTTTCTTCCTTTTTTTCTTTTCCCTTCTTTTAGGAAATGTCCTTTTCTTGTATCTGAAAATATAGTAGTTTGTTTTTCTTCTGAGGCAAGTATCGCATTCTGCCATCCTTTATATTGTCTTGATGTCTTCCTATCATCCATTCTCAGACGGGTGCCAACGTGCTTCCTCAACTGACGATGATTGGCAGTTTATGAGTTGGTTCCTTACCTGTGTTAGATAGTACAGTATATGAAATCTTATAAGTTATAACTAATGAGCTGAAAAACTTCAGCGATTTAGTTCGAACTGAATTGGCTTCATTAGAGTTTTATTTCTATTTTTTTTTATTGTTTTTTGTGGAGTGTTTCTCTCACCGATTGTTGCACAACTTGTTTTGTCTTTTTGCCAAATTGCAGGTTTTCTCTAAGCTGAAGGAGAGGAGGTTCCCTGGTGAAATCGAGTTGAAGGACCTCGTTGGCAAACATGTTAGGGGAGCTTTCTGGTCATAGTGCTCCTTAGGAAAAAGAGGACACGGGGAAGATGAGGTTTAGGGTTTTCGTTACTGGGATTTGGGAAGTACCGTTTGCATCCAGAGAAAGAATTCTCACGTTTTCATGATACTTTTTGATGGAATAGACCAAAATTATTGTATATTAGTGAATACTTCATCATCATTTTAAACATTTAGATGTGGGAATCTGGCTTTTAACTGATGTCAAGACTTTGCTTTTTCAGTTTTGATGTTTCAGTTTCATCATTTCTTTTCCCTATATTTGGATTGAGTTTGAGCAGTTCATTTATGTTTTTTTTCTTTTGAGAACTGGAGCAATACATTAACTGTATTAAAAGTGGTTATCACATGTAACCAGTAATCCCAAGTGAGATAATTCCTGTAGAGTTGTTAAATTACTTGCAATTTTTACATGTAGTATTGAACAACCAAAAACAAAAGCTGTTAAGAGTTGCAAGTTAACATGTCTTGTTTGTAAATCTGGGGCTAGAAGTATGATGTATGGGGAAAAAACAACGGTCAATATGAGCAAAACATGAAATTTTTTTAATTTACAACATAAAAATTTTCATTAACAAGTAGGAAATTGGCGAGAAACGAACATAATCACTGTTGGATTGCTGTTGCCCATAAATATTGACAACAACTCTCGCCTATGAGAAAGGGAAAAACTCCAAAAATTAGCAAGTAGTATTGCTTTCGATATAAAAACGAAGTTGCTGCAGCCTCTCTGCTCGAATACTCAAAAATGTTTTATCTGTGTCAACCTGCTGGCTCTCTCTCCTAGTTGTAGAAATCTCCCAGTCATGTTTGGCTTCATGGACACCCTCTGAGGGAAGACTTAACATTCACCGAGCAGGAGCAATCACAATAGAGGAACACAAACAAGCAAAAGTTCTTAGAAGGTTTGTTTTCATATGTGCCACCATTTCCGATTTTCCATCACCTTTACAAGTTCGTTCGCTAATGATGCAAAGTCTTCAGCTCCACTTCGCAATTCCTCGGTTCGCTTGCTAATCCTCTGGGGAAAATAACAAGAGTTCATTTATTAGAGTAGCTAACACCACAACTCCAAGTACAAAGGTGTCAATAATCTTGTGTTCGGCTTAGCAGTTATCATGGAATTGTCAAAGTTGGTCGAAAGGAAAATTAAGATTTCAAATCTCTCTCTATCTCTCTCTCTCTCTCACACACACACATCTTCGAACCACTCTGTCACGAGTATTATCCCCACATCATTCCATTGCCAGAAGTCTAACTTATCAGAGCCAATAGGGTGTAAAATTGGTCGGGGCAGGCCCATTTTCAAGAACCCAAGCGTAGCCTCAAGGCCCAAGCAATTACCATGGGCACGGCTGGCATATGTGTATAATTCTCTCCTCTTCCAATAACATTAACAGCAACCAGTGCAAGTGACTAGTTCCCTCTCTTTCTTGTTCCCTATCCCGGACTCTAGCAGGACCCGACTACACCAAAATGAACAGAATGGACATTTCAATATGCTATCTCACCTCAAGTTTTTCTTGGCGCTCTAGAAGCTTGTTTCTTGCTTCCCCAGCCACTGAGGCGGCATCCTGGTTCATTGGGTCAAATAGCACCATTAGCAAGAAACTAAAAAATAGCTGCTGGAAGAATATTTGTTTATATTCTGGGGGAGGGGTGACAAATTTGAAACCAACTGCAAAATTACCCCAGCTTTTCTATATGTAGCCATGATTTCCTCCGGTGTTCTAAGTCTAGGCTTTATATCAGCACTCCCTCCATTAAGTAATCTTCCTCTTTCACCACCCTTCTCTGCAGAACAGACGATGGTTTAGAATTCATCCGTCAATATTAATTGTCACAACATACATCCTAGATAGATTTTCTACCTTACCTTTCTGATTTTTCCCTGGTTTATTTGTTGACGTAGATGCCAAGGGCACAGGTTCGTCAATTTCAATATCATCTGTTACAAAACCAAGAAAAGCAGTTCGAGATATGTAACATAAATATGTGAGAGAGAGAGAGAGAGAGAGAGAGAGAGAGAGAGAGAGAGAGAGAGAGACCAGACCTATACAGACTTCCACAACTTCCTGATTTTGTGTAACAGCTGAAGACGGATCTGGGAATGGGTTCCTCCAAAAGACCCCCTCTAGATCTCTATAATAAGATTTGGAAGGAAAAGTTGCATCATTTGTATTACCCACTTTTCCCCCCTTGAAACCCTTCACAATACCGCCTAGAATCCGAAGGGAAGTACCCTGCAGCGTATAGATAACTGGATAAGAAACTTGCAAACCGTGGAATAGGTTATATGATACATATCATAAGGAACCTATATCATTCATAAGAACCTGCTTTTTCTTCTGATTCAAAGACAAACCAATGGCAGCCTCTGCCGCAGCTGCAAGGACTTTATCATGAAGAGAAGGAAGAGATTCTGATATTCTACACCAAACAAATGTATCCCTTTAAGAATATTTCTTCACTTAACTTTTCCAAGACAGTAGTGTACTTGAATTCAAGTCTTGACCAATAACAGCATTAGCTACCAGCATGAAATGATACCTGAAATTATTTTCACATCCTAACAGAGAGAGGACAGCAAATTCACAACCATTTTCCTGTGAAAAAACTCATCGTTAGACAAGTATCTTCATCTAAATTGTTCCATGTAAAAGACGAGTAGACTTCCAAAGACAATAAAACAGAATTAAAAACATAATTGTTGCTAAATTTTCCAAATGCAACATGGAGTTTTCTTCAAATTTCGCTTTGTATAATATATGACTTGCGTCCTTGTACAGTTTATGAATATTACATAAGCAATACCAGTGTAATCAGCCCATTGTCTGTAGAACTCATGGTCTTCTCCATGTTTGCCTTGTAATTCCACCTCAAAATTGACATTAAGGAACTTTCTTTCACCAGTCCCAAGTATGGCAAAGATCTGCCCAAAAAAGGTAGTTGTATAATAATCTGCAATAAGAGTTCTAGCCAAATACACTAATCTATACAGGCAATAATACACACACCCCACATACATATGTGTGTGTGTGTGTGTGTGTGTGTGTGTATATATATGTATATATATATATAGAGAGAGAGAGAGAGAGGATGTTATCAGGATTATTGGGGAGTTACTTCTAAGAAGTCCAGCATAAATTTGTAAAATCTAGAATTTTACCTGATTTCCACATCTCCGGTCTGATACAGTAACACCAAGCCGCAAACTTTCTCATCTTTCTTGAAAGTTGCAGCCCAACAACAAGGTTTTGCAAGTTTCAATTTACTGATAGATTTTTTCTCCCCCTAAAAGTAAATATCTCAGCATTGCAAACATATATTGATAACTTGGGAGTGAGAATAAGAAGGAAATGGACTCACCTGAACTACAGATTTTGTGTGGTACAAGCTCAATGTATCTTTACAACAAAGCAAAACAACTGAATCCTTTGAACTTCCGCTCAACTGTGCATTTTCTGGTGAGTGATTTTCAGTTTCATGACAATCAGTCCCACCAGAAGTAGTTTCTAGAGAAGGCTCATCAATGTCAGTGGAATTGTTGGGCAACTGCTGTGGCTGCTTTTTATTGGATGAACCAGAGACTGCTGCATTGCTCTCTGAGTACAGTGGATTTATGTCACAACTTTGGATAGGCATCATCTCATACTTGCCTATAATGTACATAGAAATTGCTGTGGAATCCTTTTTTAAGCGGACTGGACGAGAGCTGATCACGGTACCAGTAACACCATTAATGACATAAACTTTTGCATCCTTTGTTAACACGAATATTAATTCCTCTTGGGACTTGTCTGGAGATTTGGGTCCTGAATTCTTTGGGGTTCTAATAAATGATGTCCAGGTCACTGAAATTATAGGCGAGCTAGTGGCAGACAGACAATCTGTTAAAAACAAGACCGAAAATGACCTTGTATCAAGCACTGCAACCTGAAATGGAGATACCGGAATTGATAATCAGTATCAACAAAGAAAAAGGAAGGAAGCAGAGACAAATGCATACGTAGAACGATGGCTCTTATACTTACACGATCACCATTATAACCTACAGCAAGTTTGGATCCACAACTTGTAAACTTTAATGCTTGAACTGGCGAATTGACAAGGCAAAAAACAGCTTGACAACAATGTCTTTCGTCTTGGGGCAAATTGTGAACTGTCAAACAACATGAATGATGTCAAGATAATGGAACTATTACCACTTCATCTGGATATTTGCAGCAAAAATAATCCAACCACTGAAACGTCAATATGCGAAGGCGAATCTCTCTCTCTCTCTCTCTCTCTCTCTCTCTCTCTCTCACACACACACACACACACACACTTGCTTACATGCAATGCATTCATAAATCTATGCGTTTGAGATGAACTATCATAACCCCTCTACACCAAACTGGTGAACTGAGCCTTAAGTCTCCCAATCAATTTAGGTCGGCTCCATAAATCAGTTTACTCCATTGACCTATGTTGAGAGCATCATGTTCCATGATATCCAAGAAACCTAGGGGTGTTTTCGAACTACCACCTATAAAGTCAATTTTGCTCTGCCCCTCCCGGAATTGCTATAATAAAAAGTAACCATATCACTCTCCCTAACTGCTGCATCGACCAATCTACAATAGACATGTCCAAACCACCTTAATCTATTATCTCTCATCTTATCATTTATTGGTGCTACCCCTGCCATCCAGCGAAATTTTTTGTTTCTAATTCTTTCTCGCAAAGTCTTACCACATCTCAACA
Source organism: Vaccinium darrowii (assembly GCA_020921065.1). Taxonomy (NCBI): domain Eukaryota; kingdom Viridiplantae; phylum Streptophyta; class Magnoliopsida; order Ericales; family Ericaceae; genus Vaccinium; species Vaccinium darrowii. The sequence goes on along the minus strand of CM037159.1, from coordinate 5,331,800 downwards.
TTCTCATTTAAACTAGATTCATCTTACTTCTTGTCTCTTAGTAGTCTGTCCAAACAAAAAGGGATGTAATCATTAAGCAGGAAGCTAACTTTTATTTTTCCACATTAGTTGCAACTTGCAATCAGAGACTGAAAAAATAACTGCGAGGAATTATATACCCTAGAATATACCCACTGTACAAAACCAATAAAATTCCAATCCTTAGAAGCTGTAATCATGTTCGTAATCTTGACCTTCGGCATGAAACATAAACTATTTTTTGTGCTTATCATCTAGAAGCAAGTACAAAATTAATTACATACAAATTACCACTTCCGACATCTGTAATAGACTTCTATATGAATTGTCCAACTCCCACAACAATTATGGTTCCAAAGACTAGGATGGGGAAGAAAAGGGCTTATCCCACCCAAATCTTCAAATCATATTTTAGGACCGAGTCCATGGAAAAAAACATCTTGTAGAGGAAACATAAGTAGTTCACGATTTGGAGAAGAGTAGAATTTAAAGAATTACCTTCACGTTTTGTTTCCGTAATGAAGTGAAAGCTTGTTTCATGCAAACCGCCATTGAGGTTATACAAATGGACCTATACATGTTCAAAAAGGAACACAGTATATAAACAAATAAAGAATACTCATTCTAAAAATAAGGATATAGAAGGTGAGCATTTCTTACCAGACCATATTCATTGCCGATGGCTAAACTTAAAGTAACATGGCAGAAATCAATGTTTGACACTGAAGCATTTGAACCAGCTATTTTTATACCTTTGACCTGCAAAATGCCACATGGAAATGACCAGAAAACTTGTCTATTCAAATCTAACACAATAAATGTCCTTCCATGAAAAGTTATCTACATAAATCATATTCTAACCTCAGTTTCTAAAATAAAAATAAGGCTTAGGACTGGATAAGTAGCATCCCAGAGCCGAACAGATCCATCTTGGTAACCTGACACGTATAGTTTCTGAATCCTGTTACCGTCAGTAAAGGATGATCGGTTAGCTATGCCTCCAGTCAACAGCAACCTTGCGCCCTCACCCGGTGTTGAATTCGGATTGCACTTCATTAGTGACGCTATCTAATTAAAAACCATTTTTTAGTGAATGATGGGACAGAAATCAGTAACCTAACGATCCCCAATATCAAAGATGGAGGCGTTGCACATCTTTAGAAAATGCTTTACCTTTGACAGAGCAGTGGATGAGTGTCCATCTGAGGGTAAAATACTGAGTTTTGCAGCTGTCATGTATTTATTAGCTGTAGGTACAACCATAGGAAATTCAACAGCAGCAAAAGACATTCTTTTCTCTACCCGACATACTGAGGTAGAAAATTTAGCATCATCAAAAAAATGCAATTGTCCAGGATTTGTCAACACCAATAGGGAAACATTGTGATTGTTCTTTGATGACCCAGAAGGTGGTAAAATGATCATGTCTGCAAAGAAACCATTCAGTGAGAGGTCCACTCGACTAACACATTTTAAAGTCTCCATCCCGGATGACCATTCGAGACTCAATACCTGTAATAGACAAACAGAGTAACCATTAACCTAACACGACTGAAGCTAGTACAAAAGGATGAACCTTCTAAATCATCGATGACAGAACACGCCCATAAAAAAAAATCCCCTCCTTTTAACAAGGTCCAAACAACAATGTAAAAGACATCAGACCATAGAATACCATAAATTGTACTACGTAGAACAATTAAAACAGGAGAAGTGCAACAAGCATGAATTGAATGACGGCTACCGATTTGGTGACTTACAGTTACAACTTCTTCAGATCCTATCTCACAACCACCATAGATGAAGAGTTGGCCATCGCAATCACTGTGAGATTTACTGTTTGCGGACCAGTGTAAGACAATGACAGGCAGTCTACTCTCAGCAGAAGATAGTTGTAGCCTAACAATGTTAGCTGATATTTCAGGTCTTTTTCCTTTTTTGCTAGGGGCAGCACCAGATGTTTTCCAGAACAGTATGTCTCCATCTATATATCCCACAGCAAGAATGGAGCCACTGGAAGATGCCCAACAAAGTGCACTTATCTCTTTATCCTCCAAATATTCTTCAGATGCATCTCCTGGAAGGTCAGTATGCCCTTCACCAGGAGAATCAACCACTCCATCTTTCAGATGAAGAACCTTATCACCTCTAGAAACTACAATCTGTGCTTCAACAACATCCCACAGAATAAGAAAACCACTAGCATATGCGATCAGAACTCTGCACAGAGAGAGAGAGAGTGAGACAGTTCAGAAATTTCAAGCGACAACGAGCAAAAATCCGGCAGGATAAGCCATCGCAACAGATAGTTTAAGTTGTTGTGGATGCTTAAGTTTATGAGCAAAAGTGCATTATTGGTCCACATGATTAAGCCATCACAACACTACACAGTGAACAGTGCCCGGCATTCTGTGTGCCATCTCTTCTGTGCAATGGCTTTAGAGGGACAACTACGCAAAGACTTGACATCTGAATGCACTTTTGCCCGAGTGTCTGAAGTTATTGCTTTTCTAAGAACTCCCAATTTATCCCTTTCTTAGGACTCACAGCAAGAAATTCGCCAAATGATTGAACAATTCACTGATAAAGATCAGTAGGGGAATCATTTCCATTTCATACTTAACCAGAAAAAACCAACAAAAGAAGAAACTTTTTGAGCACTGTTCTTATCTTGCCTCTGCCCAGAAGAACACGGTTGGGGAAGAATTCCAACAATTGGTTGGTGGTCAGGAATTGAAATCCCAGCTGCTTCTGTAGATAACACAACAAAGTGGATTTAATGACTTGGAGCTAGTTAAGGTCACAAGAAGATCAAAAGCTTGATATGGTATTTCTTCTGCTGCTTGTTTATAAGATAAACTTGACATGTACAAGATGTTGATTTCATCACAAAAGTAAAACAAGTACCCATCACTAACTTTTTACGGTCATTAATCTTTGCACGATAGAGATACAACTTGCTTCTGTGCTGAATGCTGATGCTATTTTAGACAGGCAGGTAGCAATCTAGCAGCATTAAAATTATGTCACTGGTATCTTAAAACAGGTATCTTAAAACAGAGTAGTCTGGTAGAACTTGGCAGAATGATATCTTAAGAAATCTTGTCTTCACATATTCTAGATTGGAAGTGCCGACCTTTCTCATCCTGTCATGCTTACATGCCCCCACCTACTACATGTCATAAGGCCTCATTTGATGGACTAGGAGTATATGGTCTAGATACAGAGGAAAATATGATAACAAATGAATAAACATAAGCTAAAGCATGGATAAAGCTGAATGCGTGTTCCGAGTTGGGTGACGGGCCGAAGCAGCATGCGTTAAGGCCTTATAGTTGATTTAAACATAAGTTTCCTATGTTGAACTTTTTATTGGAGATCATGCTCGATTGCTGAAGTGTTTGGGCAACTTGAAGAAAATTAGATTTGTGGATTGAAACAAAGGCAAGAAACAATTGCATGGAAAGTGGAATTTTGCGCCACAATCCAAATATTATATGAGCAAAAGGAAAAACACCAATAAATGATTCCCTCTCTGTAAGTACATGAGAAGCAACTTACAAAAAGCCTATGAAGCAACAGTACCTGTTATATGATCCAGAGATAGACAATACGGCAATTTCAAAAGCTTTGCATCCTCAGTTTGGTACTTCAGTACTGACATCATCCCATTCTCATCTCCAATATACCTGTGTTTTTGCAATAGCATAAAAGGTTTAAGAAGCATTTACCCTGGTTTCCATCTGCAGCCACGTGAGCTGATCATGTTAAATGTAACAAATGAAGTTTTTGTCTTAAGTACATGAAGTGGGAGGCATAGATTACAGAGAAAGCAGTTATATTGGATTCCCATTGTAGACTGCCAGCAATAGATCTGCCCTCCAGATCCCAAACCTGAGAGAGAGAGAGAGAGAGAGAGAGAGAGAGAGAGAGAGAGCATTCAACAGTTATGACATTCTCTTATCATCACCATAAAAAGGTGTAGTAGGTAGGCAACAAAAAATTCTAAAAGTACCTCATGCCCAGACAACAAAAGTTAAAATGTACATGTACCAACACAAATTCAATATAGGCCAAATTGAAGGTATCCCTAGCAGTTTGATTAATGTGCCAATATCCCCCTTGATGGTCACATATAAGCACATAATTTAATTTTCTTTCCTTGGGCCCATTTATAATCAAGCCCTCGAGTATACCCTATTTTGGCTCACACAAGCTCGCGACCACAAGGTTATATTGATATGGTTTTACTTCAAATAATAAATGAACTGCAAATAAAATTCACATAATTTTTTTTGGCTATGCTTGATAGTTGTGGAAATTTGCATAGTTGGTTGATGAAACTTGATGGTACTATAAACACTTCTTGATTTTCTTTAATGCGAATTTAAGGTATCTTGATTTTGCTTTTCGAGCTCGAGATCGAGTTTCAATAATTTTTATAAGATTAAGCCAAGTTCAATGTATAATTAGTTTCCATGGAGCCTAACTTGACCACTCCAAAGCCCCGGTCATTTCCAGCCCTAGTCAACAGTTACTCAGTAGGATTTTCCATCAAGTTCTCAGGAACTTCGGATCCTTCAGCACTTCTCTCCCAATATCAGAAGAATTGCTAAGAACACCTCTTTTCTGGCCCCTGCTCCTAGTAAGTTTTCTTATTTCTCTGTCCTCTGTCTAATTTGCCTTGCTTGCTGAGTTGTTATCAGTCTTTTTTTTACCAAGTTCTGGCACAGAATCCAAAATTGTAACTATAACAAGCCCTAATGCTTCTGCTAATCAATGATTTGAGAAGCACTATTATCGACAACAATATAGAAGAACGAATCACATGAAAGCTCCACGGACTCTCCATCACGGATGACAACATCACTGTTTCATATGTGTACACAAGAAGAAACTACACAATGTATAGAGGATAGGTACCTGAATATTGTTGTCATTTGAAATACTCACCAAAAGCCCTTGGTTTTGAAGAAACTGCAAAAGAATTAAAAGATCAAACGTCTTCACAAAAAATACAAAATAAAAATATAAGAAATGTGTCGTGAAATAAATGGAACTTGTTTTGTCAAAATGTTGTAACTTCTAACATGGCAATTTCTGATATAGTTCTTCGTTTGTCAAGCTACATGAGCATAATTAGTAATACCTTAACAGGCAAATGCATAACCAGTTCCCTCTTAGTTTATGATCCATCAATTCATCATAATACAGGTCATATTTGCAAAACCAGACACCAAAAGTAAAGGAACAGTAGGAGTGCATCAAAGATCACTGGATTAACCCCTATTGGGAAGCTTGATGCTCCATGATAGTGAACAAGAAGGTATTCATATGTGAACCTGAAGGATATTTATCTGCAATGTTGTTATTCATATAATGTAGTAGTTTTGGTTCTTGTATTAGGATTTGTCCATCAGATAATGTTGGTAGGTTTTCTCATCTTCATTTGTAGTTATCAATTGGAAAAACCAATTTAAAGGACTATTCAGATATTTTTTTGGAGAGTTTATGGAATGGAATGAGTTTCATCCAGCACTTGGGTGGATGCCTTTACAAATTACAACTCCTAGTTGCAGATTTCTAGGGTTCCTTAGGTGCAGAATCCTAAAGGTTACCTATTTATTGTTCTTCTCTATTAATTGCCCTGCATCACTCCAACACATCATTAAATGATAAGACCAACTCCTCTTCATGTCAACTTAAAGGAGGTGCCAGCGATCTTGGCATTGTAAATTGTTGCAACAAATATATTGTCATATGAGACGTGCTATCTGAGATTGGCATTTACTTGGAGATGAGAACATTTTGGCCAAGTTAATTTTATGGGATTCCAACTTTCCAAGCATGCTAGTCTTCAGATAAATTAGCTTGTAAGTTTTTTCTATTAAAAATGACTCATCAAATACGAGAGGTTTAATATTTTTTTCTTTTGGGTAATTCGAGAGGTTTAATATTCAATGAGTCAATGACCAATTTTTTTCCACTAACATCTCCTCAGGTTCATTTCCTTACCCAGTCATGCAATTTGAAATTTCCAAAAATCATGTTCAAAGTTAGACAAAAACTTTTATGGAGACCTTGGTCTACTATTGGCCTCCCCCGAGAAAACAATACTATACAAGGCAATAATCTGAATGCTTTGGTAGTCAGTTTTCTTTTAATTTGTCATGCTTACGAACCTCCAAGTATTTAAAAGGCAACTGCTTTGTAGAAATCAAAAGTCCTTCAATATTATCGCCACCAATAACTTTTATCCTACCATCCCTGCAGAGAACCAGGAAAAGTTACACAATCGGCGAAAGCAATAGAACGCTATTGTCCATGGGTTGTTTAAATTAACAACTAACATTCCAATCCCAGCTCTAACTCATTTAAAATAGCTTTGTACATACAGTGTCCCAATGGCCAGTAGACTCTGAATGGGGTCAAATGCAAGAACTGATGCAGTCGATGGTATGCCATAATGGATAGCTATTTGCATATCCAAGTCCACGAACATCTCAGAGCCATGCACCTTATTCTGCAACAAGAAAACACAAAAATTTCACCAAAATAAATGAAGAGTTGGAGAGCTCAGAAATTTTGAAATCCATTGTTAAAAAATTACATATGAATGGTTCCCAACTGCAATGGACGATATCAGATTGAAACAGCAATTTAAAAGATAAAAGGCATGCATGTGAACATGGCAAGCAAATTTAACGTTAATGGAATCAAATATAATGTTAACGCAAGCAAATATAATGTTAATGCCCTACTGAATAACGTTTAGAATTATATAAAGTAAAAGACAAAGTGAAAAGCCTCAAAGTCAGATAGCGGAATAAGATAGTAAGCATAAAACCTTTAAAAAAAAAAAGGCCAAAAGACATTAAGCCTTAGATAACTAAGAGCGCATCTAAGCCCACTTGTTTCATGCTTAGAGTCTTATCTTCCTCTCCAAGGCCGGTTCCAAGCCTAGATAAAGGAGGAGGGTTGTTCATTAGTTAGCTAATAGTCAGCACGTAAAAAAACAAGCTAGATCGTTATGACTCGAATCCGAGCATGACTATGATATATGATAATGTGTTCCCTTCTAGAACACAACGCCCTTGATCGTCCTCACTGGGAAAAAACAGATTTATGTAGCTGCCCAGCTCTGTTTGGTATAACTAAGAGCATCTCCAACCCACACTTCAAATAACATTTCTCACATTGGGTTGGAGTCACAAACTTCAAAACAAAAATTAGTCTTCAACGTACATATTTTTTTGGTCAACAAATTTGAAGAGTGGGGTAGAATTGCTATCAGAACAAGTAAAATTGTGTTCTTGATTTATGCATGCGCGCTGCGCGCGCACACACACAGCTGCAGATTCTGTATCAAAGCATTCATCTGAAATTCAGCTTCAAATTGCAGCTACTGATTGCACATAAAAACTAGCTGTAGAATTTAAACTCAAAGCATTCATCCTAAATTTCAGCTTCCAATTGCAATTATATGTAGTTCAAAACCCTAAATTGCCTTTAATTAGCTACACTAATCGACCATTTCATACATAAATGAAACCACAGCCGCATGAACTCGACCATTTCATACATAAATTAAACCACAGTCGCATATAACTCGACCATTTCACTGTCATTGATAACTCCGACGCGTAGATGATACACAAAAACATCACACTTGCTATTAATGCGATGCAAACTTGATATTAATTCTTTCACCAAGAAAAAAAAATAAAAATTTGGCAATCAAATGATATTCGAAACGAAGAAATCAGAGCTCGGGAATTTTGCTCGGGGACAGTATACCTGAGAGTGATTGATCGCCTTCTGAAACAATCGCTTCGCAAACATGGCGATTTTGTAGAGAAACGATGCGTTTTCCAACTTCCAATCAGAACCTCCTTTGTTCTGTTAGAGCATCAGCATCAGTTGTTTATTGTTCCCTCATATATTTATACACTACTGGAGTATTATTTTTAGAAATTTATTTATTCATATATTTACGGGGCACTTAAATAATGATCCTTTTACTCACTTAAATTAGAAAATCATCCTGAGACTTCTAAGGAGTTATGTTTCCATCCCAAGATTCAAATAAACCCTAAAATGCCCTTCATATATATAAAATTATATAATTTATAACATATTAGAGGATTGAGGACTAAATTAAAAGTTGCATATATGAGGAGTTAAAAAGTGAACCAATTTCAAAATTAGGAGCTCCTCTACTGCAATTAGGGGATTGGGGATAAAACCCAATCCCTATCTTGTTCATTCAAATACCAATCCCTAATCTTCTCTAGAAATCCAAATATCACTCGCCCAAAAATCTCAAATATCACTTGTCCATTCCGCCTTGCTTGCCATCCCGATGAACCTTTTGCAGTCGTTTTATGTGTCAATTAGCGAGACATGCCCCTGCTTTGCCGTCCCAAATCGACATCCTCGAACAGCATCTTCTTCGGTTTTGTGAATCAGTCCAATGGAATTGTTGTATTGTTCGAAAAATTAGTAAGAGCTTATTGCATACAATATACCATCTTTTCTGATTTTGGATAAATTTTTTGTTCATTGATGTAACGTAATATAGGTTAGGTGATTATGTGATGTTTACCCACTTTGTTTCACTGCATTATGATTTTGGACAATTTTTTTTGTAGATTGATTCACCCAAGCAGTCCCAAATCACGGTCCATGTTGCCATCGACAATCCTCTATCCTAGCAAACTCGGTGTCAACTAATATGCGTCCCAAATCTTTCACCTATTGCGGTCCCATGTTGCCATCAACAATCCTCTCTCAGCAAACTCGGTGTCGACTAATATGCGTCCCAAGTCTTCTATCGTTGATGTCCCCAATCTTCGTCTCAAATCTTCACCCGTCGACGTTCCAACTACATCGACGACTTGCTCCATAAACATATCGTCGCCTTTCCAATTGGGTCTCGTTTTCGTTGCCTTTCCGACCTGCTCCATTTATGGTATTACCATGAATCCATGTAACAAGTCGTTTGAATTAACCATGTTATTGATATGGAAACATATTTTACCATATTTTCCGTGTTATTAGTTAATTTTTTTCATAGCGATTGAAATATGTTATGAACAAGTTTTCACCATTATTCAATTCAACAAGTCCTCTGATTTAACCATGTACTGATTTGGGAAAGATTTACCATATTTTTTGTGTTATTGGTTCATATTTTTACCACAATCATTAAAATATAATATAGTGAAAACAAGTTTTTATCATGATTCATTGTAACAAGTCGTCTAAATTAACCATGTTACTTATCATGGTAAATCAAATTTACCATATTTTTTCGGGTTTGGTTAATGTTTTTACCATGATTCAATGTAATTGTTTAATCTTTTGTACCTGAATGTTACCAAAGATGGAACATAGAACTTCATGCAGCCGTAAACCCCCTCATTCGGGTATTCTCGCAGAACTATATTTGGGAATAATTTCATCCCAATCATTTAGTGTCCCCGTCATTTTAAAAATTCCTTGACTTTAGGCAATACAATCATCCACCATATTTGAAAATTCCTTGATTTTAGGAAATGCTATCATGCAAAAATTTTAGCCAATCCCTAAAGATAAGGAACTAATTTTTTTAGCAATTCCATTACTGGTGTAATATAGATATAAGGGCAATAGTGGTAAATCACATATAGAGAGGATGAAAATATAATTCCATAAAACGGGCGGGATGAAAACGTATGTGATGTCCAAAAAAAGGATGAATATTTAATTACCTCTATATTTACTACTTCTTGATGATACTCTATTTCCCGTCCCAAATTTCTTGTCCAATTTCACTATTCACGACATTTCAAAAAATTATTTATGTTTTCAAATGTATAATGTTATATATATTTAATATGGATCTCATTTAAAAATGTCTCACAAGCACGTATTTGAGACGGAGAGTACAATTTATTGTTACTTATTAGTGCTACTTAATTTAATTAATCTTTTAAATTCTGGTCTATCTCATGAGGTTATGTTTGAGATTATAAAGAAGAGAAAACATTCTTTACACCACCAGTGTAAAACTCCCTTTTTCCACCACTGCCATATGTGGGTCCCACCGTGAGTTTATTGTTTTAATCTGAATTGTTCATCTTATAGGGCCCATAGAGTACTGCATCCATGCAAAAAATCATTTTGATCGGACATCAATAGATATATGCAATTTTTAATTTCGTTTGGCAAAATGGATGGTCAAGGACAACTTAACTTTAAAATCTATGACCACCCATTTTACAAAACAAAATTCAAATTTTGATACGCATGTCGATGTCCGATCAAAATGATTTTTTACAGGGATGAAGTATTTTGCGGGCCTACAAGATGAACGGTTCAGATTAACATTTAATTAACGATGAGGCCCAGAAAAGTGGTGGTGGAAAAAGGAAATTTTACACCGACAGTGTAAAGAATGTTGTCTCCTCTCGATAAAGAAAAAGCTCTAGGAGAACAAAGGAAGTGGGAAGGTTTTAAAAACGACAAGAGAATAGAAACAAAACTAGGTAAACATCCCAAGATGGATTTGAACCGGAAATGTATAGGCTCTCTGTTTGGGGTCCATATCGGATCTCATAAAGATGATCCATAGCGTTCATTTTGTTGATAATAATTTTTTATTCTTCAGTGTAAAAAATATTGAGTTCAATTGAGTAAGTGCTTGATCAATTCGTTCATTTATTTGTATAGAATTCCAGACTACGAAATATGAATTAAAAAGTGAATGTTTTATAAAACACTTATCGGTATCTTATTGAACTGGTGCTTTACAAGGCCGATAAAGAAGTTATATTATGTAAAATGAACGTCTAGAATTATCTGTGTACTCTCGGAGACGAGCGCCACGCATAAAGTGTACATTTTCTATTCAAACCAATGAGGGCCTGCAGAGTATTGAAAAGGACTTGTATTAGTAGTTCCCAACCGTTAGAAAGAAAGTCCAACTGGAACAAGAACTTGAATAGTGAGTCAACATTTGAAAATTTTACATAAGCACCTAATTTGAAAATTATACCTTCAAAATTGTTGACTCTAGATGTTTGTTACTCCTGCCGGATATGCTCTAACTTGTCTTTGTCCTAGATGCTTATATAAATAGATAGGACTGCTAAATGAGTCAAACCATTCAATAATGAATTATTCAAATTCAATTTAACATTTAACATATTTTAAAAATATGTTTTTTGATAACTTAAACTCCATATGGATTTGCCGATCAAAAAAGAAAGAAAAAAAAAAAAAACTCGATATGAGGAGAAGTTGAGGAAAAATAGACTAAGGTGGTTTGGGCATGTCTACCGTAGGCCAGCGGTTGTAGTAGTTAATAGAGCGGATAAGATAGCTTTGGGTAGCAATGTTTTGGAGAGAAGAAGACCCAAATTGACATTAGATGCGGTAGTGCGCAAAGAGTTGAGTTTAATTGGTCTAAGTGAACAAGCAGCATTTGACAGAGCTCAATGAAAAAAAATGGTTTATGTAGCCGACCCCAATTGATTGGGACATAAGGCTCGGTTTGGTTTATAATTTTATATGGATTTCCTCCCCGGAACTTTTAAAATATGTTCAAACTTAGTTAAATTATGAAATACTTATAAGTCGATCCCCAATTAAATTCAATTAACCTAAACACGAACCAATCTGAATAACTTAAATTGTTTATTCATGATAAATTGAAGGAACCAACTAGTGAATAATCTTTTTTTTTTTTTTTTTTTTGATAGGCCTGAAAGCTTACGAAACTTCGAGATGCTTAAATTATAGTATTTGCTCACATAGCAAATTTCTTACCAATGAACTTTTAACAAGCGTACATGAGCTCGATCTTAATTTAGTTATTTTCCCTGGTTATATACATGATCATGCAAATATTCATTTCTCCAAATGTCCCTTGATTTATTGGGATTCCATGGCCCATTTGCTGACGTGTAGGCGATGCTCCCTCAAGCCAGTTAAAATTGTTTTAATGATATTTAGCTAAGTGGATCTCCAACTGGGGATGTAGCTCAGATGGTAGAGCGCTCGCTTAGCATGCGAGAGGTACGGGGATCGATACCCCGCATCTCCAACTCTATTTCTTCGTCTTTTTCCCTTTTTTTTTTTTTTTTTGGCCTCTGTTTCCATAATTGGACCGAAACTTTCATAGAAAATCGAAACCTCGGGGAATTTCAACGAAAGAGGAAAATGGGATTTCCATTACAATATAGAAAAAAAAAAAAGAAAAATGAAATTAATACAAAAAAAGGTCATATAAGTTCTAGAAATTTCTCTAATTTCTTGTACTCCCTCCGAACCCTTTTTATTGTTGAGGAGAGTATATTTCATTTTGGGTTGTGTAATTAGTCGTATTTTGAAAAGAACAAGTTTACACATACAACCATTTCATCTCTGACCATTTACAACACTCTCATATACACGTAGGCCCTACATGTATGTGAGGGAGTTGTAAATGGTTGGAGATAAAATGGTTGTTGTACAAGTATCATTTTTGTTTTGGAAGCTAGTGGGTAAAAATTTATACAATCAGTATTATTTTTCCTTTTGGAAAATTAATGAGTAAAGAGTTGATGAACAAAAAGTTGAGGATAATTATGAAAAATTGAGGTAAAAATTGATATGAAAGGTGTAAAGTTGAGGTAAAGTTAATGTGAAAAATGTAATGATAATATCTCTTTAACAAATTAAATTAATGAAGTGATGCACTTAAAAAAGGACGGTGGGAGTATTATTTGAATCAAGAAAATGCATATTCATACACCATCATTTTTGGATGTTTATTTAGCTTCAATTTTTTACAAAAATTCATAACATCAATCTTGTATTCTTTACTTTGTCTTGACATTTTGAATTTATATCACCATACACATCCGAAGTAAATTGTTGCACTTTTGTGATCAACGGAAAGTGAGTTCATTATGGAGAAAAAAATAAAATAAAAAAAAGGTGAAAAAAGTTTTTACGCAAAACACACTACACGGTACAGTGCGCTACATCCGGCCGTCAATTTCGACACTGCACAACTCAAATTTAATCCAAACAATGGACGGCAGATTAAATTCATTACTCGGATTAAATCTAAGTTGTTCATTGTCGAAATGAACGGTCGGATCACGCGCCCTGCACCATCCCACCATATCATGGCCAACACGATTCCACCACATTCGACCATCACTACCACAACGTTTAGCTAATTATTTTCAGGATTTGGTTAAAAAATACCTTTGTAAAAACATGGGGAAAACATTTTCCATCGATACAAATGGGGATAATTACCTGCAAATGTATTCGGATGTGTCTATTTATCTATCTCTCGACTCGAAGGAGTCGCAAGGCCCGCAACAGACCAAGCAATTGATTCGGGAATCATTCCAGTAGACGAAAGCCCAGATTTCGTCCTAGGCTCAAAAAGTTCAGACGAGCCCAACTTCTTTTCTTCTGTAGGCCGGCGAAGTAGTGAAATTCGGTAGGTACATCGCTGTGGCTTCTTTCTTTAAAAATGAAATATCCAGAGATACATGTATCGACCAGGAAATAATAAAGATATTAATCGTAATATATGAAGTCAAAGAAAGTTGCGTGACTATACAATTCCTGAAAGGAGAATGATTTTGACACTCCGCTCTCGTATAATTGCACTCCAAAATTTGTCTTTCTAGTGCAAGGTATCGTGTGTATTTTGTGTATTTTTTGCAAAATTACAGAAGGCCACACAAACGAGGCCGAGAACAAAACTGCCTCCCATTAGCTTTGACCAGCGCCATCATTCCAGCAGTTGCGCTTGCACAGATTATTGAAGACAAAAAAGATTGCGCATTTCGTCCAGCTGCAAAAAAAAAAAAAAAAAAAAAAAAAAAAAGGGAAGTACAAAGCAATTTAGATGAAGATTTTCTCCATGAAAATTGAAACATCAAATGGGAGAAATTGAACACTGGCAATCAATGCGACATGTAAGCATCCACACAGACTTGCCACCGCAACAAAATCCAAGTATAGGAAACCAATAATATCAGACACGGCAAAATTTATATCCTCTTTCCTCGCTCTTTTTCCCGATAATTGATGATGCTATCCTCTTCTATGATGGTTTACTGGGTCCCTGCTTCATAGTGCCAATGCATTTGAAACTACGAAAAGATTGTAAGAAAGTGGCAATACCTTGGTTGAGAGTGATTGAGGTTGCCGTTAATCCTCCAATTAACAGAGCTGATGCTACGGGGAGATACTGCAAAAAAAACCCATCCTCAAGTCAACTGAACTCAATACCATCCTGAACGAAGTTATTTAGCACTAGGCGTTGTCATCTATGACAATAATCTCAGAATTCATGGGCCAATTGTTCCACCAATTGGTACGTCTCGTCTATCCTATAGTAATTTCATTGAGAACCTAACACAACATGGTTGTAGACACTAATATAAATTTCATAATTGTTCCAAACGGGCTAAAAAAATGTTTTGTTTTCTCTGACTGACTCTGAAATGTGGCAACGTGATTGGTTGCTTCTTTTCAAAGCACAAGTTGACAGTACATAAAATCACATCAAATGGCATCAATCCATCACCATTAACCAAATCAAATACAAGATACAGTTAATATTCGCTTACAGAGAATGATTCAAATCCATTCTGCCGAAATGGGGAAGGGTTGTTGATGTTGACAGTATAGCGGCCACTTATAAGATCCATGGCATCCTGAAACAGAAAGGATTTGATAAGATGTGAAATCTACTGGACTTCTGTTGTAGTAATATGTAGTTTTTGTTTATGGCCAAATGTTTACAGGAATCTTGCCTGCCTAATACCATCTTGGAAGTTATTCAAAAAATATCTTGAAATTGAACTGAGCCCATCTTCAATTAGTCCAGCCATTGTCTGTTTCCCATATCTGCAATTGGGGATTACTATGCATCACGATGGGATAAAAATGAGTTTGATTCCATACTCTTTAAGTTTATTGAGAAGATTTACCTGACAAGGTCCCGCTTGAGTGCATGGGTTCCGGCATATTCCAGGCTTATCTCATCACCTTGCTCCACCCACACTATCAGAAAAGACGAAGTTCAGAATAAAGCATAAGAATAATCACCAATTACAAAATAAAAAGTTGGAATAGTTGACCCTACGAGTTTTAAAAATTTCAAAATCTTCATTGGAAATGGATATGCACTCCATGGAAGAAAGTTCCCCAAGCCTTTGCAACTGTGCATCTAAAGATTTTTGAGCCAGGTAACTCTGTTTACAAAATAGCAAGAAAGATGTAAAGTGCATTAAAAATTTAAAATATTAGCACAAAATGTCCACTTCAATATCTTTAAAAACGGAGAAAATCAAGGAAAATGTCAGGGAAACTTGGCATTTCTTCAGCACACTCAATCCCAACGTGTTTGAGATGCTTCAGGTTTTTATTATATTTTCCCATGTCCTTACAGTAAACAACAAGATCACTGTCCCTCATACCTGTGTAACATTAGTTCGATCAAGGCAGTCAATGCAATTAGATCTAATAATCCCTTTCTGCTCCGATAGGATCTTTCCTTCTGCGTCCACGAGGAAATATCTGCTCAGCTGGAATAGATATGATTAAAAACAGAATTATGGAGAACATATACCAGGATTGTGAGATTTTATTCAGCCGGAGTTTTAACTTAAGCAAATAAAACTGTGGTTCAGTTAATTACCCTTGCTTTTCAAAATCCTCAGAGACTTGATCATAGAGAACTTGTATGTTCTCAAGGTTTGACTTGCCACAATGGTGATGAAAATCGAAGGAAACATATCTGAATCAACAAGGAGTCAAAATTCAATTCTCAACAAAGAAGGTACAAACCATGCTAAAAGATAATGCTGGGATATTATTCAGATTAGCACGGAACTTTGGATAGTTAAGTTCAGATGGACAAATATACCGAAAAAGTGAAATACATATATTTGTGCTTAATTTCTCCAATTACTTACATATATCAGTATGCCATTAACATATATGTGCAAACATAGTCTACAATTTCAAAGAAAGAGATGTAAGAAGAAAGGAACTTCTAAGAAAGTGCCATGTCCATCTCAGCCACGTGTCAAACACCAACGTTGTGAAACTGTTAACACGTGTCAAAACACTTGGGGTACGCAAGTTCCATCACTTAGATACACATGAAAAAATTGCGAGTTCAAAGAAACACAATGAGTTATACCAAAGTAAAAAAACTGTGAACATATAGTGACTAATCCTACATTTTTTCTTTTTTGCATCATATCTAGCTATACTATTTGTGAAGCTTTTGGTATTTAATTTCGGTGTCTGAGCAAAAACTGTCAACGTGGATATTCGATCTTTCCCGTAGTCATTAGTTCAGAATATCGTAAAAAACAGAAAAATAAAATTACCTCACATTTGGCAGCTTTTGCATTTCAGCAGCAAATGCCGCACTCAGTTGACCCTCATCACCATGCTACAATAAAAGATAATACATAGATGAAATTTGGGAAATGGGATAATACAAAACAAAATGCGTTGTATAAAGTCTTGTTAAGATTGACGCTACCATAATGACTGTTTCCTAAGATAATTGGGCCATCTCAGAGTTTCTTGTATATAGCAAATAGAGTAAGGAAATAAACTAGGTTATTATCTGTTATATCGAGTTGTCAGATTGAATATAGAACCATCCATAACACATTGAAACTCCAACCGGGCCCCAGCTTTGTTTGTTTAACGGCTGGAAAGGAAAAAAAATCCATACCTTATCAGTTAGGTCGACGGCTATGGTCTCTCCATATCTCTGTACAATATCATGGAAATGGCGCTCCACAACCTTTGACTACAGGAGAGGCACACAGTTAGATGCTCATCACTACAACTCAAATATTAAGAGCCACGACTCTGACAAAATAATTACCGTTTCCTCATGAGCAATAACATTAAGTCGTGGTTTATAGCTCAAATCAACTATTTGCTCCCAAATGAGCGGAATTGAACCTCGAATCTGAAAGGTGATAAGGAAGCACTATTATTTTGTAGGAATTAAAACCCTCAATATTAGGAAATAAGAGACAAAATGGGGTCAACGACTGCACACAATGTGGGTATATCATATATGATAGCTTTGTGTCTTTTCCATATTTCTTTATTCCATAATTGATTCTGCAGAAGAAGCTATGGAACAAGTACTAAAGAATAGAAGTGATTCTAGTATGGTTTCCAACAAAGAACATATTCATTTAACTTAAGTTTTCCTTCCAAAAGGATCTCAACTACGACTAAGGATAACTTTCTATTAAGACACCATTCACTCATGTTTTTGCTGGTGACATTAGTTTTCCCTGCCAAACATGACAATCATTCTTCCATAAAGCTGAATAGTAGACATGTTTAAAAGGAGGCAAAAGCTGTCCATATTATGAAGATAGTAGGAAATAAAAGCCACACAAATGATGTTAGAGCCTAGGAGATGTGAGTGCATTCACATTCATGTTGTCCATGCTATATTTATTCAAAGAACGGACCATGAACATTGAACACTTTAAAAGATTTCAGGCATCTCCTTTAACATACAAACAATCCCTCTTTTGTCATGTGTCCATGAAAAATCATCTGCTTAAAAGTCCATCCTTCATTGGAAGATGCAAATGTGACCTGTTAAGATTGGTCTTCCAATGCTGCCCTCGACTGCTTGACCAACTAGAACACCCCCATATACATTTTTTGTTTAACAGGAAACACGAATTGTGAATCATCCAAGAAGGCCACTCTTTTGGGGAGAAGAGAATATATAAAAATTTAGGTGGAAGTAATTATGTCTACATCTTGACTGGGTTTCACAAAGAGAGCCATAGGGAAGACTATCCACCTAGAAATCAAGGAGCACAAAATAAAATGCCACAAACGTTACCTTCAGATAGCGATATTACTTGAATACTTAGTTTCCAGAAATGTACTTTAGACATGGTCCAGAGAAAAGAAATGCCAATGAATTGATCAACTCAAGATATTAAGTCGAAAACAATGTAACAGCAACAATCATTCTATGACGAAATAATTCCAGTGGACACTACCTGTAAAAGTGAAGACTTAAAACCTTCAAACTCCAACAATTGCTCAGTTTCAATAAAATTTGCAGTGTCTCCTTCAAGGTTAGCCCCTCTTCTCCACATTCGGGTCCCTATGATCAGCAATCGGTTACTGCCTTGTTTCACTATTTTCATATCAGTTTGACCAAAGCAAATAGTTTTCATTTTGCATACCTAATCTTCGTGTGCACCTCCTAGAAATTAATATAATAGTGGCCGGTGAAGTTTTCAGCTTGAGCTGTCCTGTCTGAAAGCTTAAGCCTTGGTTAAGTGAAAACATCAAATCCAAAATTGTTCTTGCATCTCTAGTTAACAAGCGCGCACACACACACACCCACAGAGACATGGAATGAATAGATTCAGGATATTGCCTTGCAACAGAGGAATGATAAACCCATCAAGCTGTAAGGAAAAAAAAAGTTCACATCAGACAAAGAAAAAGACCCATAAAATTTCAGATGTCCGAATAGCTTTCTTAAGTTTTCCTAAGAAACAAAGAAAATTTTCTTATGGCAAGAAAGGTACTTCCAAGAATCAACTGATAATGCCACACTTTTGGACAGAGTAAATGTCTAACCTTATTCTCAATAAGCTCCTCCAAAATATTTCTGTTCCAAACAAAACGGGGGTCAGCCTGAAATACAAATAGACACTCAGAAGTCAGAACCCCCAAGTACTTAAAATAATTGTCCAATCAGAGCTCAAGTCTCAGAAAAAAAGGTGCTAACTCGCACTGAAAAACAGGAATAAGGTTAAACTTCTTACAGACACTTGGGTTCACAATTCAATCTTGTTCATGCTAAGGGGTTGGAGTGCTATTTGGTAATAAAACCTAGATATGGATGATAATATGCCCACAAATACATCTATTTGATGCCCTCTCTGATAACCAATCAAACAGGGCAAGTGGTAACAATGTTAAAGGAGAAATTATGCCTCCAGATTAGGATAATTTAGTTGATAACATCCTAAAGGTTATTTTCTTTGTTTTTGTCTCCTCAACTCCTAAAGCTAAAGGTGTAATCATTAAGAGGGCAAAACCCATACCATCCTTCCATCATCTCCAACTTTGGAAGTGTGCAACCTGACAAGGTTTTAAATTCTGGAGATATCCTAACATGCATAACCTAGACAATAATCGACAGATCTCAAAACAATAGGCATAATCAGTCGAATTCTAAATAATTAAGAGAACATATTTTTTGTGAGTAAATTCTCTCGAACCAACTGCCATTTAAGGCTTTAAATAATGTAGGCAATCAACTTTGTCAAACAAATACTATATGCATAACTTGGCCCACATAGACTTGTTTTCCTTTTTGTGCAGATGTACAGTATGTAACTTGGAAGCAACATTGATAAAATGGTGAGATACATCAGTCTTATGTTACTAGAAGTAAAAGAAATTAGCTGAGAAACCACTAAACAAACCAACCTGCTTCCAAATTGGTTTACTCATTCGCCCTTCAGTCAACTTGAATCTTCTCTGCAAGCTGTAAACATTGTTCAAACATGGGATTGGAAGACAATATGAGCTGAGATGAGAGATGATTTGAAGTACAGCACAAAGAGCAGACTTTGGGTTAAAAGTGCAAACCTCAATGTTATATCAGTTTCGTAGGAATAATACAAACCCGGAGTTGATTCTATTACTCTCAATAAGGTCCTAAAGTAAGCCTCATCTCTTTTCTGCACAACAGAATTATTCATTAGGTTGTGGATGATGATGGGACTTTCAGCCATGCAAATGGTGACTCATTAACTTCCCTTTTCAGAAAATTCAGGGCAAAAAAACAAAGAACAGAAATTTACTCCTTGATTGTTTGGAAGCCTCAAAGCCTCATTGCAGGACAAGAACTTCAAAGCCATCACACGAAAAACAGGGAAACCCACATAACTTCCCACTTCTTTCCGAGAAGTTATCACCAGTACATGGGTCCCTACACAAAATTTGCAAAACATTTCTCAAAACACAATAAAACAGCGTAAGTGTGCAACATGATTTCTTCCTGCTTCCCGTTTCTACCTTCTGTTTATGGTAGTCCAGTCAAGTCAAACATGATTTCTTTTATTGCCACATTTTCATACGTAAGTTTCAATAAAACCCATGCAAACCGCTCCTTTCAAGAGTTCGTTTTCTTCGAAAATCCCCTTCATATTCTATCCACTCTTGGTAACATATTATTTATGTCACTTTTATAGCTCTCTGTCTACTCTCTTATTTAACATCATATTATTGTTTTGGTTCTTGTTACTATTCTACTCTTGTGATTGTGCACATTGCAGCAATCATAATCCTATTTAGTGTGGGTTAAATTGATGGCAATTGTTAAGATTTTCTTTCCCCTGGATAAAATTTCCGGCTCCAGCATTGACGAAAAGTTTCTAGCTCGAAGCGCTTGTATGGTCTGGAGAGGTTTACAGTTTACTTGTCTTATAGTTTAGCTGCTTTATCTGTTTGTGGTTTCATTGCGTGTTGTTTTGTCCGGTTCAATAATAACGATTGTCCTAGTGAGTATACAGGACGTACTGGACCAGATGCCCCTCAAGCTCAAGCATTTACTTTTCTAGTTAGAGATCAACAGGCAGCATCCATTAGTTATCTTTAACTTTCAAGGACAAAAGTAGTCAAATTAAATGAACAAAACCATATAGACGAGAAACATGCAACCATACGTCTTGCGTGTTGAATTCCTCAATTGGAAAACTCTTTGAAGTCATGCAATTGCAGACGTGAACTATTTAAGGCCAAATCAGCAATATTCTGGTGAACCAAACCACATGATCATATTGAATGGGTACTTCGCACAGCCATTTGTTCAGGCATTACCTGCGAGTGACCTAATAGTTCCAACCACGCCATAGATTGTAGACACTCTTATAGAATTTGTAGAAGCATCATCACCTGTTGCAATTAATGAGATATTAGATTCCTCGATTACCAATGAAAATACCTTGATTCTTCAACGCAGCCCATTATTTCTAATACGTGTGACTAATAAGACAATACTTAAGAAAGTCCTGGGAAAACAATTTTTGTCCACACCAGATATTTGTTGGGGATCGTGGGTCCAAAACACAACACTGACACCCAATGTACATGGTTAGGCCGGAATGCCCACTCTATGGAGAAAGTTACACTGTTTCTATTACCAACAGGGAACAACGGAGGAGTACAAACAGTCAAACCTGACTCAGCTCTCACTCTCTCAACTCATACACTGGTTCAATCTCGCCCTCACTTTGTGTTTTCCACACTCAGCCTCTCTCCCTATACGAATACAAGTACACGTACACACAAAGAGGAAGAAGCAAACAAAGCATGCGTCAACGGCAGTCTCCATCAGCCACCCTTGGCAGCTAGAAGAGATGGGTGGACTAGGGGTCTCTTCCAAGGTCTTCTCAGAGTCTCCCAGAGGTCTCTTCACCACTTGCCAATACCAAGTCAACAATATGTAGCGCTCCTAATCTCAGTTGGAAATCCTCAAAAGTTGTCTTATTTCCAAAAGAATTGTACTCGATACAATTGTCATGTGTAATGCTCAAGCAATTTGAACTAAAAGATAAACAAAAAAACTGGCATGACATGGATCTGTTTCTTGGGTACACGCCCATGCACACACTACATATGCATTATGGTGAAAGAAAGTTATGGAAATGAACATATTTCACAATATAACATGTTACCCGTTGATGGCACAACACCAAATCAGAGAGGAGATATATTTGATATCCATTTCACTGATTTATAAAAAAAATTGGTGCAAAAGTGGAAGCATAGGTATGGTACCTCAAGCTCCGCCATGTTGGCCCCATCACACTACTATTCGTAGGGACCCCATCTCACCTACGGCAGGGTCTAAGCTAAGGTCCCACCACGTTTGGGTGGTGTTAAGGAGTATGTTTAGACCCTATAAGGGGCTAGGGGGAACTGATTAGTTAAATACAAGGACATTTCCATAACCTTCTAATTTGCAGTCAGTTACAAATAAAAAAGCCTCCATATTTACTAAAATAGAGGCTAGGGCACACACGATGCATGTGCAAGTCGAATTTGATAAAAATTATGAACAAAAGCGTCCAGCTTATCGTATGATCGTGTATGCATGCAATCGAACCTTGAATAATTAACCATGTTAACCATTCAAATACTTAAAAGTACCAAATAGAAACTCCTGTGATTGAGCTTGTTTAAGTTTGACTAAAGAAGACGCTAAACTATGCGAATTATTTCAAGATACATAAAGGAAAATTCTTTGCGCTTTTTTCCGCACATTTTCTCAGCAAATAGCGTTTAAAAAAAAAAAAACAAACCGTTGAGTGGCTCGATGGTGCCGTCGGATCGGCGGATAGAGAAGCCTTGATCGGGGGATTCGACGGCTTTGATGACGAACTTGTGTTGGAATTCGTGCAGCTCCAATTCGCTCCATAGCTTGAAATGATCAGAAACGGAATGCGGTTGAATCTCCATGAGCTAAGAAAAAAAATGGATTTGAATCGAATCGAAAGAGAAATGGAAATAGAAAACCCTAGAAATGATAAGATGATGGAGAGTAGTGGAAGTTTCCTAATTGATGACTGGAAATTGATTTGAGTAATTCTGAAGGAAACCGTCTTAACTGCTTTAGCTCCGACGGGGTCCATTTTAATTCCAAAATTACGTTGATGACCCTTCACATAGGGTTGGCGATTTCGTCTGACCCGCCTGAATCCCTTCCGTACGGATCGACAATATAGAGATTTATTCGGAGATTGGATAGGATATGAATTTTTTTTTTTTTTGAAAATATTTGGGGATCGGGTAGGGGGTGGAGATAGATATAGCCCCACGCCGAATCCGCTCCGAATCGGTCCCCGATCCATCCCCTCCCCGTCCCCGAATCCCCGAAATATAGGAGTCTATTCATGAGTTATGAAACTTTAGAGTCTCACAAAATTTTCTCCAAACATATTGCTGGTTCAGAGACTATTTTTGGGTTTTCTCTTGATGAGAGTCAGTGTTGTGCTTCGAATACTTGTCATTAGCTGCCGGTATACTCGGTGGCCGGTGCTTCGATATTGTCTTGCTTTTCATCGTAGTTGCTTGCGTTTGTAAAATTGTTGGGAACATGCAAGGATTGCTTATGCTCCTATTTTCTTTAGAAATTTCTAGATTTTGAATGTGACTACTAAATTAACAACTGATGTTGTCCTTAATTGTGATGGTCGGAAGATATTTTTAGCATTTAGGAGTAACTTGTAACTGGGATTCTAATAATTAGTATTTTTTTAAAAAAATGATTGGATCCCCTAATCCCTATGGGGATCTCCGTTCCTCATTTGAAGTGGGGATGAAGGATGGAAATGAAGCCCCGTTGGGGATTGGGTAGGGGATGGATATGGGAAAAGTGTTTGGAGATCAGGAGTGGAGATAGTACTCTCCGGCCCCGATTCGTCCCCATGCCCATCCCTATTCACAATGAAAAATTATTCAGTACCGTCATGAACGGCCATCACTCATGTGGTGCCCCGGCTTCCTTCACTTCCGAGAGGGTGGAGCGTGGTCCTCACTAAAGGAGTGTAGTCTCATATGACTGTCTATCTAGCACCGACGACTCGGATTTAATTCGAACTCTAAATGATTCGAGCCGAGTTATCTTTTGTGCGGATTAAAGTCTGAGCGTTTATTATCTAGATAGACGGCAATGGGCTTACTACAGAACCTCTGCTCCCGTACGATCTCCACCTTAATGAAAAAGAAGCCCAAAACACAACATGAACATTGAATTTTTTTTTTTTTGCATCCTCATTATTTTTACGGACTTTATGTGATGATACAAAAGCCTCAGGGATCAGGGCGGAGGTAGTTGGGGGTAGTTGGTGGGGCAGGGTGATACATGTTACATGCAGTTCCAATATAAAGTTTTATTTTATGACAATGGATTAGGAGCCTACTGAACAGCTTGATTTTTCAACTCAAATCATGAAAAAATAGCGATTTACTAAAAGATTAATGGTTAGGATATTTAAAAATATCTCATAAATTTTCATTAAATGCCACAAAAGAAGTGAATCTAATAAGTCTTTATTTTTGTTTCAACGAAAAATAATGTCCACGAGAAAACCTATCTTTGCATTAACCTACTAAAAATATTCAACAAATCTAGTAGACTCTCGTTAAATAGCACTGCTGCTACCGAACCTAACTCTCGTCTCGTCTCGCCAATGCGAGCGATAAGGTTCCGATAAGGTTGGGTTCAATGTACAGGTAATAGTTGCAATCACCGGATATTATTGGGAAGATATTTTTGGACTTGACAGATTACCGGCATTTGGCTTTATGTGCCCAATGAAAAGCATGCCTGGAACGTGGAGGCCTGCTCTGCAACCTGTGCACAACAAGTGCTACGTAGAATTCGGACCATCCGTCGGTTGGATGTACGGTCCAAGACGGTCCAAATTTCAAACAAACTATTCGCGCGAATTTCAATCCGAATCGTTGAAAACACTTGTGGACGGCTGTGATTTTGCATAACACCTGCTGTGTCTAGGCTGCACAGCAGCAATCCTAGGTCCGCCTATTTTTGCCTTTATTACGGGACTCATTTGAACCCAAAAACTTAATCGGAAGTTTTCATGCTATGGAGCTCAATAAGTTATAATGTTACTCCTATATCTATTAAGAATTGGAATGATTCGATATCAATAACTTAGTGATCGAGCAAAAGTTATTTTAAAGTCCAAATCAAAAATCATACTTGACATTTATTTTCTCAAGAAGAATATATATACATCAGTTACCGAGTTACCGGTATTCATTCAATTTTTTTTCTTTTTAAAAATATGTTCCACTTGTTGAGCCCTATGAATAATCAATTTCGAGTTTTTTTTTTTTTAAATATCATTAAAGTAGATACAACTTTTTGTTTGGGACATGAGTAGATACGGACTAGAATCGCATAAATGTGAGGTTATAATGATATGGATCAAATTTTTGAGATTGAGATGGACCCCTTCTATACTTACAAGTCAAAGGGCACGAAGCCACGAACCCCACCTCCATTTGTGGAGTATATTTGGTGAGTGATAATATTGTTGGATTCATGAAACCTGATTAGATTTGGCTTGCGCTTTCTTGAATATTTGGGGTTAAGCGTAATTTGGTTTGACAGGGGTGTTACGCTAGATTATATTCTTGTTATACGTAGCAACAGATGTAACTTTTGTATTTCATTTAAAACATAACAAAAACTTGTGAGAGTCGTGATTGCAATCAACTACGCATGCAATTGAAAAACCAAGTAAAATATCGGCTTAATTTATTTTAACACTTTTTGTCATGTAACAATAAAACTTTAACTCACCATTAGAGATGGCCTTAAAGTGGTGGAATTGGTTGGTTTTGGTGGACAAGCAGATGATCTTGAGCTTTATACATCACATTTTGTTGAGATGTCAAGAGCATTGCCCAAGACAACTCCGAACAACCCATTGATGTGAGATTTACAAATGCTCTAAGCATTATTTCAAGAACAATGAACAATCTCTCGATGGCGAGAGATTTTCCAGTGCCGGGAGGGTATTACGTGGTTCTTCTTCAGCGCATCTGGGCCGTTCATTTTACTTTTGGACGGTTCGAATTTGGAGAGAGAAAAAAGAGAGAGAACGAGGAAAGAGAGTAAGGAGAAAGGGTGTTTTAATTTCGACCATCCAATACATTTTTAGACGGCTTGGATGCAATGTTCGAGTACCACACAGGCTCAGCTACGTTATACCTATTCCGTATCCAAAAAATTTCCTCGATGGCTGTCTCACTCAGATGATTGTTATCAATCCTCCTAATCCATTTGCAGCTGACTTCCCGCTGCTTTCCAGATACTCCCAATTACCAAAGCTTTCGCAAGTACCTTAGAAATCGTGCACGGCTGATTAAGCAGAACAAAAAGTCTACACATGGACCAACACTTTGCATACATATCCAGATTCATGTTGAGGTCTAACACACACACACTGCATCACCAATCTTTGTGAGGCCCTATTTAAATGTATTGGCGGGGAGTCAGGATTTTGGTCCAAAGGAGGGCCCATTTAAGAGTTTTTTGTAATAAATTTATGAGCCAGATTATTATTTGGAAATTGATATTTGCACTCCCAATTTTGATGTAGGGACTCCAAGCTATAATAGTTTTTCAAAATTATTCTTTTCTAAGTTCCATGATTTACTTCAGGCACTCCAAAAAAACATTGACTCTTCTCTTTTACTTCAGACACTCCAAAAAAGCAAAGAGTTTTTTTTATTAGAAAAAAGCAGATAATTGCTCAACTCCTCTTACTACACGTCACTGAATTGCCTACTTCCATATGTAATGTTTCCTTGTGGAGTCTTTATGCTATTGTCTCCACATTCTGCACTAGGACAACCTGGACAAGTTGTCTTTGGCTTATGATTGTAGAACCATCTTTTTGTCCATGCAAAGTCTTTTTAGAGTTTTGTTATTTTTCCTCTCAAGAGTTCTCTAACTTTGGTGATGTGCTTTGTTTGTCTCATTTTGAGTTTTAAAATGTAGATTTTGTGGCCGTTATGAAGATTTTGAGGGGAAAATGATAGATAATGAGTACAAAAATATAAAGATTTTGTGTCACAGAAGATTTTGCAGCATCAACATTTTCAATTGTGTGCTGTTTATTTTGAAGAATTCTAGGAATATTTATTTTATTTTTTATTTTTGTGCAAAGTGGCATGAAACAATTTTGTTAGGACCATAGGCCAAGGTCTCTATTTATTGGCACTTGCATGACAAATCACATATTTGGATGTATCCCCATTTATTAAGTTGTAATATATTTTTTTATTTAAATTTTAGAGTATCTGTTTAGAAAGTAAATCATGTGTTTATTGAGAGGGCGAGATTTGTAGGTTATGGAAGTGTTCGACTATCAAGATAATTAAGAGATCGTGTTTACATATTTGGCCGCTCATTAAGGGAAGAAGATATGTCAATCATGGGCTAAAGAAAGCAAGAGACGTAATTCTAATTGCTGCTTTCGGTAATGTATTAAGGGAATATCACAATGTCCTTAATGTGCGGATTTTTCTCTTGTCAAGAATGGGAACCATCTTGTATTCATGTAAATGTTTCACGAGCAAAATATTCGGAGAAAAAGGCCGGGATCAATTGAAGATTTTTAGCAACAAGGTTTGGCAAAATTGGTCTGCAATTAAGGATTCTTTTTCAACATGGAAGGCTCTTGTGCAGCCTTTATTAATTGGCAACGGCAGTAGCAAAAGTGAGGCCATATAAGAGAGGGACGTGTGGCTGTATTTGCATTACGGGAGATATTCACTTTTACATAGCTGTGATGTTTAACGTTAAAAATATTAGAGAGCTGCAACACCATTTAGGGTGATTTTCTTAATTGGGTCTGGGAATACATGAGCCGTTGACCAACACAATTACATACTCCAAGAACTGTTTGTCAATGTTTGATTCCAATTGCTAAGTTGCTCTTCCGGTGGATTCTGGAAGTATCTCAGAGGACTTGAGGATTCGAGACGTTCGGCAATCAACCACTTGGTGCAGTGTACGTGGATTCGGCAAAACAATCTTTGGTTAGTCGGTGAGGATTCACGATTATGATTATTGAGATTGTTTTGTAACTGCACAATGGTAATTTTTAGTGCGTTGATTTCCTCCCGTGGTTATTACCCTTTTTAAGGGATTTTCCACGTATATCGTTGTGTTCATCGTTCATTGTTTTTTAATTCTTTTTAGTTTGCTTGTTGAGTATGGATAGCATAAAAAAAAAAAAGGATTTTTCACTTGGTATCAGAGCGGGTTGCTCATTTTTTTTAGGTGTTCTACCTTGAGTAGATCCTTAGCAACAATGAACACAAACATGACTCATATATCTAGTCGTATACCTACCTTGGATAGTGAAAACTTTGACTACTGGAAATCGAGAATAAAAGCTTTCATGAGGTCTGTGGACGTGGAAATATGGAATTCTTGCGTTAGGGGATATAGTTATCCCACAAAACCGTAGAAGAAAAACAGGTCCCTAAACTCATTGCTGAGCTATCTCCCACAGAAAGGGCAGAATTACAAGCAAATAATCGTGCCTTAGATATCTTATTTAGTGCTGTTGATGTGATTGAACACCGTAAAATTGCTAATTGTGAAATTGCTAAAGATGCGTGGGACATTTTAGTTACTTGTCATGAAGGTACAGATGTAGTCAAACAATCTAAGTTACAAAGGCTCACTACTGAATTCGAGGTTATTAGAATGCAAGAAGATGAAACATTTAATCAATTCTACTCTAATTTGATCTCTATTGTTAATAGTTGCGAAACCCTCGGTGAACCTATCCCTCCTTTTAGAGTTATTAAGAAAATTTTGAGATCCTTGCCAGAACGGTTTAAGACAAAGGTCACTATGCTTGAGGGTAAACGTAAACTTAAGGAAAAATCCGTCGAAGAAGTGGTAGGTCTCCTCCAAACTTATGAAGCGGATATGTTACAACCTGAGTCTCAAAAAATAAATTCTAAACCTTCGGCTAAGCCGATTGCTTTTTCTAGTTCTCAAAGCGAAAATAAAGATTCAGGAAGTGATAATGATTATGACTTAGAAGCTATGAGTTTATTTATAGAAAATTTTAAAAAGTTTTTCAAGAAGAAAACCATTGGTAATGATTTTAGTAACAAAAAGTCTAATATAAAAGAAAAACACGACGTCTCTTCTGGAAAAAGGAAAACGAGGGTTAAAAGATCTCCTGAAGGGCCAAAGTGTTATGAGTGTCAAGGATATGGTCACTTAGCGCATGAGTGTATTAATAAATTGAAGAAGAAGACCAATTTCAAGGCTAACATAACTTGGGATGACGATAGTGAATCCGATAACTCTGAGGAAGAACAAGTAGATAACGCAAACTTTATCGCTTTTGGGGCATCTTTAAAATCAAACTTGAGTGAGCCGGAATCCTCTGATGAGAGTGAGAATGAAGAAAGTGATGAGGTTTTGAGTTTTAATGAGTTGAAAGAGTCTTATGATATGCTATATGAAGAGAGTGTTAAGATTAGTGAGACTAATTTAAAATTGGCTGAAAAATATAAAAATTCTAAGGTGGAATTAATGATAGTTAAAAAACAAGTTGAAGAGCTGCAAGGGTTCTTGAGCAGTGTCACTAATGAGAAAGAAAAGTTGAATGTTGAGGTTGAGAGTCTTCAAGAAAAGAACAAGGTCTTAACTGATTTAAACACCACCTCGGAAGAAAAAATAAAAATGTTAAATATTGAAATTGATAATGCTAATATTTTGTTTGAGCGTTTAAATATGGGGTCAAAGATACTGGATGACATTCTCAGCATACAAAGACCGGCAAGTGACAAAACAGGGCTTGGATTTTATGAAGCTTCACCCTCAAAAGCACTTGAAGGTAAGGCGAATGAGTTGCAATCAAAAAAGGTAATATCAACATTCCACACTATAAATACTGTCGATGACGTGATTGAAAAGGCTTATGATGTTAAGAAGGGTAATTATGTTAAATTCATTCCTACATGCCATTATTGCCAAGTAAAAGGTCATATTAGACCTAATTGTTTCAAACTTCACGGCTACCCTAGTGTTGATCATAATCATGTTTGTCTCAATAAAAGTGTCTCCAAGCTTCACAACACATATAAATCTTTGGTTAATCATGTGAACTATGATAATGATAGAAGCATGATAGTGAGAAGCTCAAGATCTACTTTTAAACCTAACAATCAAATTAAGACATCTCAGGTCAGGACTCGATCCATATGGGTCAAGAAATGTGATTTGCATTGTTTTGTTGCTCAAACGGCGTTAAATGCTAGAAACTCTCACATGTGAAATTTTAATCGTGATTACTCATATCATATGTCTGGCGATAAGTTTGGTCGGGGTATGCCTCGTTGATTGAGTCTCTTTGGAGTGCCTTAGTAGTGTTTTGGTTTATTTTATTTCTTTAATATTTTTTTTTCGTGTCGATGTTTTTTTTTTGCTCCTAATTAAAAAAAAATACAAAAACATTCATATATGAAAAAAAAAAAATTGGGCTTAGCATGCTTTTTGAGGATGAGTAGTCAGTCATGAGACTTACACATATGCACATCTTTGGGAATGCATGTACTTTTCTTATTAATTCCACTCATGAGATGCATTCGGTAATTCGTTGTAGTATGCCTTATGACTCTGTGATCACCACTCCTGCACGTCAAGGTTAGTAAGATTACTTAGTGAGGAAAGTGGATTCTCATGCACCTGGGTATATCTTGTCCTTTCTCTCAGCGATTGACCATTTTTTTTTGGCATTATTTTTTTTGGATACAATGGCTCATTAAGTGCAGCTGGAAAAAAAAAAAAGGAGAGTATAGATGAAAAAAAAAGGAAAAAAAAAAGTATCTATTTATATGCTTATCCGGGCGTTCATTGAGTAACCGGGCAATCGGGGTGAGGTACTCTCCCTCTGAGTGTTCGCGTCAAAAGATGGATAGACTTTGTGAAAGCATTCGTGATTGGACCATTCGCTTAGTAACCGGGCATTGGGTATGAGGTACTCTTACTCCCAATATTCTATAAAAAACCACAACTATGCAATTCTATAAAAAAAATTAAACAGTAAGTTGAGGGGGAGTTGTCTATTTTCGGTGGCACAAAATTTGTATCGATGAGTGCCTTGTTTGACTTCATGAGGGGGAGAGTGCTCGATAGTCTAAGGATACATGAGAATTTTCGACTACTTGAATAATAATCCTAATTTCCTATGACGTGTCACACACGCACCTTGTCACAGATTCATAGTGGATGCTGCAACTTATCCCCAAAATTCACTCGCGATGGGTTTAATACAAATTTACTCATGCATTGCTAAATCTTGTCGTATTGTATGAGCCTCATTTTTTACTGCTTCTTCTTCGGACAACTGTGCTGCCTTACATCAATTTTTTTTTTGGATATCCTCGGGCTTTAATTTTCAGTTATGTGTTAAGTATTTGCTCTCAAAAAGTGCTCAATCTATGTTCAATATATCGATGCTTGAGCAACAGCCCCATTTTTGTTCTAAACTCCCTCCTATAAAACAATGTATTACTTTCTGCTTTGGGCTGTTGGTTCCCCATTAGGGCTCTCTCTCCTTTTGTGACTCACCTGATTTAAAAGTTATACTTCTCTGGTTCTTGTCTTCTGCTCCTTTATAGTAATATTTTTTTTCTCTCTTCAACTGGTCATCTATATACATACTTCTTGACTGGGATGAGGAGTTCCTTAGTCCTCTCTATCTTTATGTTTTCTTAGTATGACTATCCGGTTTTTTTTTTGTTGATTGTTTTGGGGCTTCCCGGACTTCTTAGTTGAATGTCTGTGTTTATGCTAGTTTAATGTCTCTTCCTTTATAGTGTGGTACCTCTTCGCGTGTACTCTACCTTTGTCATTCCGTGACAAAAAGGGGGAGTAGTATTGCTAATAACAGATTGTGCATTTTTTTAATAAGTGTTTTTGCAGCTTCACGCATCGTGACCACAATCAGTTAAGGGATAGATTTTTATTGATAGTATGTTTTGTCATGGAAGTGCCAAAGGGGGAGATTGTTAGGACCATAGGCCAAGGTCTCTATTTATTGGCACTTGCATGACAAATCACATATTTGGATGTATCCCCATTTATTAAGTTGTAATATATTTTTTTATTTAAATTTTAGAGTATCTGTTTAGAAAGTAAATCATGTGTTTATTGAGAGGGCGAGATTTGTAGGTTATGGAAGTGTTCGACTATCAAGATAATTAAGAGATCGTGTTTACATATTTGGCCGCTCATTAAGGGAAGAAGATATGTCAATCATGGGCTAAAGAAAGCAAGAGACGTAATTCTAATTGCCGCTTTCGGTAATATATTAAGGGAATATCACAATGTCCTTAATGTGCGGATTTTTCTCTTGTCAAGAATGGGAACCATCTTGTATTCATGTAAATGTTTCACGAGCAAAATATTCGGAGAAAAAGGCCGGGATCAATTGAAGATTTTTAGCAACAAGGTTTGGCAAAATTGGTCTGCAATTAAGGATTCTTTTTCAACATGGAAGGCTCTTGTGCAGCCTTTATTAATTGGCAACGGCAGTAGCAAAAGTGAGGCCATATAAGAGAGGGACGTGTGGCTGTATTTGCATTACGGGAGATATTCACTTTTACATAGCTGTGATGTTTAACGTTAAAAATATTAGAGAGCTGCAACACCGTTTAGGGTGATTTTCTTAATTGGGTCTGGGAGTAGATGAGCCGTCGACCAACACAATTACATACTCCAAGAACTGTTTGTCAATGTTTGATTCCAATTGCTAAGTTGCTCTTCTGGTGGATTCTGGAAGTATCTCAGAGTACTTGAGGATTCGAGACGTTCGGCAATCAACCACTTGGTGCGGTGTACGTGGATTCGGCAAAACAATCTTTGGTTAGTCGGTGAGGAGTCATGATTATGATTATTGAGATTGTTTTGTAACTGCACAATGGTAATTTTTAGTAGGGGTGAGCAGAAAATCCGTCAAACCGTGAATCCAGTCCAAACCAATCCAAACCGATTGGTTTGGTTCGGATTTTTAGTAGCGTGGTTTGGTCCTGGTTTAAAAAAATTAGAATCCGTAGTCAATGGTTTGGTTTGTGAATTTATGTTCATGGTTCCGATTTCAATCCGATCCGAACCATTTTTTACTATTATTATTATTATTATTATTATTATTATTATTATTATTATTATTATTATTATTATTATTATTATTATTATTATTATTATTATTATATATAAGCCATAGTCAACTAACTTCCTAATTTTATTTATTCATTATTCCTTCTCTACCAAGATTTTATTTTGCCTAAGATTCACAACTTATTCCACTAATTCTAATACACCAATAGTGGTTTAGTCATAGCAAATAACTTCGGTGATGAAATTCTCCATTCTAATTTTGATTCCACAACACATTTCTATTTTTTTAAATTTCTATACATGATTCGGTCATAGGCTATTCCTATTCCATGATTTCCTTCATTACCATGGTTAATTACCCTAAATTTCTATATAAGAGGACCTATTCATATTCTATATATAAACCTAACGTAGTAAACCTAAATTTTAAGTACTCTAAATATTTTATGGAAATAATATCTCAATTTTAAGCAAACCGTGGCTCGAAACCGAATCCGATCTGTATTTTAATAGTTTGGATTGGATTGGTTCGATGCCTTTTGTGGGTTGGTTTGGTTCACCAAATGCATAATTCGTAGGTAGTGGTTTGGCTCTTGGTTTACTACAAATCCGAACCAATCCGGTCCATGCTCACCCCTAATTTTTAGTGCGTTGATTTCCTCCCGTGGTTTTTACCCTTTTTAAGGGATTTTCCACGTATATCGTTGTGTTCATCGTTCATTGTTTTTTAATTCTTTTTAGTTTGCTTGTTGAGTATTGGATAGCATAAAAAGAAAAAGGATTTTTCAAATTTGACATAGATGCATGTTTAATGTTTGGAACCTAAAGTTTATGTCGTGGATGTTTAATGTTAATGCTTTTTTAATCGGCCAAAAAGTTTCATTAATCATAAAAAAGGATACAATGACTAATAGGAACAAGGAGAAAGCATCAAAATTCATAGAATCTAATTCCTAATCCAAGGCCCAAAACACGATTGGCAAGGAGCTAACCAAAATGGCCAAAGCCCACACCTGGTGGGCCATAATGCCCAGAATAGAAAGAATTAACAGCCCAAAGAAAACCCTAATCTCCCATTAGCACATGCCACCACCACTGTTGCAAATTGCCCAGTAGCAACTTTCTCTTCCAACCATCATCACCCCAATGGATCTAACAAAAAAATCAGCCCATAATGAACTCCATCAGCATCCATCACCGCCCATCGCCACCAATATCGCTGCCATGCCCATCGCCCCACGACCACCTGTAAAAGGACAAGCCGCTGCCATGTAGTCGTCGGAGACCCGGGGAACAAGCCCCTATTGTTGCCCTGGAAAATGGCTCGACCGCCCCCTCTAGAAAAGGCCACACAGCCGCTCAATAGCATTCAATGCCGCCACACCTCGCCGCACGCCATTCGCATCGCCACCTCCATACCTGTCACCACCAAGCACTACTGCCATCCATCATCAGCACTACAACCCTGCAAAACAACAAAACCCCCAGCCCACGACACAAGCGCTTTGCTGTTAAACATAAAACTGAACAAACCCATCAGCCTATCAACTGGTGGCTACGTAAAGGAAAGAGCTGACCCACCACCACCAGCAACGCCGCACGCTGCCAATAAAGAGATCGGAAACACCAGCTGAACGTCGTTAGACACAGAATCCAAAGAACCCAACAGTTCGCCGGAGGCTAGTGAAACGGCAGAACCAGCAAGATGGAGGAGGGAGAGGGGAATAGAAAAGAAAAGGAAGAAAGAGGAAAGGAGAGGAGAAGAAGAGAGCCCAAGGGGGAGGAGGGAGAGAGAGGGAGATAGGTTTAGAGAGAGAGGGAGCTGAAGAGATAGGTAAAGAGAGAGAGGGAGTTGGTGGTTTTGATTGATGCTTTAATGTTAATGTTAATGTTTAGAACCTTTATGTTTGGTTTTGGTTCATTTTTTCGTTTGGACTGCTTTAGTAAATGAGGGGATAATTTGTGGGTGGAGTGCCTCTAGTAATTTTTGTATTTTAAAGAGGGTAGTTTTGTAACTTCATTAAATATTAGAGTGTCTGCATAAAAAAAGGGAGCCCTAAAATCAGCACCCTATTATTTTTGTCTTTATTCAAAAAAAATCGTATTTGTTAGTTTTGCGTTGGTTTTTTGTGGATTATTAGTTCGTCTAGACAATAGGAGTCTAAAAGGTAAAAAAATTATGATTAAAATCTTAAAAAAGTTCACTTGATTTTTATCTTCCTTCCAAAAAAATTTTAGTTTGGTTAATAACTTTTTACATTTTTAGACTTCTCTAGCCGAAACGAGCCAATAATACACTTAAAATTGATGCAAAACTAACAAATGCTAATTTTTTAAATTAAGGACAAAAAATAATCGGGCTCAATTATTTAGTAGTAGACATACTTTTATCTATGCGCAAAACTTATTATACCATGGAGGTTTTTCCTTCCAAAAAGATGCAATTTGGACATTGAAATTATTCATAATAAAAATATATGAATCATTTTATTCTATTTCTTTCAGCTATGACAACACTCGCATGCTTTTATGTATGTAAAATACTCCATTTTTCCTTTAATCAAACAAAAATTATTAAGATTACAAGAAGTTATTTTTTTTGGTAAGTGAAAATTTTATACCAACCAAACAACCAAGCTTACAACAGGGGAAAAACCCAAGCAAAAGCAATACAACTCATCAAGGAACAACCAATCATAGTCAAAAGAAAAGCAACAAAGAAGACTCAACTTCTAAACATTCTACGGGGTAGATTCCATCGGCTACACAGCCAAAGGTTTTTTTGAGAGCTGGAAACCTTCCTCCAAGAGCTGGTTTTGTACCTCACATTTTCTTCCACAATTGCAAGGACCATACTAGAATCTTTTGAGCATCCCCCGAAAATTCTAGCATTCCTTTCCAGCCATATATAATACAAGGCAGCAGCAAGAAACAATTTGAATAACATAGCCCGAAAAGATTTACCGTTACAATGATTGCATGCCCATTTCAGCTCCACATCCCATTGTCTTGCCCCTCGTTGGATCCCAAACTTACCCAACACATCATTCCATATTTGTCGGGAACAGAGAACACACTCAGCATCTATTGCCATTCCCCACCTTCTTAGTCTATCTTTTGTTGCTAACGTGCCCCTACAAGCTAACCAACTTATAAAGGCCCATTTGGGAACATTCTGGGAGAACCAAATTACACTAGCCCATGAAACCTTGACAGCTTTATATTGGAGGGCTTCCCAAGTTGATTTAGTAGAAAATTGCCCATTGGGCAAGAGAGTCCACATAACTTCATCCTCTCTATCTAATCTTGGAAGAAAACAACTAGGAGTACCAGCCTTAATTTGTTGGATAATCCTATTCCGCGGTCTTGGCCAATTCCATACACCATTAGAGATGATAGCACTGACCTTATGAGTGAGGGATCTACCCAAATTAAGAACAACAGCCTCCCCATAAGTCTTGTATAGTGGGCCCATAGGATGCCAATTGTCTAGCCAAACACATGTATTCTGCCCATTCCCAATAATATGTTTAACGAATCCCCTTACAAGAAGTTATTACACGAATAATATCTGCAAAACTCAAAACCTAGATAGTGTTTTCATAAATATTTAAAAATTGAGGCATGTGTACAAAATGTTTATGTATGAGTACGTGTGATTATAGAAGAGTTGAGAAATAAAAATACACCGAAAATTAAACTAGTATTACTCTAATTTTTATGTCATCACAATACCTGGGCGACCTTTTATTGTAGAATCATGAGCACAACAAGTGGTTTTTTTGTTTATGTTCTTTTTACTGGTTGCCTTGTGCATTATTAACTGGTACAGCTTTTCCCTCATGTTGAAAGTAAAAGAACATTAACGGGACCCGGAGGGCCTGCTGTCCCTTGGGGTCATCAAGCCCAGCCAACCCCCATTCAAACCGTTTATTTTACACATCAACGTCTTGGATCGCATCAAATAATGAAAGGTACGGATGCACTTAGGCGAGGTGAAAACCGTTGATGCGCGAAATAAAATCGGCAAGTGGATCCGCCAACCCCCAGGGAGTTGGAGTACTAGTGGTGATAATCGTATATGATTCTCGAAATAATTAAATTGGCTAGATTTTGTGACCTTGAATCTTCGTGTTTCATCAATGACGGGAACGTAAAATGTAACCTCGAACTAATTTTGTTAGAACCACACATAACTTACGCACACAATGACAAATATACGTACACTAAGCATGTGAGTATTTGCGTTTGTGTGTTTAATGCAATTTGTGAGAGGTTGTAGAATTTTTGTCTTCTAAAATCAACTTAATATGATTTCTCTTTCAGGAATCCAACCTTTTCTCCTGGGATTTCAGCCGCAAATTTCTTGCAAGTGTAATTTAGTGGATATCATATATTTAAAGACAGTATTATGGTACTTCCACAAATTTAATTCCTAGGACTTCATGTCATCTTTGTATAATCTGATGTAAGAAAATTTTTTTACTGCAGGAGGCTTAAACTAGTCAAGGAGGCTCTTTTCCTACCTAGAGTCCAATTTTATTCACCCTTGCTTTGTTCACTCTCTGCTAGGGTATACTCATTTTGTGTCTCACTTTGCTAATGGAGTCCGTTTATTTGGTCAAATTAATTTGTTAGATGACTAGAAATTTTTAACTTAATCGGATATTTGAAAGCGTTTGATCTGCGAGTTCAAATTTTTTGTCAAGAATTTTACGGAAAATAAATAAACTACCAGATGAAACACTTACTGATATTCGATTGAATTGAGTTTTGTCAAGACCTCCTAAAAATGAATTTTAACAAAATGAACAGTTTCGATTATCGTAATGAAATACAAAATAAGCATAGCATCAAAATTGCTCTCCTTTTCATGTTACCATTAGATTTGGTTACTTGGAGTATTCAAAAAGCTACTTGATATCAATTCATAACCGTTTCTATTGAAATAATAAATAATGATGTTCCCCTCTCTCCAATAGATGAAGTCTTTTAGACAAGGTGGTGATTAATTGGTTAGTCGTCCAGTAATAAGTAAGATCAGTGAGGAAAGAAACATAACAAAAAATTTTGTATTCGAACATCACGGCCTACATGTTGAAGAAGATATTTATAATATAGTATCCTTCTCTCCAATAGATGAGTTAGTGGTCTGTATCTAATCGAATCGATAAAATTCATTACAAAAATCTAGTGTCAATGTCATGAATCTAGTTCTCCTAGTAAAAACCTCTCCATACACAAGGTCCACAAAACATAGACCTTAAATTCACTCCTTCACAGTAAAATACAATTTCCTTTTATGTCAAACTACATATCTTTCAGGTGAACCACTTGATTGATATATTTAACCTGTTATGTCAGATCTCTTTCACTATGTAACTGCAATAGCAAGTCATGAGATAGTGGGAAATGTAGTGTTCCATTTTCCCATAGTTAAGCTGTCCCACCCTTGGTTGCATAATATGTGTGAATGAGAGTGAAACTGTCTTTTGAAAACACCCTAATTGCTCATTTTGTATCTCACTTTGCAGATTGAAACCGTTTATTTTGTTCAAATTCATTTGTTAGATGACTAGGAAAAAATTTAGCTTAATCAAATATTTGAAAGCGATTGATCTGCGAGTTCAAATTTTTAGTCAAGGTAAAAATAAATAAACTACTGGATGAAGTAACTATTGATATTCGATTGAGCTGAATTTTGTCAAGATCTCCTAGAAAATGAATCTAAACAAAATGAATGATTTTGATTATTTTAATGAAATACAGAATAAGCATAGCCTCAAAATTGCTCTCCTTTTCATGTTACCATTAGATTTGGTTACTATATGGAGTATTCAAAAAGCTACTAGATATCACTTCGTAACTGACTCTATTGAAATAATAAATAATGATGTTCCCCTCCCTCCAATAGCTGAAGTTTTTAAATGAGCTAGTGATTGACAATTTGGTAATAAGTTAATTGGTTATTCATCTAGTAACAAGTAAGATCAATGAGGAAAGAAAGAGAACAATGAAATCTGTGTTTTAACTTCATCGCCTACCCAGTAATTATAAATATTTGTACTAGAATAGTCCAGTTTCGGGTGAGAGAACGTACATATGAAGAAGATATTCATAATACAGTTATCCCTCTCTCTAATAATTTAAATTTTTGTAATCTGATAGAATGAATAAAATTCATTACAAAAATCTAAGTGGCCTCACACCAAAAGGGTGTTGTCAATTTGTGGTTGCTACCATGAATCTAGTTCTAGTAAAAACGTCTCCAAACACAAGGTCCACAAAACATAGACCTTAAATTCACTTGTTCACTGAGAAGTGTAATTTCCTTATATGTCAACCATATATCACTGAAAAGTATAATTTCCTCATATGTCAATTATATATATTTCATGTGAACCACATGATTGCTATGTACTAACCTGTTATGTCAAATAGCTTTCACTATGTAACTGCAATAGAAAGTCATGAGATAGTGGGAAATGTAGTGGAAAATGATTCTCAACAAAATGAAGGGTTTTGATTATCTTAATGAAATACAAAGCATACCCTCAAAATTCCTCTTCTTTGGTTATTACATGGAGTATTCAAAAAGCTACTCTATATCAAATTATCAATTCATAACCGACTCTATTGAAATAATAAATACTGATGTTCACTTTCCTCCAATAGCTAAAGTTTTTAAATGAATTGGTGATTAGGAACCTAGTAGTAAATTAATTGGTTATTCGTCCAGTAACAAGTAAGATCGGTGAAGAAAGAAATTACAAGAACAATAAATTCTGTATTCAAACCTCATAGCCTATCTCTGGTAATTATA
Source organism: Vaccinium darrowii (assembly GCA_020921065.1). Classification (NCBI taxonomy): domain Eukaryota; kingdom Viridiplantae; phylum Streptophyta; class Magnoliopsida; order Ericales; family Ericaceae; genus Vaccinium; species Vaccinium darrowii. Next base: position 5,292,180 of record CM037159.1, on the reverse strand, counting down.
AGTATTTTTACCCTGCTTATTTAGAATAGTTTGGCTACGCATGAGGGAACATACATGTTGAAGAAGATATCCATAATATAGTTTTCCTTCTCTCTAATAGATGAGTTAGTGGTTTGTAATCTAATCGAATCAGTAAAATTCATTACAAAAATCTAGTGGTCTCACACCAAAAAAGGGAGTTGTCAATGTGTGGTTGCTACCATGAATCTAGTTCTCCTAGTAAAAACCCCTCCATACACAAGGTCCCACAAAACATAGACCTTAAATTCATTCCTTCACTGTAAAATATAATTTCCTTTAATGTCAACTGTAAATCCTTTATGTGAACCACATGATTGATATGTTTAACCTGTTATGTCAAATCTCTTTCACTATGTAACTGCAATAGCAAGTCATGAGATAGTGGGAAATGTAGTATTCCATTTTCCTATAGTTATGCTGTCCCACCCTTGGTCGCATAGTATGTGTGAATGATCGCGAAACCGTCTTTTGAAAACATCCTAAACTACTAAAATCGTGAAAGTGAAGCTTGAAAGCGAACACAAAACGAGAATTGAGAGCACAACCGGAGGGCCCTACAGAAGAATTATGTGACCAAGTTCCCCCCCATGGCACCTAATGAACATCCTGAAGTTGCTGCAAGAAAATAATGGCACACAGTGGTTGAGGCTAGCTATCACATAGATTGTCTCCAATAATGTATAGTTAACTACTTGAGGAGCCCAAGATGTTAGCATTTCAACTCACTGGCTAACCTCCATTTTCATACTTTTAGCTAAAGGGGGTTATAACTTTAACTTCACTCCTACTCAAGATCTACAGTAAAATTCCTACAAAACCCAAAATTCTCATGCATCAGTCTGTTGCACCAACACCCAAAATTCCCTTTACTTCTCCTGCTAATTTCTGTGTGTTGAGCTTCTCTTCTTACTTTCCTTCCTATGGGCAGTTTGATGAAATCTCCTAGGGGAAGGTTACCTCTGTCCATTGTTACTGTCTTACTCTGCATTTTTGCCTTCATTGCTCTCTTTTATACTGAAAGAATCAGCTCCCTTTCTATCTCCATATTCAAGTTCAAATCCTGCTCCAAAAAAGGCACTATACCCAAATCTGGTAAGTCTCCAAGAGATATATATAACAGCTCTTACTATGCATTGCTTTGTTTCTGCCAAACCACTGTCAACAATAAGGAGAACAACACAAACCCAAAAGTTTTTTACAGAAAAATGTGAGAAGTAATGTGCTGATGCCACTGAATTCCTTCTGGTAGGGCCCACAGTGTCAATAGTGGATCCCGGACACTTTTACCGTAACAAAAAGTCTACAACCACACGCATTTTTACACACACTCACATTATTGTTGGGACCCACACACTACACCACTAGTGTGCGTGGGGCCCAACCATTTTATGTGAGTGTGTGTGCATTTGTGATTTGTGAGCGTAAATTGAGTGCGGTTGTAGAATGAAGTTTCCATGTATATGGTAACACCGCTAATATTAGTGATTTGATTGTATGTTTTTAACAGATGAGAGAACAATAGAGGATGATCCGGTTAAAGAGGAAATTGATGATAGATTTGAGTTTGACCCAAATGAGTGTAGTGTTGCTCATGGGAAATGGGTGTTTAACAGTTCACTTAAGCCTTTGTACACAGACAGGACATGCCCATACCTGGATAGGCAATTTTCCTGTGCTAAAAATGGACGGCCTGATTCTGACTACCGGCACTGGGAGTGGCAGCCGGACGACTGTATGTTGCCTAAGTTTAATCCTAAAGTTGCACTTCAGAAGATTCGTGGAAAGAGGCTGATGTTTGTTGGCGATTCCTTGCAAAGAAACCAATGGGAATCGTTCGTGTGTCTTGTGGAATTCGTCGTACCAAAAGATCAGAAGTCCATGAGAATGGGCCGCTCTCATTCAGTCTTCCAAGTGAAGGTACTAACTTGATGTCAAAGCATACGCCAATATGAACATTTCAAGATACAAATAAAGCCTAAAAAGTCTGCAAGGTATTTTACCATTTCTCAGCTGGTTTTTTCCATGCATTTTCTAGGAATACAATGCTACAATTGAGTTCTACTGGGCTCCTTTTCTTGTCGAGTCGAATTCGGATAACCCGATAATAGGAGATCCAAAGAAAAGGATACTGAAAGTAGATTCAGTTTCCAAGCATGCCAAGTTTTGGGAAGGAGTGGATATCTTAGCATTCAACACTTATGTTTGGTGGATGAGTGGTCCAAAGATGAAGTCGCTGTAAGTTCCATCTTTCTTGACTTCTACTCCATCAGCACACACATTTTACTCACCAAAAGGTAAGTTCTAACCTTTTTCAGACAACACACATTTAATACACATCAAGTCACATCAAAAGGTATTTCTTTACCAAAATTGTCCCTTTATTTCAAATTTTCAAAGTGTTCTTCATACCCTTTTGTGGAGGATATTTTCGGAAAACTATAAAGGCTGTGTTTGGTTAGATAATGTAGTTTAGTTTTGATGATGTCAGCAGGTGTAATGAGTGGAGAGAGATAGAAAGAGAAATGATGATGTCATCAAAACTAAAACTAAAACTAAACAGGGAAACGAACAAGGCCAAAGATTTTTTCTTTGACTTTGTAAAGTGGAAATGTATTTTGGGACATCCCAAAATGAGAAGGTGGACTAAGAGAATGGGACGGATGGAGTCCTAAATCTACAAAATAATTGTTCATATCAAATAGGTTAGTGAACTCACATTATTAAGTGATGTGTTTAAGACAGGTGTGAGTAGAACCTCAGATTTGAGATTTTTGCTTTGGGCCCAAAAAGTCACAGTTGGTTTTTCTAATTTGATTGAGCACAGATGGGGATCCTTTGCAAATGGTGAAGAAGGATCAGAAGAGTTGGAGACACCAGTTGCTTACAAAATAGCATTGAAGACCTGGGCTAATTGGATTGACTCAACTATTGATACTAACAAAACCCGGGTCTTCTTCACTACTATGTCCCCTACACACACCAGGTCTCTCTCTCTCTCTTTCTCTCGACTAGGGCTGCAAACGAGCCGAGCCGAGCCGAATTTTACCATGTTCAAGCTTGTTTATTAAATTTTAAAACGAGCTCGAGCTCAGTGAAAACGAGCGGAGCTGGCCTAGGCTTGACTCGAGCTCGTGCTTATTCACAAGGCTTAACGAGCCAACAAAAAACAAGGAGTATATATATACTCACATAGGCTTAAGACAACAAAAGAAGTTTTACTTGTGCATGTATATATGTTTTATATCTATATACTCTACAGGAAAATAGTCTCAATTTCAAAATAATAGTGAAATTGAATAAGTTTTTGAAAGGATAGTGCATTAAGATATCAAATTGGAATAATAAGTTATATTATTTAATTTATTCCTCTAGAGTAAACGAGCCGAGTCGAGTTGAGCCTTGCCGTGTTCAAGCTTGTTTGTTAATGTTTTTAACGAACTCGAGCTCGAGCCGAGCCTCAATAAAAACTTAACTAACCCAACTTCGAACGAGCTCTTTTTGAGCCGAACTGAGCCGAGCTCACGAACGTCTTGATTCATTTGCAACCCTACTCTCGACATGATTTCCTATAGAACGCAAAAACTGACCAACTATACGTGTTCATGTTCAGAAGCGAAGACTGGAACCGTAAGGATGGGATCAGATGCTACAACGAAACAAAGCCGGTGATGAAGAAAGGCCACTGGGGAACCGGTTCGAATAAGAAGATGATGAGCGTGGTGGCGAGCGTGGTGGAGAAGATGAAAGTCCCGGTCACCTTCATCAACATCACACAGATATCTGAATACAGAATAGATGGGCATGCTTCAGTTTACAATGAGCTGGGTGGGAAGTTATTGACAGAAGAGCAAAGGGCTGATCCCGCGCACTACGCAGATTGCATACATTGGTGTTTGCCTGGAGTTCCTGACACTTGGAATCAAATATTTTTGGCTTATTTGTAGCAAAGGAAATGAACACAAATCTCTGGGGGGTCTTTTGGCAAAAGATGTCAATGGTCACTTTTGCTACGGTTGTGGTTTTTTTGTATTTCCATAAGGTAGATATTCATTTTTTTCAAGTTTATTTTGTTGCAATTTGTCACTTTTGCTATAAGTTGGTGCTATTTCAATTGTACATGAAAGCAACCAGAATTTTTCTTAGAAGACTGATATATATGCTCCCAAGTGTTCTCTGATACTATGATCTAGTGATCTAAAGGGACGTGAGAACAATTTTAATAAAATAGTCAAACATTCAGCATTTTCAATGTTGCCGAACTTGATTGGACGGGTTCAGTTTGATTTGATTTGGTTAAAAAAGCTCACTTTGGTTGGCTAATTAAAGCCGTAAAGGGTCCAATTGGGGTGCAATTTTGCTATGAGGCACGAAAGCTAAACCGAATGAGGAACCGAATGACCTGGCAACCCCATGGGACCCACCAACTCTTTGGTAAATTCAAAATTCGTGCACTGAGGGCCTGGAAAATTTTAAAATTGAAATTAGGGCTCAAAAGTCTGCAACTCTGTATAAACGTGAGAAGAGAGAGAGAGAGAGAGAGAGAGGGAGGGAAACTCTGGTTATACGTGAGAAGAGAGGGGGAGAGGGGGAGGGAGGGAGGGAGGGCCGACGCGAAGATACGATTCCCACCACCCCTGCCTCAACGACCTCCACTGGCGGTAGCGCCTTCCACTCCGTCACCGGCGACTACCACCACCGGCGAGAATCTTCTGGGCAACTCTCTCTCTCTCTCTCTCTCTCTCTCTCTCTCTCTCTCTCTCTCTCTCTCTCTCTCTCTCTCTCTCTCTCCCCTACATCCGCCACCCGCACCTCCATTGACACTGATTGTGGATCTGTGCATCCGTGACGAAACCCAGGAGCCACCCGAAACCCTCATAATCAGGTGTGGTGCGTTTCTCCCCCATCTTAGATCTTAACTGCGGTTTGTGTCTAAAATTAGGGTTTGTTCATTAAAAGTTCGGGACTTTTTACAAATTAGGATTGCATGTGCTGGGACAAACCGATTGCATTTAAGATATCTCACATTATCCGGGTCCAACTCATGGTTATGATTCAATTCAATCGAATTCAACATCCATTTCCCGTCAACTTGCAAAGAGAGATTCATAGCGGCTTTGCAATTGACTTTTGTTGTTGGCTGTGAGTTAACGGGATTCAAAGCCGTTGTCCTGGGCTTTCTACTCCGATGACAACCATAAGTGATATAAGCCTTTATCCCGTCTTCACGTTTCCTAGAGGTTTTTGTGATCACCCCGAAACCTTTGGCTTTCGCATAAGTAGCATAACATTCCCGAGCTTCATTTTCAGAATCAAATATTGTTCCAACCTTAGGTTCCAAAACCACCTCTATATCAGTGATTCTACAAACAAATAAAACAGATAAATAGCATTAAAACATAATGAAAAAACGGTGGTGGCCTATTTGATCAGTATAATGTGGAAAGAAGCAATTGAAGAAGATCAAATCAATGAAATTACAATTATATTCACATCAATTTCTTCCACTCCAAAAAATTATAGTTACCAATACAGATAGTTACCAAAAAATTATAGTCATCAAAGTTTTTTCTTTGGTCAAGTCAAAGAAGTTTATTTTGAGGTGTTTCTTTTTATATTTGTCACTTTTCGGAATGGGAAATAAAATAGGGAAATGGGCCTAAACTATATAGTAAAAAAATCTCCCTGTTCTTGATAAGCAAAAAGAGAGCATATCGATTATATAGAGAAGTATAAAACTTGAAGTATATGGCAGAAACAAGTCAAGCTATTAAAGAACAAACTTCTATAACTTTTACAACACAACAAATACGGACCAAAATACTAGAAACCCACATCTACAATACGAATGGAGTGAAATGCCATATCATAAGGATTTTTTTTTTTCAATCCAAAAGACAACCATAAACAACAATTGCATAAACAAACCTAGGTTCCCGAGGAGTTGGTGGCGGAGGCTCCGATGGCGGAGGATCGGATCGGTGGTTTGCGATGAGTGGTAAAGAGAGAGAGGGGAGCGGCGCCGGTGGTGGTGGTTGTACAGTGTCAGTGGTGGTCGTCATACAACGTTGGTGGTGGCACTGGTGGTGGCGTGGTGGTTTGGGAGGAGGGGGACCACGTACAAGCTGGGGAGGGAGTTATTGATTTTTTCCCCCAATTTTTTGAAATTACAGGAGTAGTTTTTTCGTTTGGGCGGGTTGGTCCCAGAATTTTTGAATTTGGGCGAAAATTTGGTGGGTCCATGGGGTTGCCAAGTCATTCGGTCCCTCACTCGGTTCTGCCTTCGTGCCCCATAGCAAAATTGAATTGGGGTGTCTCAAAATAATATTGGGGCACTTAATTGGGTCTAATTGTGGTGTCCAAAATAATATTGGTGTCCCAAAATAGTATTAGTGCCTCAATTTCACTTGCTACGAATACTCTGGGCCCAAGTAATAGGGAAATGTGCCGGAACAGGCATGCGTCCAATAGGGACTTGTGCTTCCACTGCAATGTTCTTTTTTTTATTATTTTTTTTTTTTATCTCCCTCCAACACGTGAACTAGTTTGCACATCTAAAATTAACGGAAAATCCTAAGGTCCAGTTTTCCAAAAGATTTTAGCACTCAGGTACTAAAATCATAATTTTTCAAATCAAAAAATGAAGTGGTTCCGTATATCATTTTTCGATTTTTTTTTTCCGCCAAACTAAAGTACACGAGGAGTACTTTAATTTAGTGTGAAAAAAATCGAAAAACGATACACGAAACCACTTCATTTTTTGATTTGAAATATCATGATTTTAGCACCTGGGTGCTAAAATCTTTTGAAAAACTGGGCTTTAAGGGTACAGAAGTTTGGTGTACATTTTGGTGTACATAAAATGTACAAATGGCTTGTGGGGTTTACTTTTGAGCCCCACACAAATAATTTAAACCGTTCATTAGTTTTAAAATAATATTTCAAATGACCCTGCAAAAAATCAACTCTATTGGATATGCATAACTCATTGATCTAAATTTCAAGTTTTCATTCAGAATTCTGCTCTAAATAAAAACTTGAAATTTGGATCAACCAGTTACACATATCCAATTGAGTTGATTTTTTGCAAGGTCATTTGAAATATTATTTTAAAATTAAAGAACGGATCGAATTTTTTGTGTGGGACCCAAAAATAGGCCTCACAAGCCATTCGTACATTTTATGTACCCAAAATTTCTATACCCGTAGTCAAGTCCAAAATTAACACACTTGTCTCACTCTTTAAATACTACCTTTTCTTCTGCGAAACATAATAATAGTTGAGTAAAGAGAGGCATTTTTTAGACGTACATACAATAATAAGTGCTTGTTTGCTTGCTAAATTTTTAATGGTCTTTAGAATGATTAATGAGCCAATTGTATGTGCTAAAGTTTTATTTTAAATCTACACCCCTATAGCGCTACAGGGATATAGTTTGGAAACTTTATATCCATTTGTAATGACAAGATCCGGCTGACCATGGACCCTCTTTCGGCCCAAACACTTGGCCTGAAATGATATACCTAAGAGTACCATGTAGTCCAATATCATATGAGGTTTTAGCTCCCAACTAATGTGGGGCTAGACACTCCCAACCCCTAAACCTCGGGTATTAAAATTTTCTCTCCTTAGAGATGCAACGTTCTTATTGCATAGTTCCAACAACCTCCCATGATGCCTGTCGTGGCAGAGCGTGCGTACTCCCTACTTTGACTAGGGCGGAGCTCTAATACCATGTGGAAACTATATATCCAACTCAAAACTAAATGACAATTAGTGGAAAGGTCCTAAAATATATTAAGTAATCACTATTTCCACTCCTAAACAATCGTGGAACTCTAGTTCCTTAACATATAGAGCCTTACATGTGTCAGTTAAATAAACCGTTCAACTAAGGTGCCTGTGGTGGCAAAGCGTGCGTGCCCACTACTTTTACTAGGGCGGGGCTCTAATACCATGTGAAAACTTTATATCCAACTCAAAACTAAATGACAATTAGTGGAAAGGTCCTAAAATGAAGTTTTAAGAGCATCCCCAACAGTCCCCCTAAATTTTTCTCTAAAAAAAGTCATGAACAGTGCATATTTTTCATTTTACCAATTCACATCTCCAACAATCTTCTCTATTACCCTCCCTATTTTAATAAAATATGATATATGGGGTAAAAGTAAGAGAGAGAGAATAAAATAAAATAAAAGGTAAGTTGGAGAGCATGGCTGAGTGTGTGTGTGTGTGTGTGAGAGAGAGAGAGAGAGAGAGAGGATTTAAAAAATAGGTAGGGAGTGAATAGTGGCTCCCTAAATGGGGTGTGATTTAGGGAGCCACTATAGACGTTGCTGTTTTATTCACTTGTTTAGGGAGTCTGTTGGAGCCTGTTTTTGGGGTTTGGCTGAACAAAATAGAGATAAGGAGGGGTTTGAGTCATCTGTTACACTTGCTCTAAGTAATCACTATTTTCACTCCTAAACAATCGTGGAACTCGAGTTCCTTAAAATATAGAGCCCTACATGTGTCACTTAAATAAACCACACAACTTGAATCTTTATCCCCCATGAATTCATAGAGAACCCGTCAAATAGAACCTATAAAAGCGGGTTAATTAAATCACAAGTCTTTGCCCATCCCCTATAAAACCCCGATAAGTTTCCACCTCGCTATTTTCGAAGGTACGAGAAACAGAAACCTAGGGTTTTTCCGTCGTCGCTTCTCAGGTAACATTTCTTGAACATGAATCTTCCTTTATAACAACAAATTTCCGTCCAAGATATCCTCGTACGTGTCTTGTAATCGAATCTCCTGGATTATTTTCCCCGTTTTTGGTACGATTTTCATTGTTTTAGAGTTTTTTTTTAGGGTTATTGAAATGTTGGGTCTGAATTTTTGTTAATTTCTGCAATCGAATGATGTTGAATTTTTTTTTTTTAAATTTCTGTTTCGATTAGTGTGGGGAAAGAGCTGCACTAAGGTACGATAATGGCGGGTGGGAATTTCATGCACAGAGTCATGTCGTACGTTGTTAATGAGCTCGTCGTCAATGGTCTCGCAAACAGGTTATTATTCAATCGTTTTCTTTCCTTCTATGCAAAAGAATGGACTATTGTATCACTCTGTATTCGGATATGGTGATTTTGTGGTTCGAATGAAGGTTTTATATATTTATTATGCGTTGTTAATGGTCTTGCAAACTGGTTATTATTCAATCGTTTTCTGTCCTTCTATGCAAAAGAATTGATTATGGTATCACTCTGTATACGGATATTGTGATTTTGTTGTTCGGCTGAAGGTTTTATATATTTTGTTGTACATATTGCTTTTGGAATCAGTCGGTGGACTCGGTTCCAGTAAGCTCACTCTTTTCCACTTTGTAGCCATCACAGGTGTGGTGGAACCGTGGAAGTATGAGAAATTGGTTCGTTGGGTGTTCCCATTGAAAATTGGTTGATGGAAACAGAACAGATGCTCCATGCCCATCCTTAAATATCAGTTGTTTTTGATATCTATACATTAGTAAAGATGAGTGCAACCGGTGGAAGTTGCATAGGGGAGCTAAGAAGCAAACACAGACACTTCTAGCTTATGTCTATCTCTTCAATATCAAGTACATAAGAACTTCAAATTAAATAAGTGGGAATTCATTGATTGAGGCAAAATTATGTAAACTCATTATGTATTCTCCTTTATTGGACTTAAGAACTGATGTTTTGTTACATTTTTGTTGCTTCTTTGAGTAGATGTTCATGTGCCTGATATATAAGGGATGTTTATTTCATATGTGCTGTATAATTCATATAGCCAATGATAATTTTTGTCCTGTGTCGTGCCCTACAATACATATTAGCAACTAGAGGGCTGCGTTCTTTTTTGTTTCATGTAAGAAGTGGGTCACTTTTAGTGATTGATGTAGATTTTCTTATTTCTTGTCAGTAGAGTGGGCTAAATATTCTTAAGGTGTGGAAAAGTCCTTTTCTTTCCCCTTTTCTGTTTGGACGTTGGATTATTGTATATGTTGGTGATTGTAAAGGAGTCGATGCTCCATGGTTGTAATTTATCCACTATGACCACCTTGATTGGTTCAAGTCTAGTCATGCAATTATAAGTTAAGCTAAAGCAATGCCCCTTTGCTATCCCTTGCAACCATTATGTTGCAATTGTACGTTTGGGAGATACAGATACATGTTTATTTGAACCGGTCACTGTCTTGAAAGTATTTTACTCGACCCCATCCCAACACCCTGAATGCGAACACTGGTCTAGTAACCAGAATAAGTCAATCCTATTTCGTATTTGAAGTGAGGATGTATTGGCAAAAAGCCAGAAATCAGTACTGCAATTATGATATGTTCTATTCATGCATTGAAAGGCCACGCATGGTCTGTGCGCTTCTCTGTTCGTCTTTTTTCGCTCTCTATTGAAGCTACTGTGAACAGCAAACTCTTTTGATGGGATGCAGAGTCTAATAGTCATGGCTAAACAACTAGACAAAGGTTTGCTAATTTCATTCTGTTCTATGGTTTCCTCAGCCCTGCTTTCCAGAGATTTGCAGTGAGGACATCAAAGAGGATTGAGGATGTTTCAAATCTGGGTATTAATATTGTATTTTGTTCTTGGTTTCCATTCATTTCTCGGTCTTTTGAGTATGCTTATGTTTCTGACAATTTGCTAGACTAATTTCTAATTGGATTATGTTGTGTCAGCTGCACAAAAGAAGCAGGAATTGGCTGAGCATGTGAAAGATCTATCAAAGAATTTTGAGGTAAAGTGCTGCTAGTGGTTACTGAGTTTCCCATTTTCCTTTTCTCGCAAGTTATGTCTTTACCATATCTCTTGCATTGCTGCAGAACTTCAAAAACCAGTGAATGAAAATAGCAATGGTCGACGGGCAGATATGTATAGGAGTTTCAGAATGTTTTTTCGTATTGTCCTGTCCTATAATGGTAATGGCGTAATGTTCTTCTGACTTGAGTGTCAGAACTGTATTTTCGGGAGACCAGGACATAAGCCTGTGTTACCGGGTTAATTATGGTACTTGTGAAAGTTTGAACACTTTGGGTTGAACTTTCATCATGTGAAATGTAATTTTGAAGTTGATAGGACATAAGCCTGTGTTCCTGGGTTAATTATGGTACTTGTGAAAGTTTTGAGCACCTAAGTTGAACTTTCATCATGTGAAATGTAATTTTGAAGTTTATTTGGATACATTTGTTATGTTCTCTCTTCTTTGAAATCGGCTATCTGAATACTGCTTTAACAAGTTAAGATCATGTATGCAGAAAAGTAAGTAGATAAATAAACTGTGCAAGGTGGTGCTTTCAATTTCATGGTTTGTAGAATTGGGATATTAACAGTGGGGATGTTGGGATATTAACAAGTGTAAATCCCCCGGATCTGGAACCCTGCAGCGCACTAGTTGCGCTGCACCGTGCAGCGTAGAATTCTAGCCGTCCAAAAGTGTTTCAACGCTGCACCGTGCAGCGTAGAATTCTAGCCGTCCCAAAGTGTTTCAATGGTTCCAAAAGTGTTTCAACGGTTTAGATTTAAAACAAACTATTTGTGTGAATAGTTTGTTTTAAATTTGGACCATTGAGGGGGTGTTCCACTAACTTGGGTTTTTTTGGTTTTTTGGTTTTTTTGGATGTTTTAGTTTTGCAAAAAAACTAACTTGTTTCACTACTAGTTTTTTGGTTTTTAGTTTTGCAAAAAAACTAACTTGTTCCATTAAACTAGTTTTTTTGTATGTTTGTTTTGCAAAAAAAAAAAAAACTAACTTGTTCCACTAACTAGCTTCTTTGGCTTTTTTGGTTTTTAGTTTTGCAAAAAAACTAAGTGAATTTTGTTAGTGGAATGAGATAGTTTTTGAGTTAAAACAAAATTGTTTTTTTTTTTTAGCGGAACGGGGCCTGAAAACACTTGTTTGACGACTTGTACACCTGAGTCCTGATGGGTATTTCTTCATTATACTTGGTGAGATCCTAATCAATTTATATGGATAACCTGAAAGTTGAGGATCGTTTTTCCCAATGGAAGGCCCCGGATTTTAGATGTTTGTAACCTTTTGGGCATTTTCTGTTGATAAAATAATGATAATAATAATAATAAAATAAAAATGATGATGCTTTTGCGCATCATTTTGCAGTGATTATTCAGTGCAACTCAGGGTCTCTTCTCCACCATATTTGCTTTGGTGTGAAAACTGTAAATTTGCTCACACATAGGACCTTGGAATGATTTCCCAAATAAATTTTAGGATCTATTCGATATTTTTTTTTTTTTTTTGATCTCTTTGTAGTATAAATAAAGTCAAAATTTTATTTTTCAGACATATTAGAGTAGTATAATAAACAGTAAAAGCACGAAGGATTATATGCCAGAGTACATAATGCTTCACCGAAATAATGCTAGTCCGGTTGGTTAATGAATGTGTTCTTCACACAATTGATTAAGGTCGATTCTTGGATTCGTGTCACAAGAAATTACTCTCTTGTGAATCTCCTAATTTTTGGCGTGGATAGGCTACCTATAGCTGAACAGAGTAAAGAATTAGTTGAGGTACACGTAAACTAAAATGGACACCCTGACCGTCGACAAAACAAACGTGGCCCAAACAAGAACGGGGATCATCACAATACAAGGAACACTGATTAAAGCTACAAACAACTCTCTAATTGAAGCGTTCTTTTAGACACGAAAAGAGCAAAAGCAACTTCAACCACTGCTCTACAAAGGAGTGAACGACTACAACCCACTACTACAACAGACGACTACTGCACAGTGAGACTATAATACAAGAACATGAAGGTCTGCTACTACGGATTTCGGGTCCGAAACTTGGACTCGTCGATCTCGATCCCTTCCTCTTCTGCTCGCTCTCCACCGGACTTGTCGGTTGTGCTAAGCCCGCCTTTTCGGCCCATTTCCTTGTACCCTTCTGTTCCAATCTGCTCTTTTCTGGTCTCTCCCCCGCGGTGCCCCATCTCCTGATACCCTTCTGTTCCCAGTTGCTCCCTCCTAGTTTGCCCACCTCTGCTTCTACCTTCATTAAACAACATCAAATCCAAGTTGTGATAATAAGGGAAAGGCCCAAGTCAATAACCTAAAAAAAAAAAAAACCGATACAGATGCTAAATTCTTAATTTATACTGAAGTTGGACCGGCATTATACATGACAAGAAAAAAAAAATTGTAGCACAGATCGAGACACATTTGTGCGTCTGCATATAGATGCATGAACACATATCCTAACAGATTATTACCTGCGACAGTCTGATATAAGTATGTCGTATCGTGTGAGACATGCTCGGACAGTTCAAGACACATCTGTACTTAGATTTATCATTTACGCGTACAGTACATTGATGTATAAACCAGATGATACACAAAAAAGATTGGAGGAAGGGTACACTATTGTATGTGAAGCAATTACTTTTCAGAAGGTAAACTCCAACTCTACTAAAACAACTACTTTGACCGAGGCTTAACTGGCCAAGACTCCGGCATTCCTCACTAGAAGGTCAGGAGTTCGATGATGTTATTCCTGCTATTCCGGTGTCTTTGTTGGGTTATCCCTTTAATGGGACTATTAGTTGGGTTGTTACTGTGGACTTTGTTTTGAATATATTCCCATCTGCATCTGGGGGTTTGGGTTGGGCTTACAGTGATTATAGGTTTCGTTTCTAGTTTGATGTAATTTATAATTCGTATTCTCCTACTGTTTGACCCAAAAAAAAAAAAAAAAACCCTACTACTATAACCAAGTCCAAGTGACAAGCAATAGCAATGTATCAGAATACGAAACGGTATTACCGTATTAGTGATAAGGTCATAGTATATTAAGTAATATATCGACCGATATCAAACCGTATCAGCTGATTTTTTCTAATAAATGGCACCAAGAGGTTTATATTTTATGGTATGTACACTGATACTATACGTAACGGCCAGTATTTAAAAAGAGACGGATACAAAACCTTCAGCAAGATTCTCCTGAGCTTCGAGGCTTTTGCCGCCGGTGCCACCAGGAACAACAGTCTCACCCTGCCTTGCCCTGGCGTCAAGTTCTTCTCTGTTCTGTCCTCCTGTTGCCATTTTACTACCACTCCTCTTCAGCTTCTAAGCTCAAAGTTAACTTATAAGCAGCTTCTGAGTAAGGGTATGAAGAGTAACAGATGAAGGAGCAAGCGACACGTGGGTGCAGACGTGGCTTAAAGGTGGCAGAGAACGTATGGTTTTTTATGACAGAGAGGTGCTTAGTCAGTTAGGGACAGTGCTATAGAGGCGGGAAGTATGGCACGCGTCTTTACTTTGTAGGGTTATTGGTCGATCCGTTGAACGATCATTCAATGGTTTTAGGACACCGCCCCCGGCCGCTACCAATATACATTCATGTGTAATGCATGTATTAGCCATCTTAAACCTGCATACATATGATTGTGGAGAGAGTTAAAGGCATCACATAACAGTGTCCAGAGCACTTAAATTTTCGGTTTCGTTGGCTTGGTAGTTTATTTATTTTTTTGATTGGCAAAAAGATTTTAATAAAAAAGACTTGACAAAGGGTACATCAAGCCGATCCAACCAAGGTTGAATAAAGAAAAAACACCTGAAAAAACAAAATCGAAAAAACACCTAACAGGGGAGGCCCAAACTCCTAAGGCGCTCAAAGATCCAAACCCAAAACATGCCAAAAACAACCTCAAAGCCTTCCAAATGACGACTTGCTACAGAAGCCCATTAGCAGGAAATGGGGTGCCTTTGAAGAGCAGCAAATCTATTGTAATCGCTCACTATCATCTCCTTTATCCTCAAATCATCACTATTCAAGTAAACCACCCCCAGACGATTCCCAGTGTCAAGAGTTTTCTGAAATTCCTTCTCAACACCGAACAGTGTGGCCCCATCGAGTCTTTCAACGAAACTTCCTTTTTTCGATCCAATCCTTGAAACGTTCCTTTTTGCTCCAAAGAGTTTTCCTACTATTAACTTTCTTGGTTCTATTTGTCTTCTTATGACGCAGGAAAAATAAATAAATAAATCACACTTAGCAGCAAATTTGGAATCGTTCTGCACGCCAAGAGGGTTTTGGCTCAACGGCATAAGAAGTGCACTTGGGTGCTAGCAGCCAGGAGAATAGGAGTCGGGAATTCAACTCTTCCTCTAAGATGTAAATCTTAAGTACTCTAACAATACTAACCGTCGCCGATAAGAAAAAAATGGAATCGTTCTATAGCCTAAACCGCTTTAAAAGTCATTTTTGTTAAAGTCAACTTCTCAAGTTAGACAAGAATTCGTTGAACTTGACAAATATAAAATCCTAGTGCAAGTTGTTTTTGTTTAAGTGCTTCTAACATCAATTATGTGTTTGTTGTTATGTCTTTTTCTGCCAGGGTCACCTCATCCCTCCTACTGAAGCCGCGTACCTTCCATAAATGTTTTGAAAAAATGAAAAAAAAGAAAGGTGAAGTTTTTCCTTTGTTGATCAACAAAACAAAGGAAAACAACAACAAACACATAACAAAACAAATATGATTTGGGGTGGCGCTGTTTTAATAGGAATCCACTTGTATTATCAACTATTTTTTTGTACAAATATGAAGGGAAAAGTAAAGCGTAAAGTGACTATAATATTGATTCTCTGTTTTTGTTACAAAAGAATAAAAGCTTGATTCTATTAGTACAAAAAAAAATATTTGATAATCTTCCTTTTTTGCAGCATTGCTTCTATGATCTTAGGAGCACTGGCCGCCATGGCCCAAACGAAAGTCAAAAGACTTCTAGCTTATAGTTCAATTGGACATGTAGGTTATATTTGTACAGGTTTCTCATGTGAAACCATAGAAGGAATTCAATCACTACTTGTTAAAAACGAATAAAAGCTTGATTCAACTATCCCGTGGTTAAATAAAAGCCATTGACATATCTTTTTTACGATCCGAACCATTCATCTTTCAAATCGCTGTATTTTCATCATCTAAGTGAAAAATCAAGTCGGTTGCAATAAATACCTATTCCAAAAGCATAATTCGTCACTATTCATGAAACCGGGGGTGGCCTATGGCACTCCCCACCTTAATGTAGTTCCACCCCTGTTCATCGAGTCTATAACCAAAATTAGCAACCCCATCGCAATCAGGCGAGATTCAATGATATCCCTTTTATTGAAAAAAAAAAAAAAAGGAAGGTGACAATCGATCTAATAATTTTGGTAGTCACAATTTCTATATTTTGATTATTACGTGGGTCAATAATACCCTAAAAAGGGAAGCAAGTGGACTTTATTACGCAACTTATCATAAACAACAAAGAAAATTGGTTGTCATTGCACGTTAAAAAAATCGTACAATAAAATGCCGAAGAGCTCCTCAAAAGTCAGCTTATGAGAGGTCAAACCCCTAAAGTCTTTTTATACAATTACAATTGGTTGGTGATTGAGGGGATAGGAGAGCAAGTTCTTCAGCGAATATGTTTTGCTTCTAATGTAACTTTTTTGGAGATTTACACTCTGTTTGGAAGTTGAGGGAAAAAGGAAAGAAAATAAAGAAAAGTTCTAGCTAGGGTAGAAAATGTAGAGAAAGTGAATAAGAAAAGATTCATACCCCTTGTTTTTTTTTTTTAACTTTCTCCTCTTTTCTTTAGGGTTTGTTTGGATCATGAGGAAAGAAAGAAAAAAGAAAGAAAAGAAATACCCTTTCCTCAAGTTCCAAATGGAGGCTTAGATTTCAAACAAGGGAAAGAAGGAAGGAGGAAAATACTAATTATTTTCCCTCCTTTTCCTTTCTTTCCTCATCTTCCAATTAGCAAAGCCTTTTGATTTGCGTTGTAGTAAGAATTACAAAAGGCCGCATTCTTCTACACTAAAATTTTGTAACAAAGTTTGTTAAAGGGTGAATATAGACAAATATTAGGTTAAAGTTTGTTGAAGATGAGGTTATTTTGGGAGTTGATTATTTAGTAAGAAGTTGGGGTTAGAAAGAAATTTTTGGGGTTAAAAGCACATAGTTGCGCAACACGCCCCCGCTTCCTCTTTTCCCAAACACGTTTTAGCCTATTTTTTAGTGGAGATCTGCGTCAGAGGAACAACAATAATTCACATTATTCTGCTCCAAAAATCTGTACCAAAGCTTTGCTTCCACCAAGAAGTCAAATTTCAAAATTATTCTCCCTATCTCTCTCTCTGTGCGCGCGTGCGCGCTTGATAACGGCAGCCTCCACAAGCTCTACCTCCACCAGGTGCACCACCACTATTTCTCATCACTGCCATCACCATCATCCCAATGGTTGACTTGATCCTTTCAATAGTAGTTCTCACTCACGAGGGTTAGTAGGGTACATGAAAAGTTTCCCTGAAAAAGTCCAGGAAGGAGAAATTAATGATTGAGATTTACATCACTTTGAATCTAAACCATTCATTTCTCTTTCCAGGACATTTTCGGGAAAACTTTTCCCGAATCCTAAAATTTTTGTTCACTCATTGTGTATTTTAAAAGAGGGCGCCAATCAGTTGTGCAATCCCCAAACCCGAAAAACAAACCATGATTTTGCCTGTTGCTTTGTTCTCTCTATCTTGGCTTCCCTTCTTACTGGCTGCCTCCACCAACTCTGCTACCAACACCACCAGCATTACCAATGCCACCGCCATCGCGAAGCCCGGGTGTCAAAGCCAATGCGGAAATGTCGCCGTTCCATACCCATTTGGGATAGGGATCGGAGCCGGTTGCTCCATAGGCCCGTGGTATGACATCAACTGCAACACTTCTTTCAACCCTCCAAAACCCCTCATGAACACCGGCAATCTCGAAGTCATAGAGATATCAAACAACCAAGTGCGCGTAAAAAGCGTGGTGTCTACTCATTGCTATGCCCAAAATGGACAGCCCATGCTCGATACTTACTCGTCAATCAATTTGCCAACAACATCTCCCTTCACCTTCTCTGATGCAGCAAATAATTTCTTCGTTCTAGGGTGCGATGACTTTTCCATGTTACTGGAGGGAGGAGAGGGAAACTTCACTAGTGGCTGTATTACCGTCTGTTCAGAACCCAGCGATTTGCAAGACGGGTACTGTTCTGGAATCGGTTGTTGCCAAACCGCGATTCCAAAAGGACTTAAGAGCTTTACTGCACTAGTTTCCAGCTTGCATAATCACACAGCGGTCTGGTCGTTTGATCCTTGCAGCTATACGTTTCTCGGTGACAAGGATCAGTTCACATTCCGCGGGGCATCAGATTTATCTGATCCAAACTTTGTGAATAGGACCACAGACTCTGTTGCAGTGGTGCTGGATTGGGTGATAGGAAGCCAGAATTGCACTGAAGCCCAGAACTCAAATTCACTGGTTTGCATGCAGAATAGTTCCTGTGTTGATTCAGACAGTGGCATTGGAGGGTATCTTTGCAGCTGCAATCAAGGTTACCAGGGCAATCCTTATCTTAGTCCAGGCTGCCAAGGTTGTTTTTCTAATGAAACCTTTTTTCACTTTGAATAAAAAAGTTATTCGTATCCCGAAGAACTAACCAAGAAAAAAATATCCAAGAAAGACGAGCTACCAAAAAAGAGAAAATATGAAGTAATGATTAGATATTAGAAAAACATTTACTTCATATCGACAAGATACTAGAAAACCAATTAGTCAAGTTCTTCTTATAAACATACGATTCTTATTTTTTTGGAAAAAAAGCATTTTCAATGTACTCCAATCCTTCGCTATAAGAATTGCCTGAGAGAGGAGCTTCTACGTTTTGTAAAAGATTGATTGGGTGGGTTTTGCCGAGTTTGGGCTATATGGAAGACTAAGTAAATTCATCTATATGTTTATAAATTATTTCTAAACTCCTCCGGCGCTCCCTAAGGAGGAGCTTCTACGATCCTCCCTTCCCCTGCTCTTACCCCCATTTCGTTCAACCAAGGTGAGACGTACATAAAAAATCGAATCTACAACCTACACTTATTTTCAGGGTGAGCTTTGTGGGGTACTTTTTTTTGGCTATTGGAAGCACTGCATTTACAAACACGTCCACCGGGATGAAGGCATTGTGTTGCCACACTGCATTTTCTACATCCTTTTATATGTTGTATGCCTTGATAACTAATCATGTCTTGTGATGCTTCATTGGCAGATATAAACGAGTGTGTCGAAAATGAGAATTATCCATGTGACACAGACGCGATTTGCATTAACACTCCGGGGAGTTACAATTGTAGATGCAAACATGGATACTCTGGTGATGGTCAAAAAGATGGTCAGGGCTGCAATATAGACAGCTCACAATTCCCAGCAGTCAAGTTCTCCCTTGGTAATTCTCCCTTTTTGTTTTACTATTTTTCATCTGACAAGACAACTTTTAACACTGATAAGTAATAACTACTGCTATGAACAGTATATTCTTTCTTCTGACTGATCATTTCATCGTGCGATTTTTATTTTTCCATAGGGTTGGGATTCAGCTTGTTAACAGTATTCATTAGTATAATTTGGTCATTCGTTAGCATCAAGAAAAGGAAGCTAATCAAGCAAAGGGAGAAGTTCTTCGAACAAAACGGAGGTTCGCTATTGAAACAAAAACTTTCTTCCAATGAGAATGGAGGGAAATCAAAAAGAGTATTTACAACCAAAGAGCTAGAAAACGCTACCAATAACTATGCTGAGGATCGCATCCTTGGCGAAGGTGGAAATGGTATAGTCTACAAAGGAATTCTACCCGATGAAAGCGTGGTGGCAATAAAAAAGTCCAAACGAATAGAGGAGAGCCAGATTGAGGAATTCGTCAATGAGGTGGTCATTCTTACCCAACTCAATCACAAAAATGTGGTGAAGCTCTTGGGCTGTTGTTTGGAGACTGAAGTCCCATTATTAGTTTATGAGTACGTCGCTCATGGTACACTATCCCAATACATCCACACAAGTGCGAGACTGTCTTGGCTTTCTTGGGAGAATCGATTAAGAATTGCCTGTGAAGCAGCCGGTGCACTTGCTTATCTTCATTCTTCAGTATCCAAGCCCGTCATTCACAGAGATGTCAAGTCAGCAAACATCTTACTGGACAAGAATTACGTTGCAAAAATATCGGACTTTGGAGCTTCAAGATTGATTCCCTTGGATGAAATTCAAGTGGAAACGAGAAATGTTATAGGGACACTGGGTTATTTAGACCCTGAATACTTTCAAACAGGTATATTAACAATGAAGAGCGATGTTTACAGCTTTGGAGTACTTCTTGCTGAACTCATAACCGGGAAGGAACCCCTTTGTGGAAAAAGAAACAAAGAAGAGATAAATCTAGCAAATTATTTCGTCATGTCTTTGAAAAATAATCGATTGTTTCAAATTCTCGATCCACGGGTGATGAGGGAAGGGACTTTGGAGCAACTACAGGCTGTAGCTGAGCTAGTAAAGAAATGTGTTAACATTAAGGGTGAAGATAGGCCTACTATGAAGGAAGTGACTAGGGAATTAGAAGGCTTAAAGAAGTCTACTAAACATCCATGGGCTAATCAAGAAAGTCAGGAGGAGACAGAAGGCTTACTGATCGAAGCGTCCGACCTCTACACCGTGCGAATGAACTCTGGACAACATCGTTTGGAGAGTCATATGACACATCCAATCAACAACCTTCAGAGTCTCAGTGACCATGTACATCTTTTATCTTAAGTTAGCAATCAGGTGGAAAGATTTGGATGTTTAAACTTTGTTTCTGTGGTTTGTTTTCATATCAAGTGTCATTCACTGGATGATTCCCTTTAAAACAACTAAGTGCATTTGTTTTTGTTCAAGTTTTTCATCTCTCAAGTAACTTCATCACAACATACATTTAGATCATGATATTTAATTTGGCAATCATCTAAAATTAACTGTGAATGAACCTAATATACAAGGTAACACTGCACATAAGATCGTACGGTTAATTTTTGGTTGAATAATCTTGGAAGTAACATGGAGAAATGTAGAGTGCAATTTTAGCCTCTTTTAAACCAATAGTTGCATTAAATAGCCAAAGTTAGCTCAGCTGGCCACCCTTTTTCTTCCAAATGAGAGGTCAGGCTCAATCTTTATCAAAAGCAATTATTGATTATTAGCCTGGCAGAATGGGAGTTCTTTGTTGACTTATTTGTTTCCTTAATGGAACTATCAGTTTAGCTTAGTTTGATTGTGAAATTATATTTGACTTGTATTCTTCTGCCACTTGTAATAAAACAGAAGTTTTCCAAACCTTAGGGCCACTGGAGATTATGCCCGGTCGCTACCTTCAAAACCCGGAAAATAGTCGAGGAGCGTACAAGCTCGCCCGGAACAAAAAAGTTGCGATTTATTTGAATTCAGTTATCGTATCACCCAAAGCGAGACAAAGTTTAAACAAGAATTTAATCAAACAGGTGGAATTGTGTTTTGCAGAAACAACCATATAACGATTTGGACCAAAGAACAATGAATAGATTAGGTAATAGAATGTACTGGGAGGGTAAATATAAGGAGGGTACAGTGTTAAAGTAAAGAAATGCAGCACACCTGATATATGAGCAAACCTGTGGCGATTGATGGCTGCGGCGAGGAGAGATGGTTCGAACGAGCTCAGATCCTCTGTGCCGAAAAACTCCTGTGCCTCTGTGCCGAGGAGTTTTTCGGCCATTGGATCACCCAGAAATATTAAAATAAAAAAACAAAAATCACAATTCAACAGCCCAAAACCCCTTGGCACAGAGGCACAGGGGTTTTGGGCAATGCGGCATGTTCGTAAGGGTCACTCATTAAATCTTATCAAGAACGTAAGATGTTAATTTATTACTTCCCATCGCAAGTATGTCACAAGGGTTTTTGCATCTGTAGTTAGATATATTTAAGTCTCAAGACCGGGACTACAATACTAACACAGTAACACCTTAGGCTATGGCAGTAATTTTTAAAGGGAACGGGAATGTGATGTCTTCTAGACTTCTACCCATGATTCCAATGTTTGAAAGAGACATTCCAATGGTTGAAAGAGACAAGAACGGGAATGTGATGCTAGGTTTTTCTGATTCCGAAGTTTGGCGAATAGGAATGTGGTTCCTAATTACATATTCAACCAGGAATCACATATCTGATCCCTCCCTTACCGTTGGGAATCTCATATTCCTTGCTTATTCATTAAGAAAAGAAAATATTGACTTTAATAAATTTTGAAAATAATTGTTTCTGGCGTAAAGATTACTAAATTAATCCAAACACCGAAATGCAATTCCTTCTGGTATTAAATTCCTAGGAATTTGATTCCCAGTAATCATATTCATATTCCTACCCAAGAAAATTCCATGAATTTGATTCACGGTAATCATATTCTTATTCCTACTCAAGATTCAAGTCATCCAAACACAGCCTTAGGGTACATATGATGCCAAGTTAATGGGAGAAAAGAGAGAAAATCATCCTACTTAGGCCTACTTGGCCGACATCTTTTCTCATTTTCAAGTTCTCATTTTTAAGTTTGACTGTTTGGCAGATAAAATCCAAAACAAAATTTGACAACTGGAGGAAGAACTCAAAATGAGCTCCAAAAGAGCTTTTCTCATTCTGCTTCTCATTTTCTTCATCTATTCTTGTTGCAAAATGCATTTTGCACAATTCATTCAAAATAAATTATGATCATAATCCAAAAAGCCAAAAAGTTAAAAATAAAAGCAAATTGGTTGGCACATTTTCAGAACATACACATTTAAATGGCCATTTAAAAAAAGAAACTCTTCGATGGCCAAACAGTTTTCTAAAACATATTTGAAGTAACCATGGAGTTGTAAGCCTGTGAGCAGTTGTGCACCAAATTATTTGATTCACTAAGCATTTAGTACATAAAGCCCTTCACTAAGCATTTAGTACATAAAGCCCTTAAAATCAAAATAGGAGAGGCTAGCCCTCTAAATGGACCAGATCCGATCCGATAAATGAGGATCCGAATCTGGTATTTTCGATCCCATAGCCCGAATCCATAAACCCCAATACAATTTGAATCGGATCCGGATTTTTTGTAAGCAGTTGTGCACCAAATTATTTTATTCACTAAGCATTTACACTTAAATCAAAATAGCAGAGGCTAGCCCTCTAAATGGATCGGATCCGATCCGTCCGGATCTGGTATTTTCGATTCGATAACCTGAATCCAGAAACCCCAATACAATTTGGATCGTATCCGGATCTGATTAAGACCCGAATTCAGACTCACGAAAACAAAATCCTCGTTCATACATTCAGACTAAGGTTGTGAATCTCGTTCCGTACCGGCCAGTATATACCAGATTGACCCATAAACGGTACCAAGGTTGAGAGCAACGTTGAGAAAGACGAGAAATTTATTTTGGTTCTAAGGCTCTGTTTGGAAGTTGGGGAAAGAAGTGGAAGAGATGGATTCCAAGTAGAATGGGGAAGGAAACAAAGGAGGAAGTAAAACAAAATGGAAATTAGCTATTTTTTTTCTCTTATTCTCTCTCCCATGAATGCATATTTATTTCCACTACCGGTGAAAACAAAAGTTTTCTCCAAATTGATTACATTGCGCCATGTGTCAAAACAGTAGTCCCAAATAATAGAACATGAACATGTGGTGTAATGCAATCGATTTGAAAGAAATTTTTATTTCCACCGGCGATGGAAATAACTTAAACTCAATGAAAAATATGCATTCATGGGAGAGAGTATAAGAGAGAGAGAAGAAAAAAAAAAGTAGCTAATTTCCATTTTGTTCTTTTCCCAACTTCCAAACAGAGCCTTAGAACCAAAACAAATTTCTTTTGTATTTCTCTTCCTCTCTCCTTGAACTAAAGAATCATCTCTTCCTCTCTCCCTGAACTAAGAATCAAACGGAAGAGGAAAATTTTTCATTTTCCTCTCCTTTCCATTATTTTTTTCTCCATGTTCCGAACATGTTCCAAACAAAGCATTATCCCAATTAAAAAAATCCAGATTCCGCCAAAACAGTATTTTTCCCACCAGCAGCCTTTCATTTCT
Source organism: Vaccinium darrowii (assembly GCA_020921065.1). Lineage (NCBI taxonomy): Eukaryota > Viridiplantae > Streptophyta > Magnoliopsida > Ericales > Ericaceae > Vaccinium > Vaccinium darrowii. Next base: position 5,268,195 of record CM037159.1, on the reverse strand, counting down.
GGATCCAGAGCTCAATCGCTATAAAAATGCACTCATAAACAAAATCTCAACTGAGCAGGAGGAGGCAACCCAGACCCATCTGGCCTTCTTCTCCTTCACCCCAACAAAACCCTAAAATTCCTCTCAATTGAACCCCACAATGGCCGACCAAAACCAGAAAAAACCGAACCAGTCAATCCCTCCCTACATGAAGGCCATATCGGGCTCGATCGGAGGAACGGTAGAGGCGTGTTGTTTGCAACCAATCGACGTCATCAAGACCCGGTTGCAGTTGGACCGGTCCGGTGCGTACAAGGGGATAATCCACTGCGGCGCCACCGTGGCGCGTACGGAGGGCGTGCGGGCCTTGTGGAAGGGGTTGACGCCGTTTGCGACTCACTTGACTTTGAAGTACGCGCTGAGGATGGGGTCGAATGCGATGTTTCAGACGGCGTTTAAGGATTCTCAGACGGGGAAGTTGAGTAATTCAGCAAGGCTTCTTTCTGGGTTTGGTGCTGGCGTGCTCGAAGCTCTTGTGATTGTTACGCCGTTTGAGGTTAGTGGTTTTTCGCGATAATTGTTACTCAGTGATAAATTGTCGGTGTTTCGTAGCTTAATTTGATTTGGTTCTGAAATATGGAAATACATTCGGTTGGTTAAAGAATAAAGATTACTACAGGTTCTGGAGTAGAGCATCTCTAGCCTGATCCATTTTTTTACCCAAATGTGGTTCAGAACTCCATTTGGGTATGCATTCTCCAATACTAAACTCTATATTTTACCCAAATCTGTTGTTTTTTGTTCCCCACATAAAAATTGTGTTGAGAAAAAGGGTTTGGATTTGGGTTTCCCCTTGTTGGGGTTGTTTGGGTAAGAAAGAGGGTAAAACTTAAAATGGTAGGCAAAACGTGTGCCATTAAGAGTAGAAAAAATGGTAAGGATTGGAGATTATCTAATTAGGTCATTTTATAGGTCAGTTCCTTGTGGAGGTCATTTTTAATAAAAGGATAAGTTCGGTTCGATAATTGTGGGACTTTTCGTGCATTTTTTCGAGAACAAATGACAAATTGGAATGACATCATGAGCCTGGGATCAGGACGAGCTCAAGATTTCAACATTGGGTGTGCAAATATTCAACAAAATTTCATAGATATTTCGTGCTAATTGTAGATATTTCTATTGACCTATGGTCAAGGGTAAATGCATACGGTCGTCTACATCCGTATGCATTTTAAAAGATGAAATAGAACCTATGGTTAGGTATTTTATTTGTGCATATAATCTTAAGAGGAGGGTCATGAAATTATACATAATATTAAAGTTTTTGAGAGGGAAAAAAAAAAGTAGTTCTACAGAATGTTTGAAACATGGGTAGGGCAGTTGCCCAGGCTCATCTTTCTCTTGATCCGTCCACCGGCTACGATTTCTCCAAATCAAGCTGGTTTTTGTCAAATTCCCCCAATTCAGTGACAAATTGTTTATGTTTTTTACTTGGACTAGATTTGGTTCTAAGGTCTGATGATGGTTGTCTTTGGTGTTGGATTTCTTGAACTCCTTGCCACGTTCAATCGCATTTGAAGTATGTCACATGTAGTCTCTTTTTGAGTCTATCATCATGCAACCTTTTTGTTGGTCGGTCATCATGGGGTGTGAATTGTTAATTTTATAAATATGGATAGAATGGGCCCCGCTCTGATACCATGTGGAAACTTTATATCCATCTCAAAACCAATTGGCAATGAGTGGAGAGGTCTCTCAAGTTATTAAATGATCACCTATTCCATCTGTAATCAACGTGTAAGAAAGATTTTACAAATGAGTCAACATGTAATCAACATGTAAGAAAGATTTTACCATGTAGTCATGGGCTATATCAACTTGGTGTAATCAACATGTAAGAAAGATTTTACCATGGCGTCATGGGCTATATCAACTTGGTGTTGCACTTATTACTTCTTTTATAAGTGAAATAGTGAATAGTGTACCGTGTACAACCAAGTAGGCATTGTCATAGGTGTACCGTTTTGTTGGACAAGGGTAGGTCAGTAGTAGTTGTGTTGCGACAGCACCACGTTATGCAAATTCACATTGGTTACTTGATACTTGGTAGATGTTAGTAGGCATTGGTTCACCATGGTAGATATTGGATGGATGTTACTTGGTTTTGATTTCATTGGTCACTTGATGTCAAAACAAAAGTCTCCAAACCACAGCTTTGGGTGGTAATTGCTAAATTCGTATGCAGTTATTGGTTAGTCACTGTTACAATGTCTTGGTGGGGTCTTGCCCCCCTGAACTGGAGCTAGTGGTACTAGTCGCATTTTCTTAAGGGTAATATTATGTACTTAATTAGAGTATTCAATTAAATCGTGTAAGAAAATCTGTGTTTCAGAGGCTACTGTTCTGAATTTGTCATCAGATAGATGTAGTGATCCGTCACATATATAGGGCTCTTAAATCATACACTTATACTAGGTTAACTAGTGCTTTGATAAAAACTTCCAGGGAGCTTTTATCTCATTTAGAGCAGTTCGGACTCGCAATTTGGCATCCTGATTCTAACCTTCTCACTTTGTAAGCTGGGGACTGCTTAAGTTTGATCAATTTGGATGTTTCCAGGTGGTGAAAATAAGATTGCAACAACAGAAAGGATTGAGTCCTGAGCTGTTAAAGTACAAGGGCCCTATACACTGCGCTCGTTTGATCATTCGCGAAGAAGGTCTCCTTGGGCTCTGGGCAGGGGCTGCTCCAACCGTCATGCGCAACGGGACAAACCAAGCTGCCATGTTTACAGCTAAGAATGCTTTTGACGTGATCTTATGGAAGAAACAAGAAGGTGATGGAAAAATCCTCCAACCGTGGCAGTCTATGATATCAGGGTTCCTTGCGGGGACTGCTGGTCCTGTCTGCACTGGCCCTTTCGACGTTGTGAAAACAAGATTGATGGCCCAGAGCCGTTCACCCAGCGTGGAGTTGAAGTACAAAGGCATGGTTCATGCTATCAGAACTATATACAAAGAGGAAGGGTTGCGTGCCTTGTGGAAGGGACTTCTGCCTCGGCTTATGCGGATACCCCCAGGCCAGGCCATCATGTGGGCTGTGTCTGACCAAATAATTGGTTTTTATGAGAGGAGATATATGCATAATGCACCGTTATAGGTACCATTCATGGTCTTCTGCTTTGTTAAACGAAATTATACTTGCAAATGCATGTGCAGACTGCAGGAGGATTAAAGATGGAAATCTTGTGATGCCGTTGTGAAGTACTACTCCGAATTCATTCTTCCAAGAGGAGTTTGATCCATTCTTGGTCCAGTCAGTCTTGTCCATTGTTGTTTTGGTAGAGATATCACTTAGCAGTAGGGGTTGATTTTGTATCAGGATGATTGTGTTGGGTGTTTCAATGGCTTAAACCTTCCCATTGATTAATTTGATTCATTCTTGTTCCAGTCAGTCTTGTCAGGATGATTGTGGTGGCACAGGTTGAACATTAGCCCCTTTATTTGGAGCCCACATTCAGCCTCATTTGGATAATCAGAGTTGTTCATTTTAAACGATTTGATTTTTTAGCAAATCTCGTTGTGCCCGTATCAGAGTTTCGTGACTCGAAATGACGGCTCAACCTGGTTCACTTTAGTGTCTATGTTGTGTTATGCCGACTTCTAACTGTGTTGTGCCAGCCCGGCTCAATTTACACCTCTAATTATTGCCATATAGAGAAATCATCTGAATTCGGAAGAGTCCCAATCCAAACAATTTCAAGAAAAGGAGTAATATTGGTCTCGCACTAAATCCCCCACGGGTATAATCTTTTTTTATTAAAGTAATCTCATTAGTCTCAGTAATTAACCCCTCTCGAGGGAAGGATAGCAATTTTGTTCACCATTTGTCAAGTATGCTTATTTCAAGTTGACGTTAATGCTCACAATTGTTTATTTTTGTCAAGACTCGTCTGTTAAAAGTGCATTTAAAAATCCCACCATCCGATATGGACATGTGCTCTATTTGTATTTTTTGTTTTTTCATTTCAAGTTTATCGACTCAAAAATTAAAATTTTAGGTCAAGTTCCTATAGAGATCCAATCAAGCTGAATTTTGTAACGAATGAATCTGAACAAAATGAAAGAATTTGATTATGGCAATGGAACTCGAGCATACCTTTGTAAGGGTGAACAAGAATATTCTCCCAACAGCAGCCTCTCGAACTGTCAGCTCAACTGGACCTAGCAAATCAACAGCCCAAAAGACTGAGAGTTTTGGGTCGAACAGTATTCGTTGAGTCGGCACGATGGTGTGGCTTGTCACTCTGGATTTGGGAAGCTAGGCGGGGGCGGACCAAGTAAGATAACTAGGTAAGGTTTGACCTGAATAAAAAAGGAGAGTTAGCGTGTTAGCCGACGGATCAGTTCGGTCACGTGACACTAAGTGCGTCATGCATGACGTTAGTTCGGGAAGCAGTTACAAGAGCTTACTTGGAGCCTAAACTAATTCACTCTGTAAGGAGGTCCGACTCAACTATTTCAAAGCTTTGTGCTTTTTTTCTTTTTAGGCGTACTTGGGCATTAGAGTGCCTTCTAGCTGATTCCGACTATCTACGAGCTGATGGTGCTCTGTTGCAGATTGTGCTTAGTTGTCAAGCTCTACCAATATTCGAACTTGGGATCTCAAGAGAACTGGATAGATACCACCCCAAATGTCTGTATGTTAAGCTTAACACCGGTGTCTATTTGTAATATTGTGTGACATGAATTAATGGACATATAATCCAAAAAAAACTTGAGGGAAAAAAAAAAAAACAAAAAAACCAAAAATTGAAAAGTTCAATGATTATCTGCCTCAACAACCACAAGACGGGGTTATGAGATCTAAGGGTTGTGAAAAGCCAAAACTCTGACAAGTAATTTCGAGTAGTAAATATCGAACAAAATTATACACTCCATATAAAAAGTGATGATATCCTTCTATATTAAAAGGAAATCCTCCGTTTGGCTTTCGCTTCTATTTTCAGTTTCAATTTTGCCTCTCTTTTGGCCTTTTGTGTGTTTTGTGGTCCTATTTTATCCTCTTGTTTTGGTCTTTTAGTCATTCACGTAAACATTGAATGAAGCAAAAGAGAATATGGAGCAAACAAGAAAAAAACATTTAATGAAGCAAAAGAGTTGTGTGGAACAAGTTAACAGTATCTCTAAGCCATTAATTGGTTCCTCCCATTTAAAATAAACTACAATTTCAAATAGAAAAACTCATGATTAATTGGTTCCTCCCATTTCTTTTTACCCTTTTGCTTTTGGTTAAACTGTATTCTCATAATTCCCTTGGTATTCAATGGTTGTTTGTGATTGTGGCCTGTCGTTTTGTACATGCCACTATTGGATAATTGGTCGATTGAGAGTGTGCAAATTGAACACTCAATTCAGGAGTATTTGTTTCTGTGGACCTCGAAGCATCCACGTGCTACACTGGATATTCTTCAGACATACACACCACATGCATAGAATCTATACGTATACGCATAAAGAGAGAAATTTAGAGAGACGGAAAAGAGAGAGAGAGAAAATGTCGAAGAACAAGGTACCTTGACGCTAGAGGACTTCAATGGCGGTTCCATCCCTTCGACGTGGTCAATAGAGAGATAAACACTTTGAGAGAGAGAGAGAGAGAGACTTCGCATAGCTTTTGAGAGAGAGATACACGGTCGATTTTATGTTACCGGTGTGGTCGATCAAACTATCAGAGCTTTTGTTGCTTCCAAAGGTCCAAGAATGCTTAAACTTTTGTTGCGTCCACGCGAAAAGGAAACAAGAAGACATCGACAACTAACAAACAAAAGCATCAGGCATGCAAAGAAATATATTTTGGACAATGGACTGGGCTGTGTAACTTTTGCATTTTAAGTGGCTTAGTTTTTGTCCCACAAGAAATATATTTTGGACTAAGCTCCTAGATTTTCTTTTCCGCTTTATCGTCCTTAGCTTTAATTTTCAATATAGTTCATTTGTGGTGCACGACTTGTAATTGCCATTAATAACAGTATCATTGTTTTATTCAACTCTTTTCTATTAGCTTCAATCGCTCACAAAGTTATTCAATGCCTTTTGGTGCTGTTGTTCCTAGCAAGTCATATTCTTGACAATTGAGTGACCATTGTTTCCTCTCTCTGTCTATGAGTGATTATGGCCTGTGCTTCTTGTTATCGGTGCTGAATAATTTGTTCAAATCATATAGGAAATGTGGTGCTAGAATTTGTAAATGATCAAAGCAATTACTACTGAAATTCCACCTATAGTTCCGAGTAAATGAAAACTAGAGTTTCATATCTGGAGAATGATAATGTTGGTTCGTGAGATAAAAAAGTTGTATTTGTTGACATAAATTATTTTGTTTGGTTTAGAATCGCAAAGCAGTGGAAAGGCAAAGGGTGAGATCAATGGGTGAGTTTGATGATGATTTATGTTGTACCTCAGTTGTTCTTGGAACTACAACGACTATTTTTTCACTTATTTTTGGTTCATAAAATCTTTTCATTTAAGTTCGGGCTGAGTTCTCCAATGGATTTTATCAACATTTGATAAAAATCAACCCTTTGATTTTATCCATTCGTAAAGACATGTGATAAAATCTGTGAATTTTTGCATTAAAAAATCTCAAAAATCTACAGATTTTATCAAATGTCTTCACGAATGGATAAAATCCATTGGAGAACTCACGCCTTTTTCCACCTTCCTTGAACCCCAGCTAAGAGCCACATTTTATTCCGGGCTTGTTGATCGTTCCAAGGTAGTAGTTTTTTGAGGGTTACCTATGTTGGGACTCTGCAATAAGGACTACATCATTTGTTCATTATACAATCCTGTTTCTTTTAGTTGCAAATTTAATTTTGGTTTTATTTCTAGGTGTGACTGATTTTGGAGAATCATATAAACCACAATGGAGCTATTGTGTCCTTTTTACACGGGAGCGATCAATAGTACGGTCATTGATATGCGGAGCACATGCCTTTCAGCACATGCAGTTGTTCTTTACTCAGTTTCACATTCAATTATCGTTGCATGATTGAAAGTGGTATTTTTATTTTCCCTGAATCATCTAATTATTATTATTTATTTTTGAAAATTACGTTCAAATATTCAATGCATAGAATACTGCTGCTTAGCTCTTTATTTTTTGTTGTTGGTTTCTTTTAACTTTTCTTCAACAAATTGAATGAATTACATTAGTATTAGTACATACACTCATCCTAGACTGAATGAAAATAGCCATTGCGGCCAAAGCAAATTTGTAAGTAAAAAATTCATAGAGCAACATTTCCATGAAAAACATCACATGCACAAACAAAAAATAATAATAATAATAATAATAATAATAATAAAATACAAAAGCACGAGCACAACATTTCGTACGTGCACGGAGGCATCAAACTAGTAACTAGTAAAAAGAAAAGCCAAAACCATGGAATTGGGTACAAGTCAATGTCAAGTCTTTGTTTTTTAATCATAATACGAACTTTTTTTTTTTTTATTGCCAAGTATAATACGAACTAGTACATTGTTTTCTTCTACTATAATATCACGTTCAAAAAATTTATGTATTCATTGGTATACGTGCTCTTAGGGAATAAATTTGGACAAAATGAACCATTTTCATATTGAATTGAGATTCAAAATGATCGCATCTCCACCAGGTATTGCAATGCTCGGATGAACAAGATTATTTTCTAAACAGAAGCCTCTATTTCTGAGATCCAGATCTCTTTTGATTATTATTATAATGAGATCCAGAGCTCTTTCCAGTTTTCTAATAAAATGCACTGGTATCAATTCATAATTGTTAATAAACACTATTCATGATCGCACCTCCACCAGGTATTACAATGCTCGGGTGAACAAGATTATTTTCTAAACAACAGCCTCTATTTCTGAGATCCATATCTCTTTTGATTATTATTATAATTTTATAATGAGATCCAGAGCTCTTTCCAGTTTTCTTATAAAATGCACTTGTATCAATTCATAATTGTTAACAAAGTTTTAATAAACGGAACAATAAGTTGGAAGCCTGAATTGTGTTCTTAGTAATGTAATTCTTAGCAATCATATTTATATTCCTAATTTTAGTCATCCAAACACGGCATTAGATTTTTTTTTCTATTGGAACAACCCTTAGATCTCCGTACACTCACCATGTGCTTGTTGAGTTATAATTCACTGTCACAGAATATTTCAAACAGATAATGGTGTACATAAAGACATATTAGGTGGTATTTATCCGGTTCTCTTGTAAATCTCGGGTTCGGATTTGGGTGGAGCTTGACCTTACCTAAGTACGGTTCCTGTACTAACTTCATGCATGACGCACTGAGTGCTATGTGATGGTCACGTGACTGAACTGATCCTTCAGCTAACACGCTGACTATCAGTCTTGATTCAGGTAAGACTTATCTGACCTGATCCGGCCCGGTTTAGGCACGTGGGCTTACGTGCGACAGGCCGCACCATCATGCTGACCCAACGCATGCATACGGTTCGGCCCAAGTGCTCAGTCCAAAGGAACAGGTGATTTGCTAGGCCTGGTTGGGCTGACTGCTCAACCCACCACTAGACATTTTCTGTAAAGTTTTAAGTTATGTTCAAGGGACATTCAACCTTCAAAATCCATAAAAAGACAAAAACGAATCACAATTCTCGCCAAATGATGCCAACTTATTGGAAAAGATAAGAATAGGAATATATAAATATGATGCCATAATAAATATGATTACTAAGAATACTGTTCTTATTTTTTCCAAACATCGGAATTATGGATATACATGGCATCAAATTCTCATTCAGGTCTCTCCAAATGTCGGAATAAGACATTACATGCTCATCTCTCTTTAAGATTCTCGCCATTCAAACTGACGCTAAGGGCTGTGATCACCATGGAATTGGGTATAAGTTTCCAGGTAATGAATGGTTCCAATTCTGATGCTGGTAGTTGTGAGTTGTTTTCGAGTTGTTAAAACATGCCGAAGGTGGTCCCTGACTCATCTACAATGGTTATCTGACCATTTTTTGGACACATGAGTAAAATTGAATGTCAGTTAAGTATATGCATGCACACAAATTCAAACATACCGAGTAGTGATATATACTTAGGAAATATAATGTTCGTTATCAATGGAGCAATACATATGGCTCGATGTGCCCGCTAAGTACAAATCAGTAGTCCGCCAGTTAACGTGTCTACATAAGAAGTGTCAATTACATATTGTTTCTTTGTCCTAGATAGGGTTGCAAACGAGCCGAGTTTTATAGTGTTCGTGCTTGGCTCGTTTGCTTAATGAGCCCAAAACTCGAACTCGAGCTCGAGTCAGTCGATCGTAAACGAGCTGATCCAGACTAATTTACTTATCGAGCCTCTTTAAACGAGTCGAGCCTATAAAATGAGCTGAGCTTTTGCGAGTCGAGCCATGCTTTTACGAGCTGAGCTCGGCCCGTTTAGTAAACGAGCCCAAAACTCGAGCTCGAGTTCAACTCAATTAATAAACGAATCGAGTTGAGCCTTAACGAGCCGAGCTGTGAGCTGCTCGCGGCAGCTCGGCTCATTTGCAGCCCTAGTCCTAGACAACAAAGAAGCGTAGGACATGTATCCAATCAAGATTTTTATTTTTAATTATGGACAGGCATGTGTCTGCGTCAGAAACAAACACGTCACCTTTCTTAAAATATATATATATATATATATATATATATATATATATATATATATATATATATATATATATATATATATATATATTTATCCCACCAAGATTTTAACATTCCTGTAAAACCTGTGGTTAGTAAATCTACAATTTCTGGTTGGGTATGGTCAAAGGTACTGAGATAAGTATTTGCTACCATTGACATATGATTTAGTTTTTCTAATATTTGTTGTTCACTTAAACCATCAATATTCCATTCGTATAATTTATTGGCCGAGACAGAGAATTGGTGATTATGTTCTTCTAATTGGAGATCAACTGGGCTGGGTCTAGTGTACCAATTTTTTGAGGGAATAATTTGTGTATTAGGATTGTATATATATATATATATCCGTGTTTATTTGTGAATTTCATTTTACCAAATAGGGACTGCTTAAATTTTTGGCCATGATTTTCTAGGTGGTGAAAATAAGATTGCAGCAACAAAAAGGATCGAGTCGTGAGCTGTTAAAGTACAAGGGCCCTGTAAACTGCGCTCGTATGATCATTCGTGAAGAAGGCCTCCGTGGGCCCTGGGCAGGGGCTGCTCGAACCGTGATGCGCAATGGGCTAAACCAAGGTGCGCTCGTATGATATACATCCGTTATGCGGATCCCGCCGGGCCAGGCCATCTTGCGGGCTGTGTCTGATCAATTGACTGGATTTTATGAGAGGAGATATATATATATAATGCAGCATTGGCATAAAAATGTTAAGAAATATGGACACTTTCGGAGATACTTTTCATATTTTATCATTATTTTGCTTTGGAATTATCAGTTTCTCGGTGGTTTGGACGAAAACTGCACACCGTTCAGTTGTCAATTCTATTTTGCTTTGATATCCTATTTGCAAGATTTAATTATTTAAATCACTATTCTGCATTCCCAAAATCGATTGTTGAATCAAGTCCAACTTCGGAAAGGGGATGGAAAACGGCCCAAGTGCACAGTATGCAGTTTTTGGCCCATGTTGTGCCCCAAGGAGCAAAACTAAATACACGAAACACACACACACACAGAGACAAACAGATTTTTACGTGGTTCCCCAAATGAAACGGGTATAACCACAGGCAACAGATTTCAATATGAGCAGAGATTACAGAGGTATGCAGACACCTAACACGTGCTAAATATGCTGCAAATCTCCAACAGCCCAAACTGTCCGGAAGGTGAATTGATCTTTTGCTTTTAATAGGTTTCATTTTGCTTCATCGTAAACTCTCGTTATACACTTATTGAAACGGAAGAGGTTACCAAATGTTTACGGGAATAATTTTCTCTATTATTCTCTGTCAAGGGAGAAAATTGATCGGGATATAAGGTTCGGTTTGGTCATCCTCAGTCAATCTTGTCCACTGTAGTTTTGGTATCAATCGGCAGTTGTGGTTGATTTTGTATCATGATGATAGTTTTGGGTGTAATAGCTTAAACCTTCCCAGTGAATGAATTTATAACTGCAAAATACCTTCTTGTTAAAACATTTTTACTTTGGTGTGGGTAGTAGAACCACACTGCACAAATAATGGGGGTGCAAACGAGTTGAGTTGAGCTCTGTAGGTTTCGAGCTTGGCTCATTAACTAAAGAGCCTAAAAACTTGAGCCTAAGCTCAGCTCAATTATAAACAAGCAGAGCCCAATTAATTTACTTAATGCTTTAACGATCCGAGCTTTTGAATTTTGAGCTCGGTTCGTTTATTAAACGAGCCTCAAAACTCGAGTTCGAGTTTGAGGCTTGATTACTAAACGATCTGAGCCACAAACAGCTAGGTTCGTCATAACTCGAGTTTGAGCTCGGCTTGATTACTAAACGATCCGAGCTACGAACAGCTCGGTTCGTTTGTAGCCAGAACTTTGCTTACTTTTTCTTTTTTTCCTGTTTTTTCTTGTATTTTTTCAGGTTTTTTGTAATTTTGTTTGTATTAGTTGGTGTTTAATGCAATTTTCTACCTATTTCTCCAAAAAAAACACAACTTCCTTATTTACTCTACCTTTCCTCCTTGCTTTGGGTAGGATGAGATACTTTTTTGCAACTCTCCTCCTTTTCAAACAAGGATATTATATTTGTTCTACTATTTTTCTTGCAAAACATTCATCCTAATAAACTGATGCGACATTTAATTTCTTTTATCTTTCTTTTACTTCACTTTTTATCATTATCATTTTTTGGATTTTTTTTATCACCAATTCAAGGATCAAATTGAGAAAAAAAAAAAACTTAATCAATACATTATTATTAAGGTACAACTGTCCATTATTTGTGAGACCCTTATATTATGCACACAAAAAAGAGAATATAACACCCCTACTTAAGCAGGTAAATATTATTTTAGACCATTATTGCATCTAATGCCAAAAAAAAAAAAAAACGTGGTTAGGTAAAATATGTAAAAAAAAAAAAAGAGAAGAAAAATGAGTCTAGTTAGAGCTTCAAATTTAGAGAAAGACCAAGAAATCGAAAAAAATAATAAAACCATCAATGCAAGCAATGGGCTTAGGCGTATTGATACTCTTGTTTTTATTATCAAAATATGAAAATATATCAATGGGAATTAAAATATTAAAAGTAATAATAATTTTGTGTCAAAGAAAATAAAATTCTAAGAAAAAAGTAAACAATTAAGTTACTTTTTCAGGCCTTTCGAAATTTTTATGCAATATAATCTCAAACAAGAAAAAAATAAAGTCAAGTTCAAATTTAAGGGCATTAACGTCGTTTCACCAACAAAATTAACACTGTTAGGCGTAAAGCAACGGCAAAGGAGGTATGTGACATTTATTTTCAAAAGTAGGGGAGGTCAATTGAATTTCAGAAACTTTAGGGGTGGTCCTTCTAATTGTCAGAAACCTCAGGGGAGGTCAATGAAATTTACCCAAAAATATTTAAAGAACTATTTTTTTTTTTTCAAAAGCTGTTTTATTTTTCGAAAACTATTAGTGAGCATCACCAATGGCATACTCAAATGTGAATACTCAAATATTGTCACATCACTTTTTGAGTATTCATTTAATTGGTTTCCTTAGTTAGCAATGTAAAGCTCTACAATGGTTTATTTTTGTCCATAATCAAAAGAAGGGAAAATATTGGTAGTTTTGAGTATCCAAGTTTGATTATTGGAAAAATATTAGTAGTTTTGAGTATCCAAATGCCAAAATTTGAGTATATATAAAAAATGTTGCTAACTTTGAGTAATTATCCAAATGCCATTGTGAACATTTTTTGAGTATCTAAATGCCAAAATTTGAGTATTTTTATTTTTGAGTATGTCATTGGAGATGCTCTGATGCGTCAACTTTGGATTATTCAATTTGAGTATACCATTGGTGTTAAATTAAATGTAAAAATGCATTTTTAAAATGTAAGATGATCAAGACCGTTGATTCCCGATCAAACAACCGAGAGAGGTCACTGCTCACTACAGGGCCACAGGGTCCACCATTAGTGATACCCTAATCCCAACAATTCAAAGAAAATGAATATTGATGGTCCCGCAATAAATCCCCCCAACTTGTTGTAATCCTATTATAGTAACCTCATAAGTATGCCAATAATTTACTCTAGCTTATGGAAATATATAGTAACGGCTTTTGATTATGGTAATCTCGTAGGTGCACTAATTTTGGTAATGTAATCTCATGCTCCCGCTTTTTAGTATATAAATTTTGAATCAGTGTGACACAGATAGGCTCGTAGCTGGGAGAGTAATTTTGTTCACCCTCCCTCATAGTAGTTGAAACATGTGGGTCCACCACAAAGTGATATCATGCTTATCAAAAAATGTACAAAAATGATTGTGACACAAACTTAAATTTGTGCCACAACCAACCACAACCCCCCTCACATGAGGTGTGGGTCCCACATGGGCCCCACATGCAGGCCTCACACCCCATGTGAGTGGGGTTGTGGTTGGTTGTGGCACAAAATTTGTGTACGTATCATTATTCTTTTATTGTAGAGGTAAGAATGACACCACTTTATAGTGAGATCCACACTAATTCAACCAATAGAAGGAGGAGGGTAAACAAAATTAAACTCCGTATTTTGAAGGTGAAAAAAAAAACATAAAAAGAACTTCTAACAAGAAATGTTAATACATAAATCAATAATTCAAAAATAGTAATCCTCTGTCCGTCTTCATTGTTCCATTTTTGAAATCTATGTCGTCTTTCATTGCTTATGTCTTTCAATATGAATCTCAAAACATATGTAATATGGATCTTGTTTGATGGGTCTCAATTAGTTCTATTATACAAGGTGCATAAAATCTTGAAAAATTATTAGAAATTAAAAGATAAAAACAACAAAAAATGGCATAAATTTCAAAAATGGGCCAACAAAGGCAGACAGAGGGAGTAATTATTTGTCTCAGCTCCTCTTTGCATTGTCTTATTGGGTTGATGTAATTTCTCAATTCGATAATTGGAGTCGTTAGATATACGTCGTTTTGCTCATTTTCTTGGTACATCCAAGGGCCCTATTTGGAGAGTTAATTTTAGGGTTTAATTTTGAGATTCAATTTTAGGGGATTTAGGCTCTTTGGGGTAGGGTATAGTGGGTTTAGACACTTGGATTTAGACACTTCAAGTTTAGACACTTCGGGTTTTGGGTTAAGGCACTTTTGTAGTGTTTTTTTCTTCCTCCAAACAAAAAGCTTTGGAGGTGTGCACAAACGACATGTGGGGCCCACTTCGGGGTCCCACACAAATGATCTGAGCCGTTTATCATGTGCAAAATACGTTTTCGAATAGACCCATGAAAAATTAGCTCGATCCGATACCTCTAAGTGCTTGATACAAACTTGTTATAGTTTATAACCCTAACAGTAAATAGAAAAACGAGAGATTAGAAGATCGAGTACTTAAATGCGTCAGATTGAGCTAATTTTTCTTATGTCTACCCGAAAACATAACATACACATGATGAACGGCTTGGATCATTTGTGTGGGAGCCCGAAGTGGGCCCAACTCATCGTTTGTGCAAATCTGACATAGACTACATCGTTTTAGACACAAGTCCAAGATCGACACAACATCCACACCGTGCACATACGACGTGTGGAGCCCACTTCGGAATCCACATGAATGATTCAAGGTGTTCATCATGTGCAAAGTACGTTTTCGAGTAAACAAATGAAAAACCAGCTCAATCCGACACCTCGAAGTGCATAATCCAAACTTCTTATTTTTTACAACTCTAAACTCTAAATAAAAATTTGAGAGATTAGATCGATTACTTAAAGGTTTCGGATTGTAATTTTTCATGAGGCTACTCGGAAACGTATTCTACACATGATGAACGGCTCAGATCATTCACATGGGACTCCAAAGTGGGTTCCACACATCATCTGTGCGTGAGGCTACTCGGAAACGTATTCTGCACATGATCGATTACTTAAACGTTTTCTTTTTTTGTTAACACTGTTAACTTTACCATTTAGCTCCATCCGTCAAAAAATGACGGAATGGAACGGTGGGAGCTTATTTGTTGACGGAATGGCAAGTTCAGGTGTCGTTTTGCTAACAACAAGAGTCTAGGTGTTGTTTTAAGAATTCACTGATAGTTCAAGGGCTTTTTTAAAATTTGCCTAAAAATAAATGTCTTAATACTTCGTACCCTTGACAAACCGGTTCAATTTACACCTAGTGTGATTTAGAGAAATAATCTCTCTTCTAGTCCTAAGGTTATCCCCAATGACATACAAAACTAAAATGTTGCTAAAGTTAGCAATGTTGACTCAAAAAGTGCTCACAATGGAATAATCAAATTTAGCAACATCTCAATCAATAACCAAATTTTGGCCTTTGAATACTCAAAATCAGCAATCTTTTCACAATAACTAAATTTAATGGACCTCACATCTCCTCAATTAAATACACCTATCGTTACACAAAAACCTTCTCTCTATTTTTATCTCTCCCTTTTTCAACAATGTTTTCAAAAAAATATTTAAAGAATTTTTTTTTTCAAGAACTGTTTCTTTTTCGAAAACTGTTAGTGATGCATCAACTTTTGAGTATTCAATTTGAGTATATCTATGGGGTTAAATTAAATGTAAAAATACCTTTTTAAAATGTAAGATGATCAAGACTGTTGATTCTTGATCTAACGACTGAGGAAGGTCACTACTCACTACAGGGCCACCGGGTCCACTATTAGTGATACCCTAATCCAACAATTCAAAGAAAATGAATATTGATGGTCCCGCAATAAATCCCCCAACTTGTTGTAATCCTTTCTATTATAGTAACCTCATAAGTATGCCAATAATTTACTCTAGCTTATGGAAATATATAGTAACGGCTTTTGATTATAGTAATCTCGTAGGTGCTCCCGTTTGGTAATGTAATCTCATGGTGCTCCCGCTTTCTAGTATACAAATTTGAATTAGTGTGACACAGACAGGCTCGTAGTTGGGAGAGCAATTTTGTTCACCCTCTTTTAAAGAGGGTGAACAAAACCCTCGCTTATATTGATTGAAACGATTAGTGTATTGTAGAGGTAAGGATGATCACTTTGTAGTGGGATCCACACTAATTCAACTAATAGGAGGAGGGTTTTGTTCACTTTGAATTAATGTATTGTAGAGGTAAGAATGATCACTTTGTAGGGGGATCCACACTAATTCAACCAATAGGAGGAGGGTTTTGTTCACTTTGAATTAGGGTATTGTAGAGGTAAGAATGATCACTTTGTAGTGGGATCCACACTAATTCAACCAATACGGAGGGTTTTGTTCACCCTCTTTTAAGGAGGGTGAACAAAATTAAACTCCATATTTGGAAGGTGGAAAAAAGAAAAAAGAAAAAAAGAACTTCTAACAAGAAATGTTAATACATAAATCAATAATTCAAAAATAGTACTCCTACATCCGTCTTCATTGGTCCATTTTTGAAATCTGTGTCATCTTTCATTGCTTATGTCTTCCAATATGGATCTCAAAACACATGCAATATGGATCTTGTTTGATGGGTGTCAATTAGTTCTATTATACATAGTGCATAAAATCTTGAAAAATTATTAGAAATTAAAAGATAAAAACAACAAAAAATGGCATAAATTTCAAAAATGGGCCAACAAAGGCGGACAGAGGGAGTAATTATTTGTCTCAGCTCCTCTTTGCATTGTCTTATTGGGTTGATGTAATTTCTCAATTCAATAGTTGGAGTCGTCAGATACACAAAGTATACAAATCCAAGGGAGGCGTTGTGCGCCATGTTGTGAGGCAACATTACGTCGTTTTGCTCATTTTCTTGGTACATCTAAGGGCCCTATTTGGAGAGTTAATTTTAGGATTTAATTTTGAGATTCAATTTTAGGGGATTTAGGCTTTTTGGGGTAGGGTATAGTGAGTTTAGACACTTGGATTTAGGCACTTCGGATTTTGGGTTTAGGCACTTTTGTAGTGTTTTTTTCTTCCTCCAAACAAAAAGCTTTGGAGGTGTGCACATAAATCAAGCAAAATGACGTAATTTTGCCACACAACACGGCGCACAACACCTATCGCATAACACCCACCCCGAATCCCAAAGTATACATGAGAGGTTATTTAGTTGCCCCAGGCAACGACAGAGCAATGTAAGGGCTGGGTAGGGCCAAGGCACCCTCTTTTCTAAAACAAATTTTTTATTTAGTTCAAACATTGAAGCGCAATTTGCAGTTTTGCTTGATGTTTATTGAGTTTCGACTCACAACCAATCATTGTAAAAATTTTCAATTAAAAGATAAAAACCATGTTTTGTTCTCATCGGGCTGTGTTCGTTTCCCAGTTTTAGTATGGTTTTAGTTTTGATGACATCATCATTACCCTCATTTCTCTCTATCTCTCTCCACTCATTACACATTTTGACATTATCAAAACTAAACTAAACTGCTTTCCCCGCACAGTCTCTCTGATGTGTGAAACAATTAAAACTCGAAAGCGCAAGGCGATGAATGGTCGAACGGCGATCGGCGATGGATTTGATTTTGCGTAGCTACCGGCATCTGCGATTGATGACGATGAGGCGGGAGCAGTCTGATGGTCTCGCATTGAGATATGATTATCTCCTAATATGAAGTTCTCGACAAACCGTTGCCGGCGTTGTGTCTTTGTGACGCAGTGATTGTATGTTTCCGTGAACACCTTTCTACGTTGTTGAAAGTTAGTACTCCTACTAATTTATTGTGTGATTAAAATAGGAGGATTGGAAATTTTTGTTGTTGTTGCCTTTGAAACTATAGATTTGTTTATTGTGATAGCATTACATGTTCTAACATAGAAAATTAGGAATTATTTGGTATATGGGATTGAAATTTTTTTCATTAGAACTTGCCCCTTGAAACGAAAGCTTAACGTCGCCACTTATCCTCGGGGCAAAAACACTTGGTTACCGAGTTCCTCATTCTATCACACATTAGCGTAGGTTCCACACTCTTTCTGATTGAAACAAAAATTGTGGCACCACGTCTTTGTCCATAGATATCATACAAGGGGCAACCATATACTTAAACTTGATGATCTTCTAAGAAGGTCGTACAAAATAAACGACTCCAATCACACTTTGGATAGGCTTAGAGTGAGGCTCGCACATGACGACTTGATCGGACATCACTAATTTTGCGTTTGTATTATACTCCCTCCGTCCCTTTTTAAGTGAGTACTTTGGGAAACGTGTATTTTTGTGGACATTAAAAAATATACTTTCGTATAATATTTTTAAATTTTTTTTGCACAAAATTAAAGTACTCAATGAGCACTTTAATTTGGTATAAAGAAAATTAAAAAATTATATAGGGAAATATGTTTTTTAGGAGTTTGAAATTGCACGTATTCCCAAGGTACGCACTTAAAAAGGGACGGAGAGAGTAAAATACTCTAGATAATTACTCGAGAATAAAAATTAATCGATCATTTTTCTTGAATAATCGAGCCATAATGGTGTGCCTACCGACGGCGACCATATACTTGATGAACTTCTAAGAAGGTCATACACAATAAACGACTCCGATCACCGTAGCGGGTTGGGAGCTCACGTCTACCGCTGGTCAAAAGACTGAAAACCCTAGATAAATTACTTAAAAATAGAAAATAAAGCAAAACCCTAAAACAGAGAGTCTGTAACGCGAATCCTCCGTGTATAAATACAAAAACAGCAAACCCTCAAACCCTTAAACTTGGTGAGTTGAGCCACCACTCATACGCCGCATCCAACACCCCTTGTTACACAAAATCTCGACTGGTGAAAACCGTAGCCCAGCGATTTCTTCCTCTGAAATTTCTTGGGTGAGTGCTTTCTCGATTTCTTCAGTTTATCGTAACGTGTACTCTGGTTTGGTAACGATTTGAGCTAATGAGTGTTTCTGGTTTCTCGATTCTGGTTGTGGATTATGTCGTGTGTTCAGGTTCGGGGAGCGATTTCAGCTAATGGGTGTTCCTGTTTTTTGATTTTTTTCTCGTTTTTGGTTTTGATTATTGCAGTTGTAGGGAATTATCTTGAAGCGATGTCGGACGAAGAAAGGGAGGAGGAGTTGGATCTCTCGTCTCCTGAAGTTGTCACCAAATACAAGAGCGCTGCTGAGATCGTTAACAGTTAATACTCTGTGTGTGTGTGTGTGTGTGTGTGTGGTTAGATATACATGTGTGTATATGTCCAGTCGACGCATACGTGATGGGTGTGCAAACCGTGTTAAACAAAAGATGAAAAAAGAGAAATCTTGAATTGAGATTAGTCTGTAATGAAATGTAATGTGAAAGTAGAAAAGAGGGAGAATGAAGTATAATTTTGTTCTTAGGTCTGTGTTTGTTTCATGGTGAATGGGTATCTGTAGTTTTTATGTGGTAGGATTTAGAAATATGTGTATCTAGTTCCACACATAGCTATAAGTGTATATGCATGTAACCTTAGTAGTTCCCTGGAAGAAGAGGGTAAATTTGAATGGAAATGTAGATATGTAGATGATATTCACTAAAAGGTTATGTTGATATTCTGGTTATGTATGTGCTTGTGATTAGTTGTGAATATTGGTGTACGATCTGTTTTTTTTTTTTTATGTGGTAGGCAGCTTGTTTTTGATGACCAAGTTGATCAATTTTGTGGATTTTATTATATGCAGAGGCCTTGCAATTGGTACTGTCAGAATGTAAACCGAAGGCTAAAATTGTTGATATCTGCGAAAAAGGCGATTCCTTTATCAGAGAGTATGTTCTGCCTCTATATTAACATGTGTAGGACGTTAGTATTTTTTTTTATTTTGATTTCTCTTATATATTAAATTGTTTCAAATTTGGATAAATGCAGACAATCTGGCAATATGTATAAAAACGTCAAGAAGAAGATTGAAAGAGGCGTTGCATTCCCCACATGTATGTCTGTTAACAACACTGTTTGCCATTTCTCTCCGCTTGCCAGTGATGAGACTGTGTTGGAAGAAGGTGATATATTGAAGATGTAAGTTTCCTGAAAAGTATCATGCATGTGAATATTGTGAGTGGACAGATGGCGCTACTTTGAGTGGATAATGATCTACTTTTATTTGGCTGCAGTGATATGGGGTGTCACATAGATGGTTTCATTGCTGCTGTTGCACATACCCATGTGCTTCAGGAAGGACCAGTGACTGGTAGGCAAGCTGATGTTATTGCTGCAGCAAATACTGCCGCTGAGGTTGCATTGAGGCTTGTCAGGCCGGGAAGAAAGGTAAATTTGTTCAGGCTAGGAATTTAACTTTTTGTGCTAACCTTATATGCCTTTAGGTCATTTTAGATTTTATCAAACCTCTTCGTCATTTGATAAAATCAAGGGTTGATTTTATCATTAAGGAAACAAGGCCTTGAATTGAGTACTCTCCAATGGTTTAATGTCATTCCTATCGCTTGATTGCATAAAAGGATAATTCTGCTGAAGCACTGGCATTTGATACTTATCAAGTAAGATATATGTGATAAATGAAGGAACTTTCATCCTTTTGTAAAAATTAAATATGTGATAAATGAAGGAACTTTCATGCTTCTGTAAAAACTAACTTACCAAAGACTGGTTAGATCTCAGAGTTGTGTACATTTGAGTAACTTTACTGACAGGAATGTGATCTCCAGAATGCACTTTTGTTTTGCGTTCTTTTTTTTTTCTTATTACTAATTTGGTGTTTTAAGATCTTATTTGCAAGGAGTTTTCAACGAACCAAACTAGAGTTGTTGTTGAGTAGATTGGTTTGTTTCACACAACGGGGATTTATTTTTGCATCAGTTGCATTCTGTAGGTTTGAAGTTTGATTACATAGTTTTTTTGTGGTTGACTTTTTCTTTTCAAACAGTAAAGACTTAATTTCTTCAATATGAGAAGTACCTAATAGCTATTATTGATCCTTACATGAATCTTTGGCTGTAGTATTATCCATGGGGGTACAAACAACTAGTACTGATCTTTTGTTTGTGTTATTGTCTTTGTGCGACTTATGAAGCTCTTGTAAGTCCTTCCAGCTTCCCCTAAATGATGAATATTGTCTATAAGCTATGGACTAAATCCATATGAAGCTGAATGTCATAGTTACTCTGATAGGGGAAACATTATTTGCCTAAGAATTAATTGAAATAGGTAATATATGTAGAGTATGGTTTTAATTGTAAAACAGCCATGCCATTTGCATGGAAGGCAACTTTGCCGAGGTGATCAATTACTTCTTGATTTCCTCTTTTTCCCTGTTGCCTATATTGTACTTGGCCATGCTTGGGATGCTTTGGGTTGGTGTCGGTCTTTAATACTGATGCCAACATTCCCACATTGGCCAAAATCCTTTTAATTAAATGAAGGAAAACTATGTTGAGTGACTCGAGCTTTACCTTCCCACTTTAGTGAGTACGGCAACTTTGCCGAGGTGATCAATTACTTCTTGATTTCCTCTTTTTCCCTGTTGCCTATATTGTACTTGGCCATACTTTGGATGCTTTGTGTTGATGTCGGTCTTTAATACTGATGCCAACATTCCGACATTGGCCGAAATCCTTTTAATTAAACGAAGGAAACTATGTCGAGTGATGCAAGCTTTACCCTTTAGTGAGTACAGCAATTACTTTCCTTTCTTGATCAGATTCATGTACTAGGCTAGGCACATGCAAAAAATTTGTTGTTTTTCGTACTAATACTGATGTCGAAGCTGACATGTCCTAATTTATTGAAATGATTTGGTTGCCCTTACTGTTTGAAAATCTAATATGACCATCACTGATAATTTTGTAACGTCAACACACATGCATCGACATGGAGTGGAAATTCTAGTGCCTCTATATGATGAATTCTTGTCAGAAGCTATGGAAGGAAATTTCAAATGAGGCTTTTTGTCATAGTTACTCTGATAGGGCAAGAATTTATTCATTGATGTTACCTGATTAGCATCTAAATAAAGCCACTGGAAGATGCTACATGGAGCATTATTCTTACCCAGTTAGTCCGTTAAGAATTTGTTGCTTTTCATACTACCACTCGTGTCAAAGCTGACATATCCTAATTTCATGAAATGATTTGGTTGCCCGTAGTGTTTGAAAATCTAACCAGATGACCATCACCGAGAATAACGTTTCCACACATGCGTCTACATGGGAGTGGAAATTCTAATGGCTCTATATGATGAATACTTGTCAGAAGCTATGGAAGGAAATTCCAAATGAGGCTTTTTGTCATAGTTACTCTGATAGGGCAAGAATTTATTCATTGATGTTGCCTGATTAGCATCTAACTAAATCCACTGGAGATACTACATGGAACATTTTTCTTGCCCAGTTGGGGGCTTCATTTCTTTTCTGCATTCCATCAACTGCAACCCAAGCTCGTGGGTTTCTTGGCCTTTATTGTTTCCTGGTTTTGTTATAATGGGTGTTAATTTAGGTGACGGGTTTACATATCCTTGTCGCTGAATCTCTTTTTTCATTGAACAGAATAAAGATGTAACAGAAGCAATTCAGAAGGTTGCTGCTGCCTATGACTGCAAAATTGTAGAAGGTGTCCTCAGTCACCAGTTAAAACAGTTTGTGATTGATGGAAACAAGGTTGTGCTGAGTATTTCAAATCCTGAGACAAGAGTTGATGATGCGGAGTTTGAGGAGAATGAAGTTTACGCGATTGACATAGTCACGAGCACAGGTGAAGGCAAGGTAATTATCCTTTTGCTATGTAGACAACAAGATCAGTCTTCTCTTCTCTTGTTTTGCTCTTCATCTTTTGGTATCAAATCGGCAGCCCAAGCTATTAGATGAGAAACAGACAACTATATACAAAAGAGCTGTTGACAAGAACTATCACTTGAAGATGAAAGCATCTAGGTTCATATTCAGTGAGATCAGCCAGAAATTTCCTATCATGCCGTTTACAGCAAGGTTTGTTCCATGTTCGCTCATTTCCTTATAAATGTTTGGCCATGAAGTCCTTTGTCCTTTACCTTCACTTTACTCGGAAAATGGATTAATGACAGGGCTTTGGAAGAGAAACGTGCTCGGTTGGGATTGTTAGAATGTGTTAACCATGATTTGTTACAACCATACCCTGTTCTTCACGAGAAGCCTGGTAAGAAATTTCTGTCTGGTTCTCTAGATGCTACTGCTAGGCCAGTTGGTTTATCAATGTAGATAAAAAAAAATTTGTTTTAATACTTGCTTGTAAATTTTTTTTTGTTGTGCAGGTGATTATGTGGCCCATATCAAATTCACTGTTTTGCTAATGCCAAATGGGTCAGATCGAATTACATCTCATCCTCTCCAGGATCTCCACCCTAGTAAAACAATAGATGACCCTGAAATCAAAGCTTGGTTAGCTTTGGGAACAAAAACAAAGAAGAAAGGTGGAGGGAAGAAGAAGAAAGGTATGCTGGGAACAACTCATTCAAGCATATGCAAATCAAAATGTTTTGCACACTTTTCTGAGTCTTAAATCTTTTCGTTGCAGGTAAGAAAGGTGACAAACCTGAGGATTCAACGGAAGCTGAGCCGATGGACGAATCTCGAGAATGATAGTTCAAGTTTTCGATATTCAGTTCCTTCTTTAATTAATCAATTTTGAGGACTTCTTTGTATCTGTTTGCTTATGAGTTCATTTCGGTGGTCGTTAGATGTTGATCATCCTAACTGGGCTATATTTGTCAGTTGCATGTACACAAGGTTGAGCCTTTTTTGTATCTTTGTGTTCTCTAAATACAAAAGATTGTTTTGAAAGGCAGTCCGAGTTTAATCCGAATGCAAGTTGTCATATTTGAACCAGGCCAATTACCTGGTTAAAAACGAATTAGCTTATTGTACCGTTTATTTTCGCTGCGTGAATGTGGTGCATGTAAGTTACCAAATTGTTTCTTTTTAGTAGATAGAGATAAAAGGGGTCATTGACAAGAAGCAACAAAAAAACTAGTCGTTGACTCAGACTTCTAGTACAAAAGAAAGCGGTAGCCAGTAATGGGATCCGATATGCAGCTAGCAGCTATGTGTACACCGCTGCGTTGAGACTCTTTTGAAAGTTCACCACCGGGAAGAGAGAGAGCCCCTCCTAAATGCAGCCATGATCTTAGATACGATAGCACTAGACGTACCTTGTTATTTCTTTCCACCAATCAAGGCTAATGGAGTGAAGGGAGCCAAAAAAAGGTGAGCGAGCGACCCTACGTGAGCTTGCGTACGCTTAGTTATATTTCTATTAACTTCAACTTATTATTGGAAGTCATATAAAAATTAAGTTAAAGTTGATAGATTTCCATGTGTTATTAGATAGCCTTGTTGGCCTGAAAGTGAACCAAGGGAGGGTCCTATGGGTGTGTTTTGAGCCTATTTTTTTTTCCTTTTAGTAGTAGATAGATAGAGATAAAAGGGGTCATTGACAAGAAGCAACATAAAAACTAGACGTTGCTTCATAGACTTCTACTACCATGGGTGCGGTTTTGAAGCCTAGTTGTTTCTTTTTAGTAGAAAGATAAAGATAAAAGGGGTCATTCACGAGAAGCAACAAGAACCAACTAGACGTTCCTTCATAGACGTCTACAACCATCCTGTGAGTGCGTTTTGGAGCCTAGTTATTTCTTTTTAGTAAATAAATAGAGAGAAAAAAAGGGTCATTCACAAGAAGCAACAAGAACCAACTAGACGTTGCTTTGTAGACGTCTATGGGTGTGTTTTGGAGCATAGATTTTGCGTCATGCATTGCACTTGGCTTGTTTGGTATAGAGTACGGAGAGTTCTGAAATTTGTTTGGAGCATAGATTTTGAGCCATGGCTGTTCATCTCATGCTTTGGCCTAGTTTCCCAAGATAATCCAATTGGTTAAAAGCTCTAAAATGACTAAACACGAATTCCAAGACAGGTCGTCTCCTCATAATATGTCAATTACTTTAAGCACTTTTAGCCGTTCTAGATAAAATGGGAAACCCGGAAGTCAGTCCACTTGATTCTTGAAATTTGATTTCTATAATATGAGCATTTTGCTGAGCACATGCTTTCATGTGCTTGGAGTTGGACAAACACTAACACAGGAAAAGAAAACTTGAGAATATAACACCACGCTTGAGGTGTCAAACAAAAACACAAGCACAACCAAAATCTTTTTGAATTGAGAATCCCAGTAGTTCTTTGCACATTCTTTTCTTACCCTCTCTACAGATGTAATATATCCATCTCATAAGGCCATCAGACCTGTGCTATCTACAGTCTGGGGCGCCGGGGAAGCATTTACAACAGCCAACTGGTGGAACACTAAAATGGTAGATTTGAAAAAGACGGCCAACAAAATCAGGCCCACTATGTGAGAAGAAAATCAAAGAATTCAGGTACCACCGAAGCATGGTAAAAAAGACTTCAACATCACCTGCAAAAACAAATGCGTCAAGGTTAGATACAACGAGCACGCGGAGTCAGAATAGCATGAGAGAGAGAGAGAGAGAGAGAGAGAGAGAGAGTGGCAACTAATTTTATGCAAAGGAGACACATTAATTCTATCCAGTTGGGAGAAAAAAGACTTCCAACTTTTGCCAGAGAAATGGAGAATATGTCTGCAATAGCTAGATTTACTGATTTAGTACCACAAACCGATCAGTTAACAGTGATAGACTATCATGTCTCCAATGGAAAAAAACAAAAGAAGCAAATGAGGTCTGTGTTTGGATCTTGAATTAGTGGACAGAATGAAGGGAAAGAAAAGTTAAAGGAAAGATATAAAATACACCAATTTTCTATTTTCCCTAGGCTTTTCCGTCCACAAATCCTTTTACAGATTCAATGTCCAAACACAAGTGTATCTTTTTAGGCAGATAGAGTGCATACCGCTGGACTGCTCTACATGCCAAGTATACTGCAAAACTTCAAAATAAAGCTTAAAGCCATTGAAGCAGTCATCAAGGTTAAAAAAACTTACCCTATATATCTTCTCTTTCTACCAAATAATGGAAAAATGGAGCAGGAAGGGGCTGACAACGCCATAAACACAAGATTCATACGCCCCATCCAGCCTATGACATTTTCAATGCCTGCTTTAATTGGGCGAATGCTGCCGGATGCATTCTACCAATTGCTGAATTAAAAGATTCCCCATGAAGAGCAGCACAAGTTTGAAGATTGTCTCTCACCGAGTTCTCCAGAGACAGCTGGTTTATGGGGTCTGAGAACTTCATCTGAACAGAAGAGGAACAAATGCATCAGATAAATTCAATATATCCTTCAGAACATACTACCAAGGCCATCTCCAATGGTGTAGCTAAATCAGTGTGGTGAAGTGTGTTATATGACGAAAAGTGATAAAGAGTGGGACCAAATTTTGTGTGTTGACGTAGGAGGAGAGCGGTGCTCCAATGGTGGTGGTGCTAGAGTGTTTTAAGATCACAATAGAATACATGTATATAATATTAGACACACTGCCCAACTCCCTTTTTTGCTTCTTTGCATCTCCCCTACTCTTCCTAATCCTCCCTATGAAATGGCCCCACGCCCCCACCATCCCCCGCTCTCTCTTTCCTCCCCATTGTAGCTGCCGTCCTCCTGGCAGTTAGCGACCCAGTTAGCCATGACTAAATAAACAAGAGCTACCAACTCCATTGGAGACCAAAATTGAGAGAGTTAAAGTATGTTAGCCTCCTTAAATTGAGTGGTGCTACAGTGTGTTAAGTTTATAATATAATACATATATACACTATTAGACACGCCACCCAACTCCCCTTACTGCTTCTTCACATCTTTCCTACTCTTCCTAATCCTCCCTATGAAATGGGCCCCATGACCCCACCCTCCCCCGCTTTCTCTCTTTCCTCACCATTGTTGCTGCCGTCCTCCTGGCAGTTAGCGACCCAGTTAGCCACAACTAATATTGACAAGACCTAGCAACTTCATTGGAGACCAAAATTGAGAGTTAAAAGTATGTTAGCCTCCTTAAATCAGTCAACTCTTACACAAATAGCATTAATTCTAAAATTCAAAATTCTGTACAGGTGGTTACCTGTCTTTTCCTGAACTCTTTACTTGGAACATGAGGCCGGCTGGGGCTCATATTAATGCTACTGTCAAATTATGAAGGGAATACGAAAATCATTAGTTCTATAGCAACAAGTAACTAGAGAACGCATAGAAGATGTTTTACTATCATTTTATCACTGGATCTAACCTGGACTCTTCCTCGGCGAAGTCTTCACTCCCCCCTATTATTACGCTGGTACATACACTACGACAAATCAAAATCTGTCAGCTATGGAGGTCATCCGGGATAGAATATGACTGGTGTCAAATTAAAATGGAAGGTGTATATACCTTAGGATCTGATCAAGCTTATCAAGCACTTGAGGCAATCTTAATGTCAAAATTACAGAAAGGGCTAAACCAAATGCCTTTCTTTGGATAGAAGTTACATTATCAACCTGTGACCAAGCCGGAAAGAGAGATTAATACCAAGACAAAAAGAACACAAAACAAGAAAATTGAAGGGGATATTGCAACTATAAATTCAAACTGCACTTTCCATTCAATATTTTCAGTTGCATAATTTAGCTATCGTGCCACTATTACAATACAGCACAACTAATAGGCCTGAGCACAGTATAATACTGCATGTTTTCTGAAGAATAATATTGCCGTCTGTTTCTAAATATCAATCACATCCAATCTCCTGGTCCCCATGGAAAGGAAAAAAGATTTCACGCTCTCTTCCTCTCGGGAACAAGTTCATCAGGATTTGAAAAAGCATAGTAATGTAGCGTGGAACGTGGATATACTTCATAGATAAGACCCCTAAGAAAAGAAACATTCTCTACATCAATACATGTTAAAACTTTATAATTACGGAATTTAAATGGACATCTCATGCGTGCAACAAAAATCTAATTACGCCATAACACACGCAAGCACTTTCAAATAGGACACTAAAGCATACAGATACAACATAGCACTAAATTCAAGCATCAAAAGTATTCTTGTCACCAGATTCATGTTCCAATGACCTTATCAAGCCATGTGTCAATCAGACAAAGAAGTATGTTCTCATCATTTGGGAATCCCGCCTTCTGGAGAAGTAGTAAAAGCGATTGTTCTGATGTTATTTGGGCAAGGTAGTTGGTATTCATGACTAAAATCCTTGCCAAGATTGCTGCTGTTGATGCTTTCACAGCTGTCTTTGATGGATCACGGTCGTCTCCTCCAGTCAAGCATATAACAATCAATTTCTAGCAATATCAAGAAAATAAACGATTTAAATTGCTATCATCAAAAAAAAAAAAAAAAAAATTGCCTCTGATATGCCAGACAATGAGCACAAATAAAGATTGTATACAAAACCATCAAAACAAAATAAGCAAAAATAGCCCATCACCTCAAGAGTGCTGCTAATCAATTGGGGCACCTCCACAGGAAAACACTGTAAATGGCAGACACAAATATGTATGAGGTTTCCTTAGTACCGACAGAGGACTACAGCTACAACATCCGTTCGTATAATCCCAAAGTATTAAAAGCACATTTGAATGTTTGACAAAATAAAACGATTCGTGTACATAATGAAGGAACAAAGTGCAACCATGTTATTTAGTTTTGTTACAGCGCTAAACAGTTGCAAAGATAGTACTTCAACAATAAATAAGATTGGAGTGCATGTTGCAGAAGAAAAAATGGTCCTCTTGTTTTAGCTTCCACTGGATGTTCAATTGTGCTGATGTGGAATTTCACAAGTAGTAATTGCAAAGATAAAGACCTGAATTAGGATTTCGATGACTGGAAGAATTGAAAGCAACCCTCTATCATTGACATTTCCAACCACCAGATCAAGAAGTTTAGCAACACTAGAAGCATGCAAACTGAGAAAATCAGATGCACCCAGAAAAATGTAGGCTTCAGTGATATTTGCTGCGACCTGTACTACAAATTGAGTGTCGTTCAGGGAAGGAAAAATGCAACAACAAAAACGCAAAACCATGTAAAATAATCTCAAAGACCTTCAAGTGATCAAAACTTCTTTCTAGGATTTCCAGAAGACAAGGGAAAAATCCTAATAGTTGAGGCGCCATTGAGGGGGCATGAGAAAGTGTGGCTTCCCATAACTGCATAAATATGTCACCATCATTAGCATTGACTTCTACAGCTATGGTACTTACATTCCATAATACTCAAGGGCGAAAAACGAACCAGAAAAAAGGTTAAATGAAAAGACTGAATTACTGACCAACATACTGTCTTCCAGAAGTTCGTCTGGGCTATTCACATCAATCCCACTTCTTAAAATGGGCAGCAGCATGTTGTAACAAACGGGAGACTGATAACCAAGTGCAATCACAAAGTTCTTCAGTGCAGCTAGTAGCTGAATCTGCAGAAGGCTTTCTCCAGAGGACTCCTCCCAGGCCTTGGACGAAAGTAATTTTATTGAGTGCAAAGCAAGACCAATTGGTAAAATAATCATTGTCATCATAATAATTCAAACTATCTGATGTGTCCCACTTGACGAAAATGCTTCCACTGAATGAGGTGAATACATCCATCTAGTTATAGCATTCAACACCTCTGCTAAGTTGGAAATCACAGTCAACTCTCTTGAAACTGGGATACCAGAATTTTTATTTCCAAATCATTCTACTAAATGAATAACTAGTTTCTTCATTATCCATGATCTTCCAAAGACCAGGCTATGTATATTGTATATTGTAATCTAGCCAGGACCTGTTATGCCTGATTACACGTTTTTTAACCTGCATGGTTGTTGCGAATGATGGTATTCAAGGAAAGTATACAGATAAGCCAAGGTGGAAGCTGCACGTATGGCAGTTATTTGGGCACTTGAAGACCAATGGTCAAATGCCCTTGAAGTGGTTAAAGCTTTCCGGAATGCAAAAGAGGAGATCTCATGGTAGATAGCCCGTTTGGTTAAGGATATTCGGCTGCTTGTGATGGATAAACCTTTTTGGTGTTTCGATTATACTCCAAGAGCAACAAATCGAAGAGTTCATGAGCTGGCTTCTGGGGCTTTTTCCATGGATTTTAAAGGATTGCGAGTGGTGAAGAACTTCCAGAGTTGGCAGCTAAAGCTGTAGACGAGGAGTTGGGAACTTCTCTCATGTCGTCGTAGTGTTTTTATGTCTTTTTTTCTTGTTCCCCCTACCCCCTTCTCTCATGTTGTCATTAGCAACAAAAAAAAAAAGAAAAAAAGGCTGAACTAACACGGTATGGGAACCATTTCAGATCAATAGTATGCAAACTTAGTGGAACCTGCTCAATCGCATTGATTGCATAATGAAATTTGCATATCAAATCTTTGTTGAAGGGAGAAAATGTAACTCAAAGCCAATTCGAAGTTCACCACCACCACCACAATCTCTATCACCAAAGAATGTAACTATAATTGATACACCATGTTCTTCTATCTGAAAACAACAAATGGATCCTCTGAAGGTATTCTTGTTCATTAATCGTTAATTATACTCCCCACTCATTCTTGTTAGAGTTTGTCCCACATTGGTTAATTATAACCTCCAAAGCTGTATATGAGCCTGGGCGGCTTCTCCACTCATAGCCAATTGGTTTTGAGTTGGATGCTTTAACATGGTATCAGAGCTAGGCTTCAGAGGATTTTGGACAACTCTCTTGGTTATTGCCCCGTTGTTTGTGCCATAAGTGCACCATGTTTCGTTATGATCCCAACGTTGTGGATCCATTGTTTACCTCTCCACGTGTGGGTCAGGGGTCGCACGTGTGGGGGAGTGTTAGAGTTTGTCCCACATTGGTTAATTATAACCTCCAAAGCTAGTAAATGAGCCTAGGCGGCTTCTCCACTCATAGCCAATTGGTTTTGAGTTGGATGCTTTAACAATTCTCAGTGTATTGACATCAGAAGTTTAGAACAAAAACAATCCCACAGAAACTAAAACTAAGACTAAACTAAAATTGTGAAACGAACAAGGCCATTGTTTTTCAGTCAACAAGCTATGGTTTAAAAGCCTCCTGCTGTATTGTCTTGGCCACCAAAACTTGGTCCAGGCTTGGACTAGTGTAAAACTGGCACTAAGTCCATGGTAAAAGGCATGGGTTTAATCCAAATCAGAACCCATTACAAGTTATGCTAAGTCAAGACCCATCCATGTGTGAAGTCAAACTGATTCTAATCTTCTTGCAGGGAGCGGAGCTAGTCCTTTTTTACACTACACTTGTTTACCCCTAGATTACA
Organism: Vaccinium darrowii; assembly: GCA_020921065.1. Taxonomy (NCBI): domain Eukaryota; kingdom Viridiplantae; phylum Streptophyta; class Magnoliopsida; order Ericales; family Ericaceae; genus Vaccinium; species Vaccinium darrowii. Next base: position 5,236,863 of record CM037159.1, on the reverse strand, counting down.
AATTAAATTTTCTTCAAGAAGAACAAAACCATTCAGGAATACAAGCAATACCTTCTGAAAAAATTGCACCAACTTGCTTGCATATGGAATGATTTCACCGCCATGTGTGAGAAGAACAGAAATTGAATTTAAAACTTGAACCTGGAAAGTAGAAGTGATAATAGTGATTCATCAAAATTTTCACATAATAGGATGCATTTGGATCTTTGTCCAACATGTAGAATTCAAGACTCTAGTTGGAAAGAACTATATAGTCACTACTCGGCAGTAAGCAATCATTGTTCAGTCACTGACATCAGGATTTGCATTTCAGCAATTGAAAGTGAAAGTAAAGAAAAAAAGATAAATACGTCTGACTTAACATCCTGAAATTCTAACCATCTAAAACTTTTCTTTTCAAAACTATTCATGACCATTAGCCCCTTTAAATACTTTGATATGCAACATCTCTTCAGCGTTTCATCATATAATTTTACCTTCAAAATACAATATTACACAATATTCTTCATGAGAAATATTCAAGAAACATCACCAAATTTGCCACACATCTCTAAGAAAGAGATAGCACATGTTTCCCTACTTTTTCCAATTGATATACAAGAAGAGCCATTTGTAACTCAGCATCGAATCTGAAAATCTGACAGGCAGATGGCTGATACAATATGCAACTTGCTCAGGTTGAAAACTAAAATTGAATTATAGCTTAAATTATATTTGCAGTAGGCCTGAGAACCTTTCCGCCAAGTTACCAAGAACACAAAAAATCATCTGGAGAACAGGCTTATTAAGTGTACGGCATACTAAATCACATCGCAGAAGGGAAGAGACAATGCTAACACATACTCCCTCCGTCCCGCAAAGTTTGTCACTTTCACTATTCCAGCCCTATGAAAAAATTGATTATTTCTTTTAATCTGTAATGTTTTATATAAGCAATATGGATCTCGTTTGATATATTTCAATTAAATCTTTTGAACAAAGTTCTGAAAATCACATAAAACGTTATGAATTGAAAGATATAAGCAATTTAAAAATGGCACGCATTCCCGAAAGTGTCAAACTTTGTGGGACGGAGGGAGTAATAAATTTTATTCAGTAACTAGCTCACCGCAAGGGAAATACCAGCAGTAACTAACCTTTGAGTCAAACTCCTGGACTTCCTCCACTAACTTGAAACATAAATCCCAGCATATTGGAAGAAGATCAGAAAAATCTTTCTCCGAGAAGTTAGCATCTTCAATAAGAAAGCACAAAGACCGAGAAGCAGCCAGCTACACCAGCAGCAACAAAACTTTGAGTTATGAACAGGATTAATGCAATAAAATTTCTATCGACAGAAGTTACATAAAATGTAATGCAGGAATGGTAATCCATAAAATGACTGTACCCTGACGCACAGGTCCGGGTCCTGAAGCAGTTGGATCAAGGCACAGTATACTGATCTTCTGGTGTCATCTTTAATCTGCAAGAAGTGTTCGTAAAACATATGAAATAAAACACTTGTACTGCAGAAAGTAAAACATGTGGTTGATCAGTGTTCTTTTCAGGTACTATTCTAGAACATCTACATAACTCCCACTATGGATGAAGATTCAATTTTTAGAGCTCTCCACTTTATAGATCATTATCCTTATTTATATTGTCAGACAGTCTAATTTTGGAGATTTTCGATACCATCACACTTTGGGAGCCTTCCATCTTGTATATTGTATCTAGGGCTGCAAACGAGAGGAGACGATACAAGTTGAGTTTTAGCATCCTCAGGGTTGTTTATTAACTTTTAGCGAGTGAGCTGAAGCTCAAGCCGAGCTTGATGAAAATTTACCGATTGAACTTAAGCCGAGTTGGTCTAGGCTAGAGTCGAGCTCGAGCTTGTTCACAAGCCTAATCAAACCAAAATAATATCATACATTTCTGCTAGCGTATGGGTCTAGGCTGCAAATAAAATTTCCATTACGTCAATAGAATTTTTATAAGTACTCAAGTTATCAAGAAAAACCTCTACCAAAGAAATTACAAAATCTACCATCTTTTTTGAAGGATTGTACATCAAACATTAATTCTTGTTGCTCAAGCCCTTACTGAGCCTTTATAGAGCAAAGCCTGAAGCGATCCTTAATTGAGTTCTTATCAAGCCGAGCTGAGCTGAGCTTCATCTTATTCAAGCTTGGCTCGTCTACCAATCGAGCTTGATAATCTGGCTCGAGCTTGTTCATTAACTTAACGAAGCAAGTGAAGGCGAGCCCTCACTGAGCGGAGCTCGCGTAGGCTTGCATTACCCTTATTTCTAATTCGTGTAAAAGACTAAAGATCCTAGTTTAGAGGTTTTTCTTCTTAACAATATAGCACCCTTTTCTATAACAATTCATTTGTTCGCAGTTTCCTATAACACTTCCCTAATTTCCATCATGGGTGACGGTTGAACTTTTTGAGGTCACCGGTCCTACATTATAGGGCATCACCCTTAATTCCAATATGGCTGACCTTAGCTTTCTTTTACATATTTCTATACCATCACCCATATTTCAAGGTGGGTGATATTTCATTTTTAGGGGCATTTTAATCTCAACAGTCCATCACCCTCATTTCAATGTTGTGACCAATCGTACTTCATTTTTGTTGTTGAGGTTTTTCCAAGGTTCTGAATACCATACCAAACATGGTACTGTTTTGATTACTGGTATGATATGTACCCGTACCAGTATATTACCAGCTGTTCCGGATACCTCGTTATAATTTTTTTTTCAAAAAGTTAGTTTACATATATACTTGAAAACTTAGCCTTTGTTTGGTACAAATGTAAAGAACTTACAAACATTACTCCAAGTAAGAAGAAACAAGACAACAAAACTAAAAAAAAAAAAACTCCTAAATCGTTTAACAATAAATGGGTGTGCTGGGTTGTCACTTGTACCCTATCTAATCTCTAAAGGTTAAGAGAGAATCTCTTAAAAAGCCACTACAATGTTGCTCCCAATATACTTTTCTTCTTGCACGCCAACTGCTACCTACCCTAGTGGTTCTCCCCGTGAAGCGAAGTCCCACACCGCCTCGTTACCAAAGTAATATGAAGTATATAAGCGTTAAGGCACCCTCACTTCATAAGCTAGCTTTTGGGGTTGAGTTCTACCCAAGACCGTGTAACACTCCCCCCAAAATCTCACAGCCATCTTTGGGAAGACAAAAGGACCTCAGATCACCATAATAATTCAGTTGATAAAGTCGACGGAGGTGCTCAAGAAATGTCGGAGAAGACCAGATCCATTGCAGAATCGAGCTTCGATCGTCTTCTTTGTACATTTTCCCTTGATTTCTGGAATTTTTCAGTGTGGTATATCACGCGGTACTCGCTGGAACTCACCGGAACTTGCAGGTACCACCGGTAAACGCCGAGAAATCAACCAGAATGGAATTAGAACTTTGTTGTACCGGTTTTCCTTCAAAACGGTGCGTACCGGCTGGTATGGTATGAGATTTACAACCTTGAGTTTTTCATCTTGACACTACATCACTCTGATTCAGGGTGACAATGTAACTCAGGGAGTTTTACGTCTAAACTCAACATCATCCTCAATTCCAACATGGTACCCATTCCTTCTTCTGGCTTTTTCAAACTTCATAGAGCATGACCATTACAACCAAAATCAGCAATTCTATTTCATTTTTCTGCACCATTACACTTATGTCCAATGTGGGAGGTAATTTGTTTACAGGGGTTTTGTTTTATCTTAACACTTCACCTTTATAATTTTGGTAAGCTGTTCTTTCTTCTGGGAGATTTTTAAATTTGTAGGGTATCCTCTACTTGAGTATAGGTCGGCAGTCATAGAGAATTTTCCAGGAAAGGTGACCGTTTCATTCCATCACCCTGATTTCAACGATGGGCGGCATCTAGTTTTTCATTTTTTCACATCATCACCCTTGTTTTCAACGTGCATGATAGATTATTTGTATAAGTGTTTTCTTATATTAGCTCTTATTCTTTTGGGAGTTTCCAACTTTATAGAGCATGCCCAGTTCATTTTTTTCCTTAAAACAATTACTTCATGTCCAGTTTGCCAGCACCAACAATGAACACACACACACACAAATAGTACATGAGATACCAGCATGAAACTCAACCAGCAAATGCAGGCTCAGAATGTATGTACCTCAGAAACCCATTGACCAAGAATAAGTGCAACTTTCCTACGGATGATGCGCATATTCGGATGATCATTTGTGAGTTCTAGGGATAACGCACCATTGAACCTAAGTGAGAAATTGAAATGAAATCAACAGATCAGTTAATAGTACCAAGAGAAACCAAACTAGTAACGAAACGGGAGATTCGTAGAGATCCGTAAGGAATTGAAATGCTATCACTGCCAAAACTGTGGCACAAAGGAGCACAAGAAGTTCATCTTTTGCATCCATAAACAATATGAGTGAGGTTTTATGAGAAGTCATTACAGCATGCAAAGATAGGATCAAATGGTCGATGCCACCCCCAAAGCAAACACAATATTGGCCGTCCGACCTCAGCCCAATCAGGTCAGCCTTTGGGATCCTGTCCCAAACCATATATGCACTTGGACAATCTCGAACAAGATCACTGCATTCGTTTCGGCTTGAAAGGTACCTCTCGATCGAGGATTGAGTAAAGCAAGATAAACAGAAGTTCAAGCAAGGAAAGTGGGTCAATGGTAAAGAACTGTTAAACCTTGTCTCATAGGGAGATACCTAGGGATGTCAAAAAGTTGAACCGAGCTAATCACTCAAGCAGAGCCTAGTAGATAGATACAGTTCAAATTCGCACAAGGTTAGTGAAATCACATTTTAAACTTGCTCAAGCTCAGCTTGTATTGCACCTAAGAAGACCAAGATCAACTTGGTGCGCCTTAATTAACTCAAACCCTGAATGCTGACTTTTTATTTTGTTGCGTATAAGTACGGACATTTCAATACAACAGAGCAGAAATGAGGCCTGTTTTTTTTTTTTTTTTTTTGGGGCCTCTGGACAGAGGGAGCCTGAGCAGTCACATCACATGAGTAATCATCCAACTTCACAAAACATGCACATAATCTAATAGTCTTTTAATAACAAGTAAATGTTTCTATCAATTTAAAATTGCTCAATAATTTGCATAAATCGCTCAGCACGTTGCACTGGCTCAGCTAGTTTCACAATGGGCAACTAAGTCTCCAGATTTGCACATTTGATTGACGAAAATAGAATATGAGCAAGCTATAACAAAGTTAAGTTTGAGATCTCGAAACAATTGGCTTGTATACACCCTATGTACAACTGAACCACCAAATAGGCTAGTATGCATTTCAGATCTGCGAGACATCAGTCACTAATGCAAGTAACCAGGAAAACTTGATCCCATCCAAGCCAGTATCCAGTGGATAAAGCAAAGGCCAATCGCTAGACCAAGAAAATGGCAAAATTCCAATAAAAAAAGGCCATTGGCACCCAGATTTTTGACAGTCATGACTCAACCATTGAACCTAATCATCGGATAAAATCCAACAAGGAATTTTAGACCAGATTCTCAAATAATAATAGGCTAAAACAATCTTTTATTCCAAGCATATAAAAATTTGTACAACACAAATGGGGTCACCCCGTCAGTAATTGATCATCACGTTAATAGATAAATTCCCACTAGCGGAATCAGTATTGTCACTAGGTGATACACTGATTCAGATCAGAATCCTCTGAATTGACAGGCCGCCTTATCTCCGGGCCCTCTCCCAAAAAATGTTAAATGTTCAGATCATTTAAGTAATAGACGAGCTAGGTGATTCCAAAATTGATGGGTTATTTCATTCCTGACTTTATGTTTTTGTCATGTAAGTAAAGAAAACCCTGGCTCCATACAAAACTAACCATATTTTAATGATCACACTAGTTCCAGGGACAACAAACATGGATATCGTATCTCCAAATGATGCAATGGATGGCGTTAATCTACGCGGAGACCATGAAAAACAAAAGGCAAGGTAATATCTCTTATTTCAAGATGCTTGAGAGTTGTGGAAAATAAAAGCGGCACAAAAACCCAAAGGAAAAAAAAGCTGCAAGTTTCAGCGTGTCAGACATTTTAAATATAAAAAACCAACACGTAATTGCAGAGGGACATTAGACAAACCAAACGCTTAAACACTGCATATGAAAACATAAAAAGAACAAACCATTCTTTGAAGCTCAGATAATTTGACAGCTCGTAATAAACGTAAGCAGCAGCACCATAAGCAGCATCTTTGAGAAGTAATCCTGAAGTGATTTCAGTGACTGAAGTCGGGCAACCATTCATTGCCTCTTGAAGAATGGAAACCACAACAGGACCTAGAAGCTGAAGAAAAAAATAAAAATCATGTAGGCATACGATAATCTAGCGTCCATCTCATAACTCCCTTCTTTATTTCAACTTAATATGTCAGTGAAAAGTGAGAAGTGCAAAAGAGTACATGGCCAGGCAGTGTACTTAACACCTACCTGACTATGATTTTCGAACAAAACAATGTATAGAGCTTCAGCACAAGGCCTCAGTTTCTCTGACCACAGAACTGAATCCTGCTCATGGTGAAAAGACTCGGGGTTCTGGTACCACGCGTCCAAATCAGTTGCTGTTAAAACAAAGTACCTGTTTCAGCATAGATAATGTAGGCTTAGCAACTTGATGATACCACAACTTTTGTACAAATGATGACAATCAGTCACATCCTATCATAATTTTACATTCCATCGAAAATTGAGAAGATTGCTTTGCCGAATTAGAGATGAATTGGACAACTAATTCGGAAATTTAACCAATCTTAAATATATAACGTTTGACAGCCATTCTAAATTAAATTTCCCTCATGGAGTAGCTTGGATGGCAGGAGGCTTGAGGGGGAATGAGAATATGATTTTGAGGTCCCCATGATTCCTTTTTTTGGTTCGAATGGGAATAGGAAAGTATTTCTTAATCACATTGTCAGATTAGAATCACTTTTCCAAACTAAGCAGGAATCTGATCGTCAGACTCCGGCACAATACCAAAAAGCTTACATGGACTTCTTAATTTAGGAAGTAACTGTGGAAAACCCTCGACACTAAAGGCTAAGATATCGGATGCATGCCTGACATGAGTGGTTAGACATCCACCAAGAAAGGATATTCAGTAATATTTCACCAGGAAAAGGATATTTAGTAGTTCGCATCGCCATTTAAATATGAACTGAACTCCCGAATTATGTATGAAATGATTTATTTACCTCAGATAATCCATCTTTTAACACTAGAAAATAGAGTATAATGCGAACAATACAGATTTTGTCGTGACCGCACGTCCTGGGGCTAGAAATTAGAATTAGATGAATCCGACCCAATAGCACTCGAAACCTGAACCTGAGTCCACCTCCTCTTTCAGGAGGTGGACTCAAAACAAATTTCTTAATAGTTGGTTTAAAGACGCAAGATATCTGAATTATCCAGACACATAAATGGGAACTCCCTGAATCCCAATTTAATAGTCCTTTTTGGCGATTCCAACTAAATAAGGGAACACAATCATTGCACTTTTAAAAACCTATTTTTCTTATTTTACACTTCAATCATTAAATTTTCTTCCCTTTTTAGCACTACTAATTTCAAATTTGAAGAGTAAAAGAGGAAATTCATTAACTATTACCATTTAGTTTTTAAGTGCGACAATCTTTTTGGGACAGCAAAAAGCGCTAACTGGACCATAAAATGGGGATGGAGAGAGTATAATATTACTAGATATTGTTTTCCTAATATTAAGATTCCGATTTCCCTTGGGATTCTAACCATCCAAAACATAACCTAGATTCAGTTTAAATAACAGCGTTGTTGGAACTCATTGCACATATTCCTAATAACTACCAAAAGATTCATCACAGTTCCGAATAATTTGATTTCCAAAGGAATGGCTCACTCTCAGTTGGAGAAAGAAATACTGGACAAACCAGATTTAGGTCGAACATGCGTCTAATCCAAAGAATTAGAGCATGTAAATAAAGATCAATATAAAGCAATTCCAGAAGCCCAATCATTTTGCTCAACCATTGATTAACATTTTTATCATTACAAATTGAACATTATTGTGAGAGCAGTAGAGGAGCGGCAAAGGCAAGGACAAAACATACGCATGGGGAAGCAAGAGTAAATGCCCATGCAGTCTCAAGGAAATGACTTACAAAAGGTCGTCTAAAGATAAAGATGTAAGTCACAATGGGATGTTGCTTGGTCAACAAAAAGAGCACACCAAGAATTTGGATGTAAGTTTGAAGAAGCCACCTAGGGCAAATAATCCAGAGAATTAAATCTTTGCCCAATCTAGCCCTCCCAGGCTCCCACCGGCCCATCTAGACAAGAGCAACACTAGGGATAGAAGCAGAACCACATTTTATGGCCCTATCTCACATGAATTTGGCATGCTTAATGCAGTTGATGCATCTTACTCATGCCAAACTGAATTAAAAGAGAAAGAAAAAAAAAAACCCTGATAAATGCAGCAGGACAGGCCTTGAGCAAAAGAATGAATTAAGAAAAGTGAGTCATCATTACCTTCTTATCAACACATTACACAAGAGGACTACCCTGTCACTAGGCAAAAGAGAAGTGACAACACCAGCAACAACGCTGGAAACATTTTTCTTCATCAGCTCAAGGGTAACTCCACTTTCATCCATCACACGACCAGTCAAACTTGGCTTGTATTCTTTACATTCCATTACTGATTTCACCAACTTCATACATTGAATGAGGAATTGCTCAAATGAAATGATTTCCGGTTTAGGATCTGTGATCTTATTCAAGCAGAAGTCCATAACAAGCGGAAGGACACTTTTATCTCCAAAGGAATAAGGATGTCTGCTCTGAAATGCAACTAATACCTTCATCAATTTAGTGCATGCCCTCTTTAAGAACTCCCATAATTTAGGATTATGTTCCTGGAAAGGTGAATCTGCGAATTAAGACACAAGTAATCAGAATATTACAAACTTTAGCAATACATTAAGTAGCAACCTACCACTCTTGATTCAGACTTTATATGTCGGGTTTTTCCGTCTTAAACATGGTCTGCTCTCTTTCTTTTTTTTGTTGATAAGTACAGTCTGCTCTCTTTCAGATCACAGATAATCTAAACCAAAGTCTTGTACCAACTATACTTGACAATTTAGGAAAATACACCGTTTTGTCCCCACAGATTAAATGACTGAAGACAAACCTAACCTCGGGATTATTTGCGCAAGGTAGGTCTCATACCCGAACCCATGTTATCCACAGAGTAGAAAGGGTTTGCCATAGCATTTAGGAACCACCTCAGTACAGTAAGAAACATGAAGGATTAATGAGGTTCAATCAGGAATTCTGCAATTGTCAGGAATGACATTCCTATTGACTGGTAGGAGTTAATCGAAGGAAATCTACTAAGTCCAGGTTTAATAAAATGCTATATTGTCTCAGGAAAACCAACTCAACTCTCCTGAGGTAGCTACAGGTATTCATGCTTCTTTGATCGATGGCATTAACCGTGCAATTTACACCCAAAAGTCTTTAACAAGAGCGTAAATGCCACATCCATTTCAAGCACGGTAGAGTAATTTGGCAAATTAGTCAAACAAAGACCATTCACTTGCGACATGCGACAATCAACAAAATTGTAAGGTGTGGTCATTGCATTACTTTGATCGATGATCCCTTGGAATGACCACCCACCAAAAAAGAGGAGACAAGGGAAGGGGATGTAGCCATACTGTACAAGTAATACTTCAGCAAATTTTGTTCCCCTATTTGTCGTATTTACAGAAACTAACAGAACTCCTGGCCCTACATAGTTGAGTCACCGATAATATCCGTTGGATGATAAATGAAACAATGAGAAAAAAAGAATCCATGAAAGAAATCCAGAACAAAAACAGGAAAGAAATCTCACAGTATGGAAGAATGGAGTGAATGGCATTCAAAAGAACAGGAGAGACGTCCTTGACTGGCCGTACCTCCTACAAAAAAAAAAAGTTATCATAAATCAATAAGAGATTCGTCAAGCTCCAGGGGTGAAAGAAACTCTACTCACAAAAAAACAGAACATGTAAATAATCCAAAGTACCTGAATTGATTTTGTATCACTCGGAAATCCAGAAATTATCAGTTGGCGTGTTATCTTTGCACAGAGAAGCCATCTTTCACATGTAAGGTAAAGATCATCATGACAAAGCTCTGAAGCATTTGGACTCACGTTTTGAGTGATCAGGGAAAAACCATGCAGTATGGTTTGTAGATCACTTTGCCAAAGGTGCCAAATATAATCGAAGAAATGAGATGATATCTGCCAAAAGAACATTCATTAAGGATTTCCAGAAAGGATAATTACGACAAAGATGAGCATCTCTAGTTGGATAATCTGGCTCCCAAAACACGCTGGGATACCACAAACTTCTTTAAGTGAGGATGTGGGGATCAACTGCCCTACCACTCAGGTTTGATGCTAGAAGTAGCACAATAATGTAAAGGAGAAAGTAAGATGCATGGAACACTGTATCAGACAATACTTCTCGGGTATGCATTATGATTCTCCTGAAAATGATGCCTTAGGTGACCGGAATTTTAAGCTAAGAATTTTAGGTTTCGCATACATGGTCAAAAGGAAGTTCTACGACCATATAGATGCAGTGAAGAAGCAAATCTTGGACCAGTACTAAAATTAATAAGATGAAGTCCTATCCCTCCATACAGAATTCTAGGTCAGGATAGTAGATGTTTTTGGCGAAATCCCTATAGCAAACATATAAAACCATAAAAATGAAGAGAATGGACCACAGAAAAATAAGTAAAGAAAATTTCTAGGAGTGGCCTATACCTCAGCAAAATTCTTTTGGTCTGAAGTAAGACGTTTACTAGACAGCTCCTTCAAGGTTCGGAAGAGAATCATAAAAATCCTGTGGGAAGTAAGAATATCTGCTGACTGAAGCTGTTGAGCTAAAACGGAAAAGAGCTCTGGCCTGGCAAGTGATCAAGTAGGTGGATCAATATGCATAGCCAGGATAACTTCAAGAAAATTAAGTTAAAAAAATGAGAGGGTAAGAAACCAAAGAAAAAGTATAACAACAAAAAAATCCCTATGTCAAAAAGAGGGACAAGACCCAAGAATCGTAGGGAAGTAAACGTTAGTATAAGTCAGTATAAGTTCTCAAGCTGAACGCAAAGTTAGAAATACAAGAAAAAGAGGGAAAAATCTAAAAACATCAGGCTGAATCCATAGAACTGTACTGAATCTATAGACAATAATGCCACAAATACAACAACTGTTCTGGGAACTAAGAAGCTTGCATCAGCATGTCAAGAGGAAGTCAAGGTACATTTAATAAAAGGGTTAAATATCTACTTGCCCCTTAAACGATCAATTTTTTTTTTTTTACTTCCCCCTTCAACTACCATTTTCTTCTTCACCAAGGACAAACCATGTTTTCCATCCATAATCTGTGATGGAAACTGTAAACTTAACCCTGTCTATATTTTAAGCGTCAAACAAGAGGGTAATATGAACATTACCCAATCCCTAAAACTATCAAGCCAAATCGGGGGTTTCGCTACTGTCGATCGAACAAAAACCCTACCTCCAAACTCTGAAGGAAGGAAAGGAAACAAAACTTGTTTCCAACTTATTGTTTTGTTTTTTGCTGCTACTGTGGGGTGAGTGGACAGAAAAGTAAAGTATGTCAGTATGTGACATTGGAAGAAGAACTGGTTCGGTAGGGATTGAATTTGAGGTTTTTTTTCTTCTTTCTGTAATGGTCTGAAGTAGTGTATGTAAACAGAGTAGAAAAGTATCATTTCTCCATTCAGGAATGATAGCTGCCTTTGTGAGTGGGTCGGTGGGTAGTTGTGAGAGAGAGAGAGAGAGAGAGAGAGAGAGAGGGAGGGAGGGAGGAGACGTACAGAATTGATAAAGAGGAAGAAGATGATGCACATATACATATACATATAGGGTATGCTAAATTAAAGATTAATATAGCCTCGGGGTTAAGTTTTCCATCCATCAAGTGGATGGAAAACGTGATTGTCCTTAGTAAAGAAGAAAATGGTAGTTGAAGGGGGAAGTGAGTTCAATTGGTAGTTGAAGGGAGAAGTAAAAATCTTTTTGATAGTTTAAGGGGCAAGTAGATATTTAAATATTTAATCCTTTAACAAAATCCAAGAAAGTCACCCAAGTAATAAATGAGTCAAAAAGAGTTTACTAATTTAGTCTAAGAGTCGAGAGGAAATTGACTGTCCTAATGTGTGAATAAGCTGGAATCTAGGAAATAGGAACTCCTTCTAGAGTTAAGAAGTACACCTATTTAAGAGTCTCAAGGACAATTCTAAAAGTAGGTTATCTATTGCGTTTCTCTAAACGCCGTGGCCGTAGTACCTTCTTAAGTGTCTTCCAGCTTGAGTAGTATCTTCGTCCGTTTGGACAACAGGGTTTTTCTATTAATATCTAAGTTTTTTTCCATTGTTCTCTCAGGTTTTATGCTCCTCATTTCTTCCTCACAATTTGAGCAGCATCCGAAACATTCTACTCATAAAAAAGTTAAATCCACATTCCACAACATTGTATCTAGTCAATACCCGCTCAAATCTAATCCACTACACCAAAGCTGGTTAAATGAGTGCTGTTTCCGTTCCAAAAAGCGGATATTTGCTTCAAATAATAGGGCATGAGGTCTGTTTTTGGCCTTCTATAGGCAAGTGTGTCCACCTCTGATATGAGACATTGACACATCATCTCCATATTGATTACCTGATGCAACGTGAAGGCCTAATGAGGCAACAAGTTGGCCAAGTCAGCTTTCACAAATCGAACATCGTTTTTTGACAAGCGATCCATCACAACCAAACTTTCATCAAATTGCACAAGGTATCAGGAAAGCCCACCTAGGTTGGGAGCAAGGCCTAGGTTGTCTGCTAGGGATCATTGTAAGGTGGCTAGGAACCTCGAGGAAGGGAAACATCAAGGTTGTCTCCATTACCCTACACCACATGTCACCACCTCGACTAGTCTTACACAGCTAGGGCTTCACAAAACACAAAAGAAAAAGAGCACATATGTGCTGTCAAACTATATAGGGATCTCAGGGCTTAATGCACCAACCGCAACACCTTCCTGAGTTTGACAAGCACAACGAATAGTTGGAAAAACCTATGGGTTGTCAAACCAAGGCAGTCATGCCACCTGTCCATGGCCGAGTTGACCCCATGGTTTGAAGTTTGAACCATATTAAAGTCTCTCTCTCTCTCTCTCTCTCTCTCTCTCTCTCTCTCTCTCTCTCTCTCTCTCTCACACACACACACACACAGAGACACACACACACACAAGCACGCACGCGCGCACACAAAAACACACATTGCCTTGGCTCTCTCCTTATCCAACTCCAGCTGTCGCTTTCCAGCTTTGTGCCTACCAACTCCCTCACCCTGTTTGAGCCATTGGCCTTTACACTATCTTCTGTAGCATCCAATTTAAACTCTTCCATGTGAACTATGTTGCTATCTTTTATAATTGCAATGGATAAAACCAGCATGGTAAGAAAATTTTCCCTGTCAAGTTCACCACTTAAGTGTTTTTTCAAAATTTCAAGGAAAGAATACTAACCCATTTGTTAATTCCAACTCTAAGTTCTTAAATTGAATTAAGGCAGGCATGTTGATGATATGGAACCTTCAAACTCAAGCTTTGCACACAATAAAAGTATACTTCAACAATTTGACAGCACATCATGACAAAATATTTGACTGCACATAACAACAATGATATACGAAAATGCATATAATCACCATATCTTTTTTGCAAAATTGATAATGCTGATCAAGAAAGTAAGGACTGAAAAGCATACCAGTCTTTGGGATAATCAATTCGAGCAATTTTTGAGATGAGTACAGCCAAGGTAAGGGCAATCTGTATTTAAATAGAAGAAAAACAAATAGGAAATTAGCCATCTAACTTCTAGACTTTAGTATTTTTGTGAAGCCTCTCTTTTTTAAATGATGGGTAAGAGTAACCCACGCCCCACCCACTACTTCAGACAGTAAGTGACAAACGATGTCTGCTAATCTTGTTGGTAGATAATTTGTCCACCTTGAGTAAGAAAGAACAATTAAACTACATTAAGATAGGCACCACCTGATAATTCTCCTCTCTCAAGTGCGATAACAGTTTTTGTCTCAAGTGAATTTTTTCCTCTACGCTAATTCCCCTGCACAGACATTTGAACAGTAGAATATGGCTCAGTAACATGACGGTGTACGGACGGCGCTACCATAATCTAATACTCAGGGAGGAGAACATACAGAAGAATATCATGAATACCATAAGTAAAACGAAAGTAAAGACCTCGTGCAACAAATAACCAATGCACTTAAAAGTAAAAAGAAAAGCAATGAGAAGCGAAATTTTATGAGGTCTAAAGGGATCTACAAAAATCGATTTGCAATGTGGTTAATGTGAAACTAAAACTATACACACCTAAAAAGTCCATTATCCATACAAGCATATTGATATTATATCATCAATTTTTTCTCTTTAATCTCACCTTAATAGGATAGTTGTAGATCATCGATACCAACAGAATTATTTCGCTTAAAAGTATAATTTTCTTACACAAATATCACTTCCCAACTTGTTAAGAGAAAAACATTGCCTAGAATCATCCCCGGAGTACATATTTTGTGTTTAATTCTATTTGTAATCTTTTTTTGGGTAATTTTCTATTTGTAATCTTACAAACAAAATATTGTAAATGCAAATGTGAACATTGTGTAAAACTAACTTCCTGAATGGTTCTTCTGTAAATTCGAGATAATACAATTTATATCAAACTATTGACCAAGACCAGGAAGAATCTGAAATGAAGTGAGCTTTGGTGTTTGGCAGAACAAAAGAAAATAAAATTGTGTCTCAGCAATTTGAATTGCAAACAAAAACTACTTATTATTGGTGGTTAGGATTTCGGGGTACTATTCAAGAAGAGGTACCCCAACGTCGATGCTTATCTAGTTATCTATTACATAAGTGGCCTCAACTCTGCTAACACTATGAGTCAAGTATGCAACAATAACAATAGTGGTTATCTGCAAACACATACCATAATCTTAGCCACTGAACAATGTCTGTTGCCAATCAAATTAAGCAATCCCAGTGTTTTAAAAGTCGCACTAAGGCGCCGTTGTCCCCTGAAGACTAGGCGTGACCGCGTGAGACACGAGGTGGGGCGTGCGCCTCATCAAAGTGAGGTGCAATTTATTAGAACAAGTAAAATCCTACTATAGCAAAATTTTCAACTCAAGCAAACACTTTAAAAATTTTCAAATGTCATAAAACATAACATTTCAATGTTTAACCACAAAATAACATTTTTGTCTATTAATAACGTTTCAAAGCAAATAAATTGGCTAAACAAGAAGAAGAATAGCAACGAAGAAGAAGAAGGAGAGTAGTGAAGAAAAGCAAAGGACAGCGAAGGAGGAGGAGGTGGTGGTGGTTTCCTGGAATGGGTTCGATCTTCAATCTGTAACACCCCAGTCCCACATCGGTAATTCATAAGAAAATGAATTGGAATATAAAGGAATCCGACCAGCTATTGTACAACTTGAGGTTAACCTTTTGAGCCACGTGGTTAGACTAAGAGTTAGTAGGTTAGCTGGCGCAGGTCGTTACAGGTGGTGTCAAAATTCCCAAACGAAAAAAGAAGGAAAGAAGAAAACACTAACATCTTCTTATTCTCTGCAATGTACCTGTCCCGATGATGATTTTAGAACAAACATAAAGCAAGTTTATTAACTTGACCTTACAATTCAAAACGTATTCCGTTCCCTGACATTATCATCATGCTCTATAAAATGCTCTGTACAGGGGGTTGGCCAGGTGGTGAAGGCCTGGACTTAGGGGGTTTGATACCTCCTAAAGTCTCATGTTCGAAACCTTCCGGGAGCTACCAACTCTTACGAGGCCAGTCCATATGGAGCTTTGCTCCCTTTTTAAAAGGGCCCCCGCTAGTGGACTGTAAAGATGCATGTAAGCTCGCACAATTACACTGGCATATAAATAGGAAAATAAAACAAGAAAGATACTAAACAGAACCAAATCTACATAAGCAAAAATAATGCTAGACACTGAAGCTAAATTCAAAGGCATTGAAACAAAAATGAAAGCTTAAACTGAAACATCATCTTACGATGAATCACGCCGGTTCCTCCAATAACGATTAATGCTGTTTTTGAAATAAACCGAAGCCAGCAGACGAACATCGACCTGTGACGCCAAATCCCTTGAACTTATAATTTCCTGCATCATCCAAAACCCTTCATTACGTAAACATATACACACCCACAGTTGTACACAACTGCACCCAGCATTGTACGGTAAAACCCTAGAAACGAAAGAAGACTGAAATTTTTACCATAAGACACGAACAGAACCCCGGCCGGCTCTCCGACTGAGCGAGGGCGGATTCAGCCGGTTTGCGCACGCTCTGGTCGCCGCTCAGCGAATTGGCGAGCAACGTGTACATCGTCGGTAAGTCAGACGCCGTAAGAGCCATTGCAAAGTAACAAAATAAAACTCAATCAAGCAATCAAAAAAGTAATTGGTCAGTTAGATATATGCCGCTAAAGTGGAGATAATCGGAGCTAGATCGGGGAGCTTTGGTGAGGGAATGATTTGGGGGTGACTTTGATGGTAGAAATGAGGTCGGTAATGGCGATTTATCTCTCGAAATCGGAGGTTCGTGGTGGTTTTCGAGTCGTCGTTATTATCTCCGGTGGAGTTTTGCAGTAGGAGTTGCTTTGTTGCTCGGATGAAGGTGTGAAGGTAAAACCTTCCCACTGAGTTCGTGTCTTGCTTGGGTGTTTTTTTATCATTTTATGCCCGTGTCAGCCGAACTCACTTCAGCCGAACTCATTTTTTGCTTTCTTTTTAAATCCGTCCGGCACTTTCAATCCGAGCCGTCCGTTGCATTTTTGGACGGCACGGATGCAGTGCACGGGTACCACGTGGTACCCCATTTGCACCCAAAATTTTCTCCACCTTAAGACATCCGTCCTCCATAAGTTTTCATTCCAATGGGGTGTTCCAATTTTTTATGTGATGTGTTGTGTGAGAATGACCTGTCTCGGTGTTTGAAAAAAATAAATTTTTTTTAGTGGAACACCCCCTAATTATTACTCACATTTTTCTACCCCTCTCTGTTTAGGCCTTGTTCTCGAATAAATTTTATGAGATAAAATTTTAATTTTGATAAAATCCATTTTTGTTTGAAGGTGTGATAAAATCGCATCATTTTCCCAATTGATAAAGTCTAGGTTTGATAAAGGTATTTTCTAAAAGATTTTGTGAGATAAAATCTAGTTTTGATAAAATGTAGTTTTACTAAAATTCGATAAGGATCTTAGATTTTATCAAAACTAAATTTCATGAGATAAAATCCATTGGAGAACAAGGCCTATCCCAAAAAAATCTCTCAAAAACTAGATTTGGGGCATGAGGCACTACACCCAGTAGTGCTTCTATTCAACCGTTCATTTCGAATTGAACAAGTTCAATATTTTTTGATAAGATACCGGGTCGGGTACCCAGTACTTACGTAGGAGCCTTACGAAGCAAGCACGTGACATGGGCCCAAAGTCGTCACTAAATCGAGAATACCAAAATCCTATTGGCCAGCCCTCGTGGGACTCTCCCCCGCCGCCACGTGTACCCAACGGCCGAAGCCTCTGGATTTTCGTCGACCCCCGCCAAATATAAACCCTCCCTGTTTCTTCTCTCTCCTCCCCAAATCGTCTCTCTCAAACGCCCGCGACGTTGCAGGATTCTTTTTGCGAATTTTCCAGAGATTTGGTTCAGTTCTTCGAAGAATCACAGACCGATCATCCTCAACTTTCGCGATTCCGTTTCGAATATGAAAATTAGTTCAGCTTTTTTCGTAAGCCTCGGCGCGTTGCTTCTGATCTTTACCCTAGAAGCGAAAACCCTCGACCCCTATAAGGTATGACGTTATGCACGTTCAGATTGAGGTTTATTTAGATGGAGAACGTGCAAGTATATATGCGAGTTCAATGTGTTTTGTCTCTCGTTTTAATTTAGTTGACTTATGTTTGTTCAGTGTCATTAAGGTGGTTCACGATTGTTGGGTTGAATCTCTATGTTTGTTCAGTGTCATTAAGGTGGTTCACGATTGTTGGGTTGAATCTCTTTTAATTGCTGGAGAATTGGGTCAGTTTTGGTTCCATTGATGCGTGATGATTAGTTTTTCGCAGAATTGATTCTCTTTTGTAAGTTTTTTTATTTTTTGCAACGAATGTGTTCAGGATAGCTTATGTGCACCTCGACTAGTAATCAATCCCACCGCCCACTAGCGGGGTCCCAATTAAAGTTGGGGCGAAGCACCATTTTGACTAGCCTCAAAGGAGCTGATACCACAGAGATTTAGAACAACCTTAGTCTCAGTTTTTGGGAAAGAGTACATTGAAAATTGTTTTGTTATGGCAGCCCTAGCTGTTTGGGCAAGTTGCCTTATAATGTTCGTTACAGATTGGGCTTAATAGTTCAAGTATTGTTTAAGGGATATCACATTATGGTTAATGAGACCATCTCTATCTGATGCGTTTAAAAAAAAAAATGAACTCTCTTACAAAAGTAAAAAAAACGGAGTACAAGGACAAAGCCTTCAACAATTACGACAAAGGAGAATAAACCGTCTAAATTAACCTAACAAAACAAAGAAACTAATGCCTAGCAGGTCCCAAAATACAGTGGGGAATGGACAAATTCCTAGATTGAAGTAGATTCAGCTTGCAGTCCTGACTTATTGCTTTAGTGCGAACCACAAAAGTATTGTTAGGGGTTGAGAAGGGTTGATACTTTGAAGTATCTGTTCATAATTGTCAGTGAATGGTTAGAAAATAGCATTAGATCATATACATGGGTTATTCTGATTATAAAGTAAGGTGGATTATCAAAGGATGAACTGTTAATTAGATTGGAATTCTCACCTGCGATCAGTATTTTGCATGTCACGAACGGTGGTTGATGAATGCTTGTGCACTTATGAAGTTCTTTTTCTATGCCTTGATTGTTGCTTATCGTCTCATTCTAATTTTCTTGCAATCTATGCGTTGTTTCAGGTTCTTGGGGTTGAGAAAAATGCAAGTCAGCGTGAAATTCAGAAAGCTTTTCACAAGTATGTTTTCCATTGGGGTCTTTTCATCTTGTTCTCAGTCCAATCCAATTATGATTTTTGTCTTTTGTCTGATTCTCTTCCTCTTTTGCCCAAGATTACCCTGCCTGACCATGTTGATCACATTCCTAAGTGTGCAATGATATATCTGCAGTTTTTCTATTGACTCTTGCACTGTTTTTAGTAGTATTAACTACTATCTGAGATACAGTTTGAACAGCATCTGCTTTCTTGCTTTTATGGTATCTTAGAGACTAACTTTTTTATTCATTTTATTTTGCAGGCTCTCTCTCCAATATCATCCTGACAAGAACAAAAATAAGGGTGCTCAAGAGAAGTTTTCTGAAATTAATAACGGTATAGTGAATAATCTGCTTGTTTTTTTTTTAGGGTTTGGACTGTGTGAGGGGCATTCCATATGGCTTTAGGTCAGTGGTAGGATTGGAAGGCATGGATGTGGAGAAAGACTTATGGTGGTTTTAGTGTTTCTTTTCTCCTAGAGGGTTTTGAATATTATTTTTTATTGTTAAAATGTTTAATCACTGTGATATTTTACAAGTATGTGAGGACACTAACATGATAAATAGACAACTTAGTGGGATGGAGAATAGATCATTGAGACTTTAGTCACTGTCCAAGAGCCCTTCTGTTTTGGTTTCACTTCTTTCTCTAGGTGCTAATACTTGCCTTTGATTTCCCTGTTTCCAGCATATGACATTTTATCAGACGAAGAGAAGAGAAAGAATTATGATCTGTATGGTGATGAGAAGGGTAATCCTGGATTTGATGCTGGCAGTGCTGGGAACCAGGGGGGATATACCCACTTCACGAGTGGAGGACCAGGGCAAAGTGGATTTACCTTCAGGCCGGATGAATGGCAGAATATGGGTGGAAGTGGAGGTTCACAGTCCTTCTCGTTTTCTTTTGGAGGACCGGGTGGCCAAAAATCATCTGGTTTTGGTTTAGATGATATTTTCTCTAACTTCTTTGGAGGCGGAATGGGTGGCGGTATGGGTAGCGGTATGGGAGGTGGGGGTCAGTCTGGGGGCTTCAGTAGTTCAAGCAGGTCTCAATTTGGATCTAGGAATGCCCCTAAGAGCATCCGTGCTGTAAATTCACAAGTGTACAAGAAAGAAATATCTGATAAAGGAATGACTTGGCTTTTATTATCTTATACAGCCTCACTGAAAGGGACTCAACAGTTTGAATCTCTTATAGAGGACGTAGCTAACTCATTGCAAGGAGCTCTGAAGGTATGGCATATGGCATATCCTTTCCGAGTCTCATGTTCCTATGCCATATATCTGCTGATTGTAGTATTGATACCTGATAGTTGTTCTGCCTTCTATATTTCAGGTTGGAAGCATTAGCTGTGAAACTGAGTCGTCTTTCTGCAAGGAGCTGGGTATACATCCCCGCAGAGAACCCAGGATTTTTGTTTATTCCTATGTAGCAAGTAGCAGTGGCTCCTTGGTAGAGTATAATGGTGATCTGGATGTGAAAAGTTTGAAAACATTTTGCCAAGAACATCTCCCAAGGTTCTCAAAACGTATAGACTTGAGTCAGTTCGACTTCGTTTCTAACACTGGCGAAACACTACCTAAAGTGATGTTGCTCTCAACGAAGAAAGATACGCCTGTTATTTGGCGTGTGCTTAGTGGCTTGTATCACAAACGTGTTGCTTTCTATGATGCACTGGTAAGCTAAGGATTCTGAATGTCATGCTGTTTCCATTTTGCTTCATTCTTGTTAGATATGATAGTGCCTTAGTGGTATGAGCTTGATAGTTCGCCCAATGGTGGAGCCACCACAATGTAGCTGGTAGGTTGGAGGTTCAACACTCTCCCCCTAGTTCCTATATGTTCTTATGAATATCTAAAAGGGAACAAAAACGTAAAATTAGTGGAATGTTTAGATGTTTAGTCATATGGAGTCATCGTGTAATTGCCCTATTTTTCCCGTGAGGAATGTTGTAAGCGTGGAAGTTTCATAGTTAAAAGAAAGCTGTCATTCTATATTTATGCTCTGCTGAAGAACTTTTGTTCATCTTTGTTGGAACAGTGATTCTCGCCAAGTTCATTTTTCTAGGAGATGATTTTAGGTCCTTTTTCTTCACTTTTCTGAAGTTTTTGTGAACTGGTTTATTGACCAAGACTTCCATGTTTATGTAGGTTCATGAAGCTTCAGATCCGACGGTGAGAAGACTGGGAGTTGATGCACTTCCCGCGGTTGTTGGTTGGGTATCAAATGGGGAGAAGCATATTTTGAAAACAGGGATATCTGTGAAAGATGTAAAGTCTGCAGTTCAAGATCTTAGTGCTTTGCTTGAAAGTTTTGAGAAAAAGAATAAGAAGGCAGCTTCAAGTCAGGCTAAAAAAGCACAAGGTGATTCAGGTGGTAAACAGATACCCCTACTTGCAGCGTCTAATTTCAATGCTCTTTGTGGAGAGACCACTCCTGTTTGTATAATTGGGGCTTTTAGGTCATCCAGAGCAAAAGACCAGCTGGAAAACATTCTCTCAGAGGTTAGTCAAATAATTGAAGTCCTCTATTTTGATGAAGCTTCTCTGTAGCTATTAAGTTTTGTTTGATTCTTCTGATTATGATATAGTAACCATCATGAATGTTCTGCAAATTGGATAACTCCATCCATTCAGTTTAACGTTGTGCGTTAGATGTAATTATGTGAAATGGTGTAGCCTCTTTCAATTGATGCCGCCTGGTTGTGACTACAAAAGAAACCATCCTTCCTCCTCGTTCTTCCTAAAGTAGTTTCTTCCCATTCGTGTCCTATTTCATTATTGCCTTGGCCGTCTCCCTTTGGTCCTCTTCTTAGTATGCTACTCTCTCTCACTACTAGATTTTGTATAACATTCATCTGGATTTATCACCATTTCATTTGGGCGCTTTTGAGTAAACTTGAAATGAAATATTGGAAGTTCTTGCTTCTTTTGTTGCAGATAAATAACAATAGGAGTTTTTACTGTTGCCTCTCTAGAGCTGAAGCATTTTAAGGGCTAAGTTTATGATTTCAGAATTGTAAGATAGACATATTATTCTTGATAATGAAAACAAGAACTAGCGTTTGAGAAGGGTATCTGTATAAAATTTTCAAGGTGACAAATTTTCACCGATAAGGTGTGAGAAACATAAATTCATGCAAATGTTAGTTGTGAGGAACAGATTCAACCTGGGTGAGTTACTGTTTATTATGAAAGATATTCCTTCAAGGGTTTGGCAATTGCTATAAAAAGACTAATTTCTGTATTTGCTGCATGTTTTGTGCTTCTAGGTTTCTCAGAAACCACTATCAAGGCGACGGAGTTTGGCCTCCAGTTCCGGCGACTCTATCTCCTATGTCCTTTTGGATGCATCCAAGCATCCGTCGTTTCTAAACTCACTCCACAAATCGGGATTCAAATCGTTAGACAAAGTCTTAATCGCCTACAAACCGCGAAAGGGGAAGTATGCGGCATTTGATGGTGAGATGAGTACAGAGGAAGTGGAGAGGTTTGTCGGTTCAGTCCTTAATGGGGACGTAAAGTTTTCCATGACGCGGCAGAAACCCACAATCCAGTGAGAAATTTGGGTGGCAACAAAATGAGATTTTCCCCTTTTTTTTTTTTATTGGAATTGGATATAAATAGTTGAAAAGCCGGTGCTACTTGCTTGATCATCAGTTTCCAGTCTATAGTGAAGAAATTGGCCTGGCTTCAGACTGTACAAAATAGGAGAGCTATTCTGAGGTATCTGGAAAACTGCTTGACCTGATGGAAGAGGTTTCTGTTAGTGTTTCTTCCAGTTTTATACCCGTAAATCGGTCAAAGGTCTCTGTAATTCCAATGACCTTTGGACTTATTTCTGTATATATTAGTATAAAATTGGACACTTTTGATAGCTTTTTTTTTTAACGGAGATTTCAATTTACAGTTGAATTACCTTTGTCTAAATTATTATGAACTGAGGAGTTCCATAATATTTACCGGTTGTATAACTGCAAGGTTGAGTGTATGTTCTCAAGGGTAAATTCCACTGACCTCCCCTAAGGTTTCTACAAATACAGTCACCTCCCCTGTGATTTATGAAAATGCACTTAACTCACCTTAGCTTAATTGACGGAGGTGCAACCAAGTGCCAACCACTTGTTGAACTCTCCGGTCTCATTTTTGTTTAGAGATTTTTGTTTAGAAAATGCTACTGACATGGACAGGAGTGAGAGCCGACCTTTGACATTTTAGGGTCAAAGGCGAATTTTGGGAAGTGAGCCCTGCATACTGGCATACTGCAAACAAAATGATGAAAAGGGTAAGGTAATCTACCTTTTTTTCTAAAGAGAACGGTGATTTTATTGCAAAAGTTGAAACCAGTTGAAAGAGTATACAAAGTACAGGGAAACACCCTAAATAGGGAGGGAAAATGATCACTAAAATTCGAAAATACAAACAATTAAGCACTATCGAACCTGCAATGAAATAAAATAATATAACCATAAGCAAATCAACTAATAAATGTCGAGTTAGGAAAGCAATGACGGCATTTCTGCTTGATGGAATGAAAGTACTGTCACAGTTGAACCAACAAAAGTTGACTACAGAACATTATGAAATATTACCTCATAAAACACGACTAACTTAAAGAATCAATTGAAAGTAGGTAAAACCAAAATTTTTCCTTACATCTACAAGCCAAAAAGCTACACCGGAAAACCGGTAAGTTCCAAGCTCGAGATTTCCACACTCCGAATCTCTAAATCCTAGGGCTCAAAACTTATCCATCCGTGGTACGTGGTCGGTGGTGGTCAACCTAGTGGTGGACACAGAATTACCAATTTGGCCTAGTTTGCGGAGACTAATCTTCCGTAATTTTACCAAAAAATCCAAAAGTGTAGGGGTCAAACACCCCTGAATCTGCCTCTAGTGGTCGCGAGGGGTTGGTCGTTGCGTGAAGGCAGCAGAGGGCGGCGGCGGTCGTTGCAGGAAGGTGGTGAAAGCAGTCAACGAGATAAAATTTTAAAATTGTGCTCGCCATTATAAGTGTCGAAAACAATAAGATCGCTCTTCTTTCATTTTTTCACCACACGTGTTAATTATGCTCATATAATCATTTTTTCACTTATTTGACTTGCCTATTTCGAATAAATATGATTTTACAGACCTATCTTTCATAGATACTATGCAATTTTTTGGGTCCCCTCATTTGAGGGGCTCAATTCAAACTCCTTGCTCGCCTTTGCTCAAGGCCGGAATCAATTGAAGTGCACAGATTCAAATAAAGATCTATCCAGAACCGTTTGATGTGTATGATGCCACATCTAGTGCATGGGATTCGCATGCTGGCGTAGTAGAATTCACGAGAGAATAGTTAGCGTACTATTCCAAACGATATAGGTTCTCGAATCCACGAGAATTCTTGAATCCACAAGAAAGAGAGAGAAAATCTCAGAAATAATATTGATTGAATAAAAGTTGAATAATGATAGAGGTTACAAGCCCTTTTATAGGGAAAACTAGCAAACCCTAGCAAAACTTACCTAAAAAATAAAGTATCCCGGAAATTGGGGAAACTCCCAAAATTGGAAACTAGAAAGAAAAATAAGAAATTCCCAATTGGAAACAACGTAAATGGAATTACACGCTAAGAGTAATTCGTAATCTAATTATTACCTAAAATAGCAAAAATACTAAATTGAAGGCCTAAACAAATGAATTTGGCCGAATTCCACCATCAGTCACGATTAGGGTGGTGAGTATTGATCGCAGCGTGATTCTGCTTCAGCCCACTAAGTTTGGGCCTATTCCGGGCTCGTCGATAAATTGCCGAAATTGGCAATTTTCAATTAAGAGCTGTTTGGGCCTCCTAAGCTTCGACCGGTCCAACTGATCATAGAACTGGACTGCTACTTGTTCTGCATCACATGCATCGGATGATTATAAACTCATCTTTATCCGGATCTATACACTTTCATCTTCATCCGTAACATTGTTCTTCCTATTGTTACATAGTTGTTAAATATGTAGCATGTTAACATGGAGTTTTCTAAATTAAAAAAAAAAAAAAAAATTACACTCTGTTTGAATCTTTAACGAATTTTTACACATATCAGTTATGATGCTGTAATTGGAAATTTTTTATTTGTTGTGAAAGGATTACAGTGAGAAAGAAGAGATGAAAAGAAGGTTTACGCGAAGAGTAATTATTCAGTGGTCTTGGGGACACTCTTATGCAACGCTCTAACACTTTATACAATTACATATTTATGTGTGTTCCAAACACTTAATCGTGGTCTCTCCATAATTGTGTAATTACCGAGAAAATAAGAAAAAATGTGACCATGTCACAAGAACATAGGGACAATGTTTTGGGCAAGGATAGAAGGGAAAAAGAAGAAAAAGATGAGACAAGAGAAGAGAGAGGGGAGATTGTCCTTTTTCTACCTCCATTCATATGTTAACTACTTTATCAATCTTTGATACAGACTCGCATTTTTTTCTCCAACTAAATGGGTCTAAGTGTCTAACATTTCTTTACACATTAGGAAATCAAATCCAAATGCTCTCCAGATATGACACGTACATTTCACGGTGTTATCTAATAGGACCCGACTTCTCTGTAGCTGATTCGGTTGTTTATTTAGACAATCAATAGTTTAGTGGCATTCGCTAAAGTATCCTACCTGTAAGAATACCATATTTCAACTGAATTTGATAAGATAGCGACCGAAATGACAGCCTTCCCCAATCAGGGGAGAGGTTATTCGCGACTTGTAATCTATTGCCTAAGAAATTTTTCAGTAATATCCCATCACAGTTGTCCATCTCAGCAATTAATGGTCTGGATTTAAATAAACTCTTCCAGGACCGTCCAACACATTTTTTGGACGGCCGAGATGCATGCCGGTACCGTCACGTGATACCCGCGCGGCACTGAAAAATTTCTCCCAATTGCTTGTTGAGTTTGGACACCCCAAACTATACACTTGTATTGAATATTCTCATTCTTATTCAATACAAATTTACACAAAAGTACACTCACTAGTATACAAGGAGAAAAACTTATTTACGGAGGGGCCGTAAACAAGGGGTTTACGGAGCGCGGATCTCGGCCGTCCATCCCGAGATCCAACGGCTCCGAGCCGTGCACTCTCTCTCTCCTCCATAAATGCACTGCAGCTGTAAAAAAAAAAAAAAAAAAAGTGCACGGCTCGTAGCCGTCGGATCTCGGGATGGACGGCCGAGATCCGCGCTCCGTAAACCCCTTGTTTACGGCCCCTCCGTGAATAAGGCAATCTCGTATACAAGACACGTGACACCTCACTCTCACACTAGAGTTTGTGTCAATACTCAATCAACTCACACATGCACACTCACTTGATGCTCACCACACACTTGGTGTCTCTTACCAACACTTGGTGTTTCTCTCCAACACCCACACTTGGTGTTCCTTACACACACTTACAAATGACACACCACTATTTATAGACTACATTAGAACACTCTAGACTAGGACTCCTAGAGATAATACAAGAAGATTCTAGACAAATGTGGAGAGTGAGGAATGATGGTGAAAGATATAGAAACTTCAAGTACCAAAACTTTTCGGTAGAATCCAGATGTATCCGGAAGAATCCGGAGGCTTCCATTGTAATCCGGAAGGTTCCAGAGGGACCTGGGACTTTCTAGTGGAGTCCGGAACATTCCGGCGAGATCCGAAACATTCCGGAGTAACCCGGAGATTTCTAGAATCATGCGGAGAGACGGTGATGACTTCAACATTGCTCTCCCCGCCACGCATTCACGTAGGACCCCAAAATCTGAGGATTTTTTCAGTGTCGGGTGGGCACGGGTGACGTGGTGCTCGCTCGCGCACATCTAGCCATCCAAACACCACGTGCCGAACAGCCCGGATTCAAAGTGCCGGATGTGCGTGAGCAAACATCACGTGATACCCGCTCCGCATTGAAATTTTTTCCCCAAAATCCTGTAAATCCTACCCCCCTCACCTCATTTCTAACTCTAATACTACCTCAAAACAAAGGCACTCCTCTTTCTCTCCCTGCAACAACTAAAATATACCTTTTCAGTGAAGCAATGGACACTAAGATCGGATCACAAGAAGCTTGTAAGTCCCCTTGCAACGGCATCGGAAGCCTCCCCCACAATGGCGTCGTTTCCACCATAATCCAAACCTCCCCAACCACAATCACCACCACCTTCAACTCAACCCTCGGTAGCCACCTTGCCCGTCGTCTAGTCCAGATAGGCGCCACCGACGTCTTCTCTGTCCCAGGCTACTTCAACCTCATGCTCCTCAACCACCTCATTGCCGAGCCGGGACTTAACCTCCTCGGCAGCTGCAACGAGCTCAACACCGGCTATGCAGCCGACAGGTATGCCCGGTCACACGGCGTCCGTGCGTGTGTTGTTACGTTCACTGTTGGTGGACTTAGTGTCCTTAACGCCATTGCCGGCACGTACAGTGAGAATCTCCCTGTTATATGCATCTGTGGTCTGAATTCGAACGATTATGGGACTAAGGCCATCCGTAGTGGCCGGTGTAGTTAAATTTTGTAGTTATATGACACAAAAGTATAAAAAATGAGTCCAATTTATGTGTTGTTAAGTCGTTGTTAGGTAGTTTATTCATTTGTGTTCTAATAGTGTAACTAGTATTGTGTTCCAAATGGGTCCCATAATTTATTTTTTGTTCTTTTGGTCCAATCCCCTCGCTCTCTCTCTCTCCTCTCTCTTCCATGCGTGTCAGGGGCCTTTCCTACCTCTCTTCCACCCGTCTACTTTTTTGCCTTTAAATGATGTGGACCCCACTTAATCACAATTCCAACCCCTCTCACAGTTAGCCCCTGAGCAAACTTCTTCTCCCCTCTTACACAAGTTAACCATAACTTAACTACACCATTGCAACAAAAAAGAAACACTTACATATACTAACTGTCCTAATTCTTACCTAATAGGATTCTTCATCATACTACTGGAGCTTAAGTGCTTTCAAACCGTTACTTGCTGCCAGGTCAGCAAAATCAACAATCTACGAACTCATGTCAGAGCTTCTCCCGTGATGCGTGTGCAAGTCGAGTTCATGAAATATCATTCTCTAAATTACACAACGCAAAAAACTCAAAGTGAAAACATTAAATTGAAACGCCTTGCATTGCCGTGATGTTTGAATTGTCTAAGTCCGATCTTAAATTTGATTATCTACTTAGGATTAATTCATAAAAATAGAACGACATACAAGTCAAAGAAAACCCCATTAGATCTTCAATAATCTCAAATAAATGGTATGGCCAAGGTCTACCTTGGTTTTGCCGTTGCCACCATTGGACAATGTCAAGACTTGGATCTGCGTTGCAATTATCGCGTAAGAGGCATGGTTGTGGCCCCTTCTTGGCCATTCCAATACTGCGACCTAGCCTCAAATGACTCCTCCTCTGGCCCTGTCAAGTTGACTAAAGTGAAACTTAATGTCCAGAGTGGAATTCCTTAATTGTCACTTCAAAATCTTCGGGGAATCATATTCGATCCCCTTTTGGCAACTCTTACCAAAGTTTGGGTAACGTCGGTTGTGGCACTGTCGGCCGTCGGGACATGTTTCGGTTCTTAATTTTTACAATCTTTATAATCGATTCTCCCGAAGTACACCGGGAAGGAGGCGGATTTCACATCTTGAGCCAAAAAATCATGGTCGAGACCAAGAATTCAGAATTCTTGTCTGTTTCTCAAAAATTTGGTTAAGTATAGAAAATCACTTTTGGGAAATATCGATGGAAGGAAAAGTCCCGCTAATCCTTTCTTGGATTTTGCCAAGTGCAACTTCACATTTGCATGTTTCTATATGAAGAGCAAGGTTGTGTTTTAGACCATTACGTTTGGAGAAAAATGTGCGGTTTTGTATTTTGCAATAAAAATGAAAAATTGAGTTTTTGATATGCTTTGAATTTTGATTTTATGGCGTTGCTGTTGGATTCTAAAGTAAGGTACTTTTTTATTTTCATTAAATAAATTAAATAAAGAAAGTAAAAATAATGTAGTATTTACTTGAGTTATTTAGGAATACAAGATGAGTTGGGTTATAGTATTTGGGCTGGGCCTATAATTTTTTTCGTTGGGTTCAAAAAAAGATTTTTTGGTTGTCCAAGTCCGGGGGCTTACGGAACTTACCCCTGGGCCTGCTTTATGTGTGTGTGAGATAGCGAGAGAGAAGATCAAGAAACTGCACTAAGAACATGGAGAGGGTTCTTTTACCTCTTTACCCTATTACTAATCCTGTGGCCCAATCCCATTGTCTACTTGTAGGAAGCCCAATTAAAATCAGAGCAAAATTCTATATGGAAAGATAGGTATATTGATGGCATATTGAAGACGTGTGTAAATGCTTTTTTTGAGAGGGACAAAAAGGAAAACGTAGTTTTTTTTTTTGACACAACTTCATTATTATGTTCACACCCAAGATGGTTATTCTCTTTCTATATTCACTAGATTTTTACTGCAAAATTTTAGAAAGTCTTTCTAGTTTGAATGAAATTTTAATTTTGATCCTCTAGTGTTAAGTGTATCAATTTTGAATTCAGTTTCCATTACGTCTCATAAATGAATTCAGTTTTCATTTATCTAACGTTCATACTTCCAAAACTATTCGAATTTTGATAAGAAAGGAAAAAAATCTTTAATAAACCCCAGCCTGCCGCGACTCTTGGACCAAAGCCGCGGGCTGGGCTTTAAATTTTGACGCATAGCTTGGCCCGTCAAAAAAGAAAATCCCGCCAAACTCAGGTAGCAACTTCGCGCGCGGAGCTGGATGATGGCCCTCACAAGAGAATCAAAAATTTCTTTAGGATTAATTCTCGGATTGTGGCTCAAGGTGTGTTTGTGGTACCTGTGGATACAAATTATAGACTAGGCTTCAGATTCAGCTGCAGAATTTAGATTTCAGATTTTAGTAGAAACAAATAAACATATTTACAATAGTTGTCGAATTACGATTAAGCTGCAATAAAAGCGGACAACCAATTCTAGAATGTTAAAATCTAAAATTTGATCTTAAAAACACCAAACACGACATTCAGCTTCTCTAAAATCATATTTTAGACCCCTTTTCAATTTCTAGGAACCTCTAGAACCCCAAAGACTATTTATAAAGTGAATTTTGGCACAATCCATTCTCCATATCTCTTCTAAAAAGCCAAAATGCGAAAAGTAGGCATCCAAACACCGCTGAGTGATACTAACGTAAATGGTGATTTTGTGGATCATTTTAGGCTGTGGTGAATAATTTGGAGGATGCACATGACCAAGTCGATACTGCGATCTTGACTGTAACTTGCCCGCGGTTCCACACCCGACTTTCAGCCGTGAACCAATTCCATTTTCTCTATCTCCAAGGTAAAGGTTTGAATTCGTTGTTTACATTTATATTTCCATTTTACACAGGTCAAATGACTGTGGGAGTAACTGAATAGATCCGGCCGATTCATCCAAACACTCTTCGTTATCAAAAAAAAAAAAAAAAAAGTTCCTTCTAAAGAACAGTCATTCTATTTTCAACTCAATGGGAAAGTGCTTTATCAGTAAGAATGCTTTTTGAACAGTTAAAGTGCAAAGAACACTTTTATCATTTACTCATTGGGCTGACGATAGAATTTTCCAAAAAACAAAGTTTGTGCTTTCTTGGATACAGGGACGGAGCTACATATATAGGGGCCAGGGTGGTCCCGGCCTCCCTCCCAATTTCCTATTTCAAAGTATATTTTGCATATTTTTTTTGAAGATTTTCTTTAAAAATTATAGAATTTCAAAAAATAATTAAAAATTAAGAACAATTTTCGTTTTGAGAATACTAATTATGGCGAATGATACCGTGTGATACTGCGTTCGTCGAGTGATATGATAACAAAAGTACTCTAGATTAATTTTTTAATTTATCAAAACCATCCATTAAAACTCGAATGATTGGATTTAGTCATGAAAAAAATCATCGTACGAAGATTTCTTTCATAATCTGACCCCCTCCAACTTCGATTTTTGGCTCAGCCACTGCGGATTTGGATATTTTGTGGTGGGATGCAAACTAAGTAATCAAATGGGTTTGGAAGCAGCGGTGCAGATAGCAACAGAGCTCCTAAACAAGGCAGTGAAGCCGGTACTCGTAGGCGAACCAAAACCGCAGGTGGCCAAAGCCCAGGGCCGGCCTAATTGTTTGGGTTGCCCAAGCCCATCCCTGAATTGGTTGCCCACTTAATATCTAGTAATAAAAAATAAAAATACATACAATATTAAAAAATAATCAAGGTTACATATTGTTTTTTTAGCTTGAACTACGTTAAAAAGAACTACAATTTATAACCGTATTATCGTAATTTAACTTATCGAAGAACTCATTTTTAATTGAATTATAATCAATCCACTTAATCTCTCTTGTGAAAATGTAAGGTAAGTTTTTATCAACTTCAACTTCAACTTACAAGGCTCCTCTCCGCCAAAGTAACTGTAATCGACAATGCGGCCCTAACATTTTAGGGGACCGGCCGAGGCAAACTCTCAACATGAAATGCAAAATTTTTAACAAATTTAAGAACCACACAAAAAATACACACATTTACCCAAACACCCACATAAATTTGTGGGGCTCACACACACAACACAACTAGTTTGTGTGGTCCCATACATTTATAAGAGTGTGTGTACATGTGAATGTGCATTTTGGGTGTGGTTCTAGACTTGTTCCTATATATTTATAAGAGAGTGTGTACATGTGGATGTGTATTTTGGGTGTGGTTGTGGACTTGTTGGGGAAGATAATGGATTGTAGCACATAGGACTCGATCCTAAGTAGGGCCGGCCCAAGGGTAAGCCAAGCAAGCCTCCGGGCTTGGGCAACCCACCTGGGCTGGGGCAGCTAAAAAAAAAAATTTCCATTAGTTATGTATAAATATAATTAAGTTTCCAATAGTGTCGTAGAGAATAGGCTTGTCCTATTGGTTGGGAGCGCTTTTAACTTGCCGTGTGACTTAGGATCGAGTCATATGTGCTACAATCCATTATCTTCCCCAACAAGTCCACAACCGCACCCAAAATACACATCCACATGTACACACTCTCTTATAAATGTATAGAAACAAGTCTAGAACCACACCCAAAATGCACATTCATGTACACGCACTATTATAAATGTATGGGACCACACAAACTAGTTGTGTTGTGTGTGTGAGTCCCACAAATTTACGTGGGTGTTTGGGTAAATGTGTGTATTTTTGGTGTGGTTCTTAAATTTGTTAAAAATTTTGTATTTAATGTTGAGAGTTTGCTTCGGCAGGCCCCCTAAAATGTTAGGGCCGCATTGCCGATTACAGTTACTTTGGTGGAGAGGAGCTTTGTAAGTTGAAGTTGAAGTTGATAAAAACTTACTTTACATTTTCACAAGAGAGATTAAGTGGATTGATTATAATTCAATTAAAAATGAGTTCTTCGATAAGTTAAATTACGATAATATGGTTATAAATTGTAGTTCTTTTTAACGTAGTTCAAGCTAAAAAAACAAATGTAACCTTGATTATTTTTTAATATTGTACATATTTTTATTTTTTATTACTAGATATTAAGTGGACAACCAATTCGGGGATGGGCTTAGGCAACACAAACATTAGGGCCAGCCCTGATCCTAAGTCACACAGCAAGTTAAAAGCGCTCCCAACCAATTGGACAAGCCTATTCTCTACGACACTATTGGAAACTTAATTATATTTATACATAACTAATGGAATTTTTTTTTTAGTTGCCCCAGCCCAGGTGGGTTGCCCAAGCCCGAAGGCTTGCTGGGCTTACCCCTGGGCTGGCCCTGCCAAAGCCCGTGGTGCATTCTTAGAATTAGCCGATGCCTGCGGTTACGCGCTAGCAGCGATGCCATCGGCAAAAGGTCTCGTCGCCGAGCACCACCCGCAGTACATTGAGACCTACTGGGGTGTGGTCAACACTACCTTTTGCGCTGAAATTGTCAAATCTGCGGACGCATACTTGTTCGCGGGCCCCATTTTCAATGATTGCAGCTCTGTAGGGTACTCTCTGCTCCTGAAAAAGGCGAAGTCGATCATTGTGCAGCCTGATCGCGTGGTGATTGGGAATGGTCCTGCGTTTGGGTGTGTTCTAATGAAGGATTTCTTGAGCGCTTTGGCGAAGAGGCTTAAGCACAACAACACTGCACTCTACATACGGTAATTACTACAGGATTTACGTACCCGAGGGACCAAGGACGGAGCTAGAAACTTCACTACATAGGGACAAGCTTATATAATTCATAGAAAAAATTTTGAATTTTTTTTCTATATAATACTAGAGGTGTTTTTTTTTTTTTTTTTTCTTCTTGCAGGGGTGACTGCCACTACTCCATGCGAGAGACATCCTCCCAAGTGCGAGCCAAATGAGGCCTTGAGGGTCAATGTTCTGTTCCAGCATATCCAGAAGATGCTGTCGGGCAATACGACGGTGATTGCCGAGGTGGGGGACACTTGGTTCAATTGCCTGAAGTTGAAATTGTCCAAGGGATGTGCGTAAGTGTTGGAGAGATTTTCTGTATGATTATCGCTTCCGGTTCATTTTTTGTTATGTTAACGGTTTTTCGGAAATCGTTGTAGGTATGAGTTCCAGATGCAATATGGATCAATTGGATGGTCAGTAGGTGCAACTCTTGGGTATGCGCAGGCTGCACAAAATAAGCGATTGATTTCTTGCATCAGCGATGGTAGCTTCAGGTATACAGAAATGCATAGTTGTGTTTAATATGTAGAGGTATGATTTATGTTTAGAACATGTATCTACACAATGATAATCTCAATTCTCAAACAATAGACATAATTGTATTCGGGTTTGGGCCGAATTCGTGTCTGCTATTGGTGGTTTGGCGGCGGCGTTCTAGTGACGTATCAGCTGTCGGCTGTGGGGTGGGGCGGCGGGTGTAGATGGTTAGGGTTTTGTTTGTAGTATTCGGGTTTGGGCCTCTATTTGGGCTTCATTGTTTTCATTTGGCGTGCCCAGTATGGGCTTAGGCCGTTAAGTGTGGTGGACTTGGCTCTTAGGTGTTTATGGGTTTGTCTCATTAGATGTTTTAATTTCTTCAACCCTTGGTTGGAACTCCGTCCTCCCCTCTCCCCTATCTTAATGTATCCTTTGTCAAAATTTTACTAATAATTTTTTTCGCCAATCACAAAAAAAGAAAAAGAAAAAAGAAGAAGACAGAATTGACTTGGAGATGGTTGAGTAAGGTCATGTTTTGCTGGCAATAAAAAGGGGGCTTGTTTTGGCTTAATAATCCTCTTGGGTTATCTAATGTCTTTATTATTTATTTTCTTTTGCCTTTTTTAGTTTTATCATTTTACGTTATCCTTTTATGGATTATTTATTCATCCTGAGCCTTGACGAGAGGAATGTAAAATTTAATTTTTTTTTGATAAAAACCTTTTAAAAAAATGTGACTAAAGAATAAAATCATCAAAAAACAGACACATTTTTTAATCATTTTTGTCCTTTCTGATAATATTTTCAATTTTTGATCATATTTTTTTAAATTTTTTGATGCAACTTGTCAAGACAAATCAATAATTGACAAATAAAAATAGGTAGTGATAATGTCAAAACTCCAATGCATAAAGAGCTAGTACTTTATAATTGAGTACAAACATTTCATGCACTTGAATTTTGGCACAATCAAAAATAGTTTTGATATTAGCACTACTCATAAAAATACCGCTAAACTACAAAAGTCGAAAAGTTGAATAAAGACAAAAAAAAAAAAATTTAAAAAGACTACAAAGCCAAAACACTCCTAAGTCAATAATTTCAAAGTTAAACAGTAAAAAATGACCGTTTGTTTGATAAATCAAAATTCAATTTTGAGATACCAATTGACGTCTGATCAAACAAATTTTCAATGTGAATCTATAGGATAAATGGTTTAAATTACTGCAATGATCACAGGGTAAAACCCACAGCAGATGGCGGAAACCGTATCATGTGCAACTTTGGTGGACAGAATTTAAACTCAAATTCTAGAATTGACAAATGCTTAATTTGCAGGTGACAGCACAGGATATGTCGACAATGCTGCGATGCGGGCAGAACACCATCATCTTCCTGATTAACAATGGTGGTTATTCCGCAGAGATCCAGATCCACGACGGGTCTTACAATGTGATCATGAACTGGAACTGCACCGGATTGGTCGACGCAATCCACAACGGTGAAGGCAAGTGCTAAATACAGTACAGATTCAAGGTTTTCGGCACAACCATCTGCACCGCATGCATAAAACAGCCACACGGCCCACACACAAAGTAAAAACGAGACACAACAATATACGTGGTTTGGCCAAATCGAACGGGCCTATTCTATGGGGAGAGAGATTCCACTATACCTCCGGAGATTACGAACCGTGATGATGCACACACACAATCTCACAATACGATAAAATCCTCATCAGTTCCTTTCTCTCTTCCTCTCTCAAATGATCACACACACTACAAATGAGATACAAAGGGAGCATAAAAACAAGAGATTCACTAAACCAAATACCCTATCCAACCTGGTCCATATGGGCCAGCAGGCCCACTTAGGGGGTGGACCCCAGCAAAAATGTGCGAGATATGTTTTTTACGCATGATATATGGTTCCACTTCCATGCCTCGTCCATAGTAAATTTGAAATACAAAATACGCTGGCAAGATGAATATCAACCAAACATGACCAATTTGTCAATTCCCAACGCTTGTATTTTGTACATTTAAAATGATTCGCGCGACATAGTTTACACGTGCCCATGATTCGTAGCTACTGCTTTTCTGCATTTTACTGATGATTTCAAACCTGTTGAATGTACAAATTGCAGGTGCGGTGCGAGGAAGAGCTGATTGAAGCAATTGGGACGGCAACTAGTGAAAAGAAAGATTGCTTGTGCTTCGTAGAAGTTATACTTCACAAGCACAATACTAGTAAAGAACTGCTTGAATTTGGACGTAGGATAGCCGCGGCTAATAGCCAGCCGCCAAACCCTCATTAAAATAATTCAGAGGAGAGTTCACCCATTACTGTCAAAATTGAACATCATACTCACTACGCCACAAAAGGCATTATTGGCAGTTAAAAACCGCCGTTAAAGGCATGAAAACCGCGTGCCGGTAATACTTTTACCGTCGATTTTCACGACCCCCGTCTACACGGCCATTGGGAATAAAAAGCAACAATGACTGGCGGTTTTATTAATGCCGGTAAAGGTTTTTTCGGGAATTTTTTTCTTTTTCTGGTGATTCGAACCCGTGACCCGAAGTTATGGAGCCCCGACACTTAACTACCCAACTACCAAAGTTTTTGGGTTTTACTTTGGAAATTAACAATATTTATATTATATATCACTATTACTACAGGCGGTTTTTGGATTTATCGCCAGTAATAGTTACCTTTGCCGGCGGTTTTATTTTACCGCCAGTAATAGTCACTTTTACTGGCATTTTCATTACCTCCGGTAAAAAACCGCCAACAAAGCCCTTGGAAGCTTCAGCGGTGTGTCCCAAAAATCAAGCAAAACAACACAGTTGGTAACTAGGAGTAGTTATGAATCTTATGATCGATCCACTGATTACCCCAAAAGCCTCTTGCTTATCCAATGAGTAAAAGGAAACATTAAGTAGTCCACGATTCAAAATAATTCAAGTTAGAAACTAGTTTTATTGTTTTAAATTGATAACATTACAGATACATAATAAGAAAACATTTGCGTCGTATTATAATTTTACTCAGAGGCTGTAAACTTTTGTTGCTTGTGATGTGGTGCGATTCTAATGTAAGGACACCAAGTGTCATAACACCGAATATTTTCTTTTGTTGGTCTGGAACCAGTTAACGTGGCTCGGTTCTTGAAGGAACAACACTAACCCTGTGTCCTGGGTACAATACTGAAAAAAAAAAAAAAATTGTTGTCAATGCCAATCATATTTTTTGTCTATTAAAAAACTCAATTGATTATTGTTCAAATGGAATAAGAACGATTGATTAGCAAAAGGAATAATTAACTAAAACTTGTGTGAAGTATGGGGACTGAGAGTTTATGGAATTTTAGAGGATTTCCTATCAAACTCTATATCTCTATTTTGGAAACTGGATGTGATGTATTGAGATTTTTTTTTTTTGTAATTTAACTCTTCTTTTCTTCAACTTTTTGTAATTATTAAAAGAATCTATTTTGGTCTTTAAATCTCTAAAGGGACGATATGAGTCCCTCCAAAAAATACAAAAAAAAATTCAGAAAAAAAAGGATCTATCCATTGTTGACGCCTACCGCGGAAGTCGTTTGTTGTTTAGATGATAAGAGGATCGATCCGCCGTTGACGCTTGCCATGGAAGTCATTTGTTGTTTAGAGGATCGATCCAATGTTGACATGCACAACAGTGATGGGCCCCACCCAATTCGCAATATAAAATTCGGGTTGATGGAATTGCATTTGAGGAGTAACTTAAACCGTTAATTTCTCTTTCCCTAGACTTTCTCAGGAAAACTTTTCTTGTGTCCTAACATTTTCGATTCCATTTACCAGTAGAACCTCATATGCATGGTTTCCCAAAACCAGTACTGGATTCCATGAACGCACGCCACCCAGGGAATTAACTTCAAAAATTAAATTTTAAGCCACCCAGGGAATTAACTTCGAAAATTAAATTTTAAACCCATCACAATTCATAGATATTACAATAGAAACTTGGGGCGGGATAGATTCACCCTCCGCAGTTGTTAATACCGGTCAGCTATGTATTTGTCTTCCTATGACTAAAAGAAAGCAAAAAAAGTATAGGACAATTACTTATCATTAGTTGGCGCACCACGTGACCGTTTTTTTTGAAAGCTTGAAAAAATTCTTGCCAAAGAGGGGTAGAGGAATTGGATTTGGATTTTGGACTCAAAAATCTGTTTCACAGACACAATTGGAGTTTGATTTTGTGTAGTGACGCACCACGTGACCGCATTTTTTGAAAGCTTGAAAAATTTCTTGCCGAAGAGGGGTAGAGGAATTGGATTTGGATTTGGACTCAAAAATCTGTTTCACAGTCACAATTGGAGTTTGATTTTGTGTAACGCCTGCCATTTTCAAAACTAGGTTACAGCGAAGCGAGGGCCATAGACTCAATACGAGGAAGGGAAACCTACAGGTACAGAATATTTTGTACAGAAATTGTGCAAATCGCTCTTGTAGACCCATTTTTAGGTCTCACACGAGTGATCCGAACCGTTCATTATTCTTAGAAAAATTTTCCGAGGGGCCCCACAAAATTTCAGCTCAATCGGACGGTTAGAAGTGCTTGAACCAAAGTCCCACATGGTTAGAAGTGATTGAAACGGTGGAACTTTGTTTCAAGCACTTCTAACCGTCCGATTGAGCTGAAATTTTGTGGGGCCCCTCGAAAAAATGTTTTAAGAATAATGAACGGTTCGGATCACTCTTGTGGGACCCAAAAGTGAGTTCTCGAGAGCGATTTGTACAATTTCTGTACAAAAAATTCTGTACCCATAGCAGGGTCCAACTTTGTCTTTGCATGTAGAATATTGACTTTGTTGTTTTGGTCCAAAGACAAGACAAGTTTAAGTCTAATATTTGAGTCCATGTCTTATGACACTGCCAACACATTTGACGCGGTATAATTGTCCTATTTTTAACTTTCAACTTTTTATGTACAATATACGATCGTTCCTAAAATTTGTAACTTTTCAAGTTTGCTCTTTAATATTAATTAATTCAAATATAATAGGAGTTAATCAAGTTTTGAATTTAAATTATTTTTCAGAAATCGGAAAGTCGTGCTGCTAATGTAATCAAAATATTTTTTTAAAAATTTTAGAGCGCACTCTAAATTTTAAACTTCTCAATTATTCTTCGTTGGTTTTATTTTTTTGATTGTTAAAAGCATCTCAATGCAGAAATAGAATTTTACCAATTTTCTTTGTTAAAAAATTTAAATTAGCCCGATATTTTGAAACAGTTAAAAAAATAAAAGTAAGACAAACTTTTTGAGACAGAGAGAGCAACTAATTCAAAAACACTTCTAATAAAAAGTGTAATGGCGCCACAACAAACGTGTCCTACTCCCACAACACCGATTATTTTTCTTTTATAATTGGTTTAGAACATGTTAACGTGGCTTGGTTATATACAACAAGACAAAAAACAGTATATTTCTTTTATAATTGGAGTGTATAAAATTATTGTCCATGGCAATTATGCAGGGAGAAAAGGGCCAAAACTAACACGGATGATGTTCTTTAAAAAATAATATTACCTTTTGGGTCTTCTAGGGTATTTTCCGTTCGTCTTTTTTCAATTTTGGCCTATATTTTTATTTTTTCCAATACTTCTCGTTTAGACGAAAAATATGACGTAGAATTTTATCCGAATCTTGTAAAGGTCAAAATCAAACAACAAAAAAATTAGGGAAAAAAAACCCTAAAAATTAATTTAGGTCAAAAGAAGGACCAGAGGGTCCTAGACGATGGCCATGTAGGGTGCATCTAAGTCGTTGATCTCGGTAATCAACAACTCGGATTTTATCTGGACCATGAAAAACTCAAATCTGGATTGTTGAAAACAAATTTGACGGCTTGGATGCCGCCCTACAGGTAGAAGTAGGCATCGTGTCGCGTCGTGTCGTGTTATGTTCGTGTCGTATCATCTCATATTCGGCTCAGAATTTTCTCAACCCTAACCCGACCTTTGTTCAGCTTTTTGTATTATCGTGTCATATCATATTCGTGTTTCGTGTCAGAAATAACCTCCTTGACCCCGCTAACTTCTTGTTGTGTTATTGTGTCCTTTCATAAATTCCCGTGTCGTGTCGTGTTCGTATCAGAATTCTCTTAACCCTAACTCGACCTGCTTAGCTTTTCGTGCTATTGTGTCATAATATATTCGTGTTCCATGTCAAAAATTGACAACCCTAACCTGCTAAGTACTAACTTCATGTCAAATTCGTGGTGTGCTCTTGTGTCGTCTCGGAAATTGCCACCCCCTATGTACATGGAACTTCCTCCAGGGTTCCCATTTCCGTCAAAAAAGACACCCTTTTTAATAGTATCACGTAGATTGCGGGTTGGTTCTTTCAAAATACTGTAAAAAACAAGACAAGACTGTTGGGGCACAGATGTTCCAATTGACAGTCGTTCTCGTGCCCCCACCAAACCAACCTTGACGCCTGCCGTGGGAATCATTTTGTTGATTACAGGATCGAGATCCAACCGTTGGCATGCACAACACGTGATGGGCCCCATCTAATTACCCTTTGTATAAAATTCGGTTTGACGGATTTGCATTTACCAGCAGAAGTCCTTGTATGCATGGTTTCCCAAAACCAGGACTGGATTCCACGAACGCACGCTACACGGGGACTTAATTAACGTGATATACGCTGGAAAGTGATATAAGGATTCTCGGGAACACGGGAGGAGTGTCTAGTGTCTATGTCTTGCACATGGAGCTCACTCCGAGCCGGCCGTTGTCTCTGATTTGAACCGTTTATTTTGAGTTCGAGCGAGTGAGTTTAAATTAAATTATCTTCTTAATAAGAGGTATAAAAAGGCGGGCATTATGGACCCGAGATGAGAGTGGAGTAATTACTCGTTGCCTAGTTATGCTTTGCGTGTCGAGTTCATGAAGCTCCTGCGTATTCAGAGTCTAGAGAAGGGCTGATATATATACACAATCTCACCCTTGCAAGCAAAGAAGCTGTCTTCAAGAATAAAACTTGTGACCTTCAAACCACAATATGGGATGGTCGCCAAAAGAACAACCTAAAAAAATATTTTGGTCATAATAGGCTAAACGAACTCTTGAAAAAGCTTTGGGAAGCTTGAAGGGGGCGTTTGTGAGCCTTTTTTATGTTTTGAATTTTGAAAAGACATGATAAATTCAATTTGAATGTTTACTAAAACTATAAATATTTATTATCCAAAAATTATATCTTCTTAATTTGAATTAATGGAATGGAGGGGAAGCTTTTATAACATATCTAGTACAATACTTGGGGCGATACAATACATTTCGTAGATAATTTCAAAACTAGAGTGGGATCCCCAGTTGACCTATACACATGCCTCCGCCCTATTTAATACCAGTCAGTTATGTATTTATTTTTTCATGAGAAAGAGAACAAATAAAGTATGTTACGTAGCCGTGTTTTCGAAGGATTGAATAAATTTCCACCCAAAAGGGGTAGCGAAATTGAATAAGCATTGATACGAGGAAGGGTCCAACTTTGTCTTGTATGATTTGACTTGCACATTGTTTTGGTCCTCAAGTATAAGACCAATTTAGTGGTAGTTTCATCAACCAACGGAATGTTTTTCTCTCTGAGGTAGTCAATAGTCATACAACTTGCTTTTTGTGATGGATGCAATTTGATGATTAAAACGTGTTAAAACTTAAAATAAGCATTGAAAAGCGCATTTGGAGCATTACCATCAAATTTTTTTCACTTGTTTTATCAATTAGTCAAATATTATTTAAGTCCTAGTGCTTTGACACTGGCTACAGTCATAATGGATTGAATCCTTTCTAGGGCATGTAGTGTGTGAGCTCACTACATCTGTGTAGTGAGCCCTGACAGCTGTTCGATTGGCGAGCAGAGGTTCGGATAAATTGGATCGGACGGCCGAGGGAGCTCACTGAGCTCACTCACTACAGGGCCCCCGGTTCCCATTTTCTAACACTTTCTTATTAGACGAAAGTAGCATGCTGCGGCATGAGTGCAGTTAGGCAATTACAGACCCAAGGTTTAACAAGAACTAGCATAAAGACAAGCTAAAAGGAAAGGCAACTTAGTCCAGGTTGTACTGATGGATATTAAGACTATCCCTTATCAGATATTCCCGAATGGCCAGAGGAAGAGTAGTTGACACCACAAGATCTTCCTTCTGTTCTGTTCCAAAACGGGCAAGAAAATCTGCACATTCGTTGGCACCACGATATACATAAGGTAGAGTACTTCCAGTGCGATTTAGGACGTATTTACCATCATTCAATATCTTGCTTTGGGGATGGTTGTTGTTTGTCGTAGACTCATAATTTTATATATCAATTTTTATTTTTATTTTTTTTTTGCGATAGCCGGATGTTCGGGCAAGCTTGCGTGCACCTCGACTAATTCTGAAGCCCTAGAGGTAATAATAAGGAATAACTCCTAGTGGCCCCAAGAATTTTTGCTAGTAAAGAGGAATTGAACTTGAGACCTTAGATTATCTTTTGTAGATTGACTCATGAAAAATATATTGAGTGAATCAAGCGGTCTAAAGAAGTACTTGTAATTTATAGAAAGGTAAATTTTCTCCTGAAAGGCAAAGATTGGTATGGCAAAGACGACGGTTTTTTATTTAGCTTTAAAGAAGCTAGAACGACAAAGAAGAGAATTTGCAACTCTCAACCTTGAAAAAATTTTGGGTGCCGGGTATTGCCACTTGATATCCAAACATGATCTGAGCTATTTAAATGTGTTTTGAGCGGTCCTGATTGATTCTCTCCCTCTCCTCTCACTCAAACACACTCTCTCTCTCTCTAAAATTTGAACTGTTGAATCGCGTTATAGATTACTGAGATTACTGAGTGGATACCACGTTGGCAATACTCACTCGGCACTGAAAAATTTCTCCTCAACCTTAGGGGTGGGGGAGTTTATTATTATTTTCAAAGTCAATAGTGGACACCATTGCATACACGTTTGACACGAATGCTCCTATGCTAAGTGCCAACTACCTTCTCATACCACACGGTAGTCATTATCCACCATTACCAAATTGAAGTTCAACTTGTAATTTTAATTCCTTAAAAGAGAATGATTGTGTGTTGGCCAATATTTAAAAAAATTCTTATAAGACAACCAAAAAAAAAATTTTTTAAATTGATTTTTATTTTTTATTTTTATAGTTGTACATCCTTCAAATATGTTCTCAATGGTCTGGATTTTTTTGAAACTATTCGGACTACTGATTTTCGAGACGGAAGGTCAGGATTGCACAATACGCTACGCAACACGTAGTTGCGCAGCACACCCCTCGCTTTCCAATGAAATGGATACAGCAAAAGAGAACGTGACTTACGGGTTTGCTTCCTCGTAAAGCTTTGGATTTAAAAATTTTCTGGTGCTATCAACTCCTTTGAGCTATGTTCGTATGGAGTGCTGTTCAAAAACATAAAAAAAATCCATATGAAATGTTGTTTTGGCTTTAATTGGGTCTCCAATAATGGAATTAGTCATCTAGATTAATCGAGGACGACGTGAATACTGATAAAAAGGACAAAAGGAGATAAGAGAACGCAAAGCGAAAAGGAAAGAGGGACAAAAGAGGAGACAAGAACATA
This sequence comes from Vaccinium darrowii, assembly GCA_020921065.1. NCBI lineage: Eukaryota > Viridiplantae > Streptophyta > Magnoliopsida > Ericales > Ericaceae > Vaccinium > Vaccinium darrowii. Next base: position 5,193,263 of record CM037159.1, on the reverse strand, counting down.
GGGGTTGTCCTTTTCCCTCCGTTCACATTCATCTACTTTAACCAATAACTCTTCCCCACAAATTTCAACCACAATTTATTAATGTGGGCCATTATCATTTTCGTTGGGTTTTTAACACACGTCAACAAAAAGAAAGTTGGTTTCCAGAAATCAAATGTAAAATCTCTCCAACAATTACCCCCTCTCTAGGGTTTTCCGAATCTTTTAAGAGAAAAAGTTCTTCCCTGATGAGATCACTTATTGTGATCTCATTGTACTTTCATTGCAATAATTTTAACGGCCCATCTTGCAGGACCTGCAAAATTATACTCCCTCCGTTCCTATTTGTTTGTCCCACGCTCTCTCTCTTACCTTTTTTCAAATCAAAAAATTAAGTGCTTCCATGTATCATTTTTTAAATTTTTTCGCACCGAATTAAAGTACTCATCGTGTACTTTAATTCGGTGCGAAAAAATTTGAAAAATGATACACGAAAACACTTTATTTTTTCATTTGAAAAGTGACACGACTTTTCGTAGAGGACTAACAAATAGGAACGGAGGGAGTATAAAAAATTGACTTGATCAAATATTAATAGGTATGTTAAAAGTTAAATTTTATTTTACAAAATGGACGGCCTTGGACAGTTAAACTTAAAAAGCTATTGACAGAATCAGACCATCTATTTTATAAACTAAAATTCAATATTTGACATACCTATCAATGTCCAATCAAATGATTTTTTTGAATGAATGTAATATTTACGGACCCTACGACATAATCTGGTAAGACTATCTCAATAAGGACCCATAAAAGGCAGAGAAAAAAACCGTTTGTTAGAGCATCTCTTATCAATCTCAATCTCTCTATTTTAGAGACCGAATGTAACATAATGATGAGAGATTTTATAATTTCTCCCCCCTCTTTTTCCTGATTGTCCTTTCCGACCTAATTCATCATTTTTGAGAATTTAGAGACTAAAATAGGAGTTTGAGTCTCCATATTTGTACAATTCCTATGCATGGAGTAATTTTTCAGTGCCAAGTAGGTACTGCGTGGTATCCTTGCGCGTGATCTTGGCCGTCCATTTGAGTTTTAGACGGTCTAAATTATAGACAGAGAAAGGAGAGAGAGGTAATGAGGGAGAGAGAGAGAGAGAGAGAGAGAGAGAGAGAGAGTCTCAATTTGGACCGTCCAATATATTTTTAGAAGGTCCGGATGTGACGTTTAAGTAGCGCTTAGGTTTGACCACGTAATACTCATTCGGTAGCGCTTGGGTTTGGCCACGTACTCATTCGGTACGCAAATATTTTTTCCCGAATAATGATAGTGATACAAACTTTGTGCCACAACCAACCACAACCCCCACTCACATGGGGTGCGGGGCCCTCACGTGGGGCCTATGTGGGACCCACACCCCATGTGAGTGGGGTTGTGGTACAAAGTTTGTGTCACAATTATTTTTGATTTTTCCCTATGCATAACCGCCTTTCCCCAACCTGAGGCGTCCCCCGCAAACCGGCCCCCGGTTTCTCCTCCCTCCTTCCTCAATCCTATAAATATCCCACCCACCTCTCTCTCTCCTCACTTCTCACTCTAAAATCCACCTCACCTCAAAAACAACCTCACGAATCATCCATCTCTCTTTCTCTCTCTCTCTCACACACACACACACACTCACACACTACAACCGCTGAATATTGTACTTTTTCAGTGAAGTAGTAATGGATACTAAGATCGGATCACTGGATACGTGCAAGTCCACCTGCACCGACGTCGGAAGCCTGCCCCACAACGGCGCCGTTTCAATCCCCTCAACCCCAATCACATCCGCCGAATGGACGCTGGGCAGCCACCTGGCCCGCCGCTTAGTCCAGATCGGCGCCACCGACGTCTTCTCCGTCCCGGGCGACTTCAACCTCACGCTCCTCGACCACCTCATCGCCGAGCCGGGCCTCACCCTCGTTGGCTGCTGCAACGAGCTCAACGCCGGCTACGCGGCCGACGGCTTCGCTAGGTCACGCGGCGTCGGCGCGTGCGTTGTGACGTTTACCGTCGGTGGATTAAGTGTGATTAACGCAATTGCTGGAGCGTACAGTGAGAATTTGCCGGTGATTTGTATTGTTGGTGGGCCGAATTCGAATGATTATGGGACTAGTAGGATTCTGCACCATACGATTGGATTGCCTGATTTTACGCAGGAGCTGAGGTGCTTTCAGACTGTTACTTGCTACCAGGTAAGAAAAAATCAACCATTCCGGTTTATTAATTTCTGAGTCATGAGTTTGAGTCATTGAGTTACTTGGGTTTTGAGGTTGAGTCAAGGAGTGGTCAGTGGAGTGTGGACTTTTTGGAACTTTTACTCAAAGTGGCTGAAGAGATGCTCCAATTTTTATGATCTGTTTGTGTTTTTGCCTGGCTGAATGTTACTAATGTGGATTCTGGTTGTTTTTATCCTATTAGGCTGTGGTGAATAATTTGGAAGATGCGCACGAGCAAATCGATACTGCAATCTCGACTGCCCTGAAAGAAAGCAAGCCTGTTTATATTAGCGTAGGCTGTAATTTACCAGCGATTCCTCATCCCACTTTCAGCCGTGAACCAGTTCCATTTTCAATCGCTCCACGGTAAAGCTCTGAATTCCTTTGATCTTCATTCATTTTTACATTTTACACTAGTGACCTTATTCTTGTGGAAAGATTGTTTATAGTCCTGTAAAGAGAGGATCACCCCACTTTACAACCTTTGAGTTACTCTTTGTTTCTCTCCATATTACTTTCTGTATATTTTGGCATCCGATCCAGGCTTGGCATTCCAGTCTTCACTGGTCGTGCATAGTGGAGACAAACTTTTGATATTTATGCATTGTATCTTAGGCGTATTCGGCTGTTAGATCCTGCGCGAAGGCAGGCAAATGTAGCTTTAGGACAATGATATCTCTTCATGTTTTTGAAAATTAGTTGATTACTCGCCAACTCCTGGTGTAAATCCATGAGGATAGTTTATTAATAGTTTTGATGAATACTTCACGGTTTGTACCTCCATATTGTATTGAGTACTCATCTTTAAATCATGACTCTGTCCCTGGATATATTTGGAATTCCTAGTTTGACATTGATTTTGATTTTTGTGGTCTACAGACTAAGTAATCAGATGGGTTTAGAAGCAGCGGTGACGTTAGCAGCAGAGTTCCTAAACAAAGCAGTGAAACCAGTACTGGTAGGTGGGCCGAAACTACGAGTAGCCAAAGCCCGTGACGCTTTTGTACAATTAGCTGATGCCAGCGGTTATCCGGTAGCGGTGATGCCATCAGCAAAAGGGCTCGTACCAGAGCACCACCCCCACTTCATTGGGACCTACTGGGGTGCGGTCAGCACCGCCTTTTGTGCGGAAATTGTTGAATCTGCTGACGCCTACTTGTTCGCTGGACCCATTTTCAATGACTACAGCTCTGTTGGGTACTCTCTGCTTCTGAAAAAAGAGAAGGCAATCATGGTGCAGCCTGATCGAGTGGCGATCGGGAATGGTCCCGAATTTGGGTGTGTTCTAATGAAGGATTTCTTGAGCGCTTTGGCGAAGAAGCTTAAGCACAACAAGACTGGATATGAGAATTACCACAGGATTTATGTACCTGAGGGGCATCCTCTCAAGTGTGAGCCAAATGAGCCCTTGAGGGTCAATGTTCTTTTCGAGCATATTCAAAAGATGCTGTCGGGTGATACGGCGGTGATAGCCGAGACAGGGGACTCTTGGTTCAATTGCCAGAAGTTGAAATTGCCCGAGGGATGTGGGTAAGTGATGAAGAAATTTTTATGTTTGGTTTTCTCTTTCGGTTTTTATTTTATGATGTGAACAAATTTTGGGAAATTGGATTTTGTAGGTACGAGTTCCAGATGCAATATGGATCAATTGGGTGGTCAGTAGGTGCAACTCTTGGATATGCACAGGCTGCCCAGAATAAGCGAGTGATTGCTTGCATTGGCGATGGTAGCTTTCAGGTAGATCCACAAATGCTTAGTTCAACTTATTCTGTGAAAGCTCTTAGAGGTGTGATTTAAGTATTGAAGACATAAGCTTAATAAACTGAATTTATAGGCTTGATGGACTGAATATCGAAAAAGGCTTCATGTAGCCGACCATACTTGCATGAAAAACAAAGATTAGTTTGGTTTGGTTGTTTTGGTAATGTAGTAATTGATTACATTGTTCTGCAATTTTGAATTTTATTTTCTTCTATATTTTGATGCATGCATCTGATATCCGTCTGTGACAAGCTTGAACACCAAGAAGCTTTCTTGAAGGGAACTTCTTCCTCATGGACATCTAAATTTTCATTGGAGCTAGCACTCTATAATTGACAAATTCTTGGCAGGTGACAGCACAAGATGTGTCCACAATGCTGCGATGCGGACAGAATACCATCATATTCCTGATTAACAATGGTGGATATACCATAGAAGTTGAGATCCATGACGGGCCTTACAATGTGATTAAGAACTGGAACTACACCGGATTGGTTGATGCAATCCACAATGGTGAAGGCAAGTGCTGGACGACTAAGGTTAGTACGGAAGCTCAATAAACAGATTTGCTTTAGTACATCTACTCTGACATGGAGATTATCAGTTATTCTGAACATATTGAATATGTTGCATGTATGGGCAACCACACACCCGAGTAGAATTTACATCCAAGATCGTCAATATGGGATAAGTGTCATGTATCGTTTTTCCATTTTATGCACTGTATCGCCATAAATATCGTGTATCTTAACAAGAGTCGTATGGGAATCGAAAGCTTAATTAACCATAAGATTAGTCTATAGCTATTTATTGATCTTAGATCTAAATGTATCGAATCATAACATGCGATGGGACACGGGTCCCTGAGGCACTACACCCCTATAGTGCCCCCAATTTGACCGTCCATTTTGATAATGTAGGACTCAGATTTAATCCAAGCTATGTATGGTTTAGATTTCTAGGAGTTGGGATTAAATCCGAGCTGTTTGGATCGAAATGGATGGTCAGATTGGGAACACTATAGGGGTTGGGACCCCAAATCCAAGATTAGTATCATGAGTCGTAGGATTTTGACAACATTTCCCCGCGTAGACATAGTTTTTGTGTATTTCTCTTGATTCTTTTCTCAGGTAGCTACTACTTTTCTGCGTTTTGCTGATGATTCCAAACCTGTTGAATTTACTATAACAGGTTCGGTATGAGGAAGAGCTGATTGAAGCAATTGCAAAAGCAACCGGTGAAAAGAAAGACTGCTTGTGCTTCATAGAAGTGATAGTTCACAAGGATGATACTAGCAAAGAACTGCTTGAATGGGGATCCAGAGTCTCCGCCGCAAATAGCCGCCCGCCGAACCCTCAGTAAACTTTAATCTGAAGGGGATTGAATTGGTTATTGTCAAGATTCACCAGCATATTCATGCTTTTTCTCTGCGGTTATTAAGAGTTGTATTTTGAGTCAATGGTTGTGTAATGCTTTGTAGTGCTGATTTTATTTTTTTTTGCGTATATAAGTCCGTTGGGTTCTTCAATATCTACCACTCTTTTTTGTCTTGCTTCTGTTCTCTCTTTTTTCTCGAGCTTTTCTTTTCCACTTTGAATGGTGGATGGTTGGGTTGTGGCCCTTGTGGGATCAGCAAATGTGAGTCGTTGGATACTTGGATACCTTCAGCAATGCCCGCATGCCCAGATGACGCGTTACTGCATTGTCATTGTCAAACGACTTACTAAAAGCGAAGTCCATTTTTTTAATGCCGTCCTAGGGGTGTCTAGGTGCGCAATTCGACTAATCACTTTCTCAGTTTAATCAAAGACAAGTTCTGAGAAATTTTGTTTTCGTGGCCTGATTCCAACGATCAAAAACTAATTAGTTGTGTGAACTGCAAATTCACCAACCAACCGAATTAATTCTGTGTACTTTTGAAGTCGGGGGTTTGCGGCGCGCCAATAGTCCCTGACTTGAGGGGCTGCTGTTGCCTCTAACAGGGGTACACCCCTTGGCCGTCCGATCGTGTTTTGGACAATCTGGATGTGTTTGGCAATTTTGATTTATTTTTATCGGTAAAAATTAAAGCATACCCGAACTGTCCAAAACACGATCGGATGGCCGAGAGGTGCGCAGCACCTTGCATAGCACCCCCGGATTCCTAAAAAGGGGCCGATTTTGTGCTCACTAAAATGATTCTGACCCATTCACATTATAGAGCTCGCCAAGTGGATATTTTTATGAAAAATGAAATTGATCGAATAACCAAAACTTTGCGATTGAATAAAATTTATTTTGAAGTGCGATACCGTAATTTTATTTGTTGTATTTTTTTTTTTTTTGACACTAATGTAATTTGGTCACTTTTTACAAGGTGACCGTGTGGATTAAAAATGTGTGGATACAATGAAATCCATTTTTGAGGGGGCGTTCCGCTAAAAGTGTATTTAGAATAAATTGATTTTTTACGATTTTTTATGTGATATATTTTGAGATAATCATTTTTTGTTAGTGGAACACCCCTCAGAGTCAAGCTCCAACGGCTTCAGAACTTGTAGAGTATTTCAATTTTCTATATTTATCGAAATGGTCCCTATAGTTTAACCCGTGTCTCAATTTAGTCCCTCATGTTTTAATTTCACTCTAATTGACCCTGTAGTTTCAATTTTGCTCGAATTTCGTCCAATTGATAACAGACGTTAGCTAAATTGACGGAAAACCCAATTTGGGGCTTTTTTTAAGGACAGACCTGTCATTTCTCCTCCCGTCCAAACCCTAACTTTTTACCCCTTTTTCTTACCAAAACCCTCCCATTTATAGCCCCCAAATCTGGGGAAAAACAGCCACATTTCATCTCTCTCTCTCTCTCTCTCTCTGCCATTTTTCTTCTTCTTCTTCTTCTTCTTCTTCTCAAAGGTGCTTCAATGGATCACATAATATGTCATTGTGGAAAAAGTTCACCAGTCACCACCTCATGGACCGACATCAACCCTGGCAGAAGATTCATTGGGTGTTACAAACATGGGGTAAGTTCCAACCATGCCATTTCTCCTTTTTTTCTGGGTTCTCGGTTGTCCACTAAAAAGTTTTCTGTTGGTGCTTTGATTTTGTAGTCTCCTGATGCTTGCCAGTTTTTTATGTGGGTGGATCCACCCATGTGTGCTCGTGCTAGAGTTGTCATTCCAGGATTACTCAGAAGAAGTCGAAGCCTTGAAGAGCAGATTCGAGTATTGAAAAAGAGACAGAGGATTTACATGGCTGTTATGATATTCTTTGTTTTTTTCTTTTTGTTCTGAAATTGTTCCATGGATGGTGGCTCTGGTGGTGTGGAAGGCAGTGGTGGCAGTGGACTGTGATGGTTTTGGTTATTGTAACGGTTAGGTTACTTTAATGATTAGGCAGTAGTGGTGGTGGAGGTGGGTTTTGTAATGAAATGTTGTGGTTGTGTATGCTATTTAACAACCCATTTTGTGTAATCTGATTGTAATGGTCATTATATTCTATGTCAATATGAAAAGTGCCTCCTTTCATTTCTCTATATGTTGCAATCTGTGGCACGTTCTTGTGGTTACAAAGAATGAAAAAACCAGTGTAATCTATGAAATTCATACCACTCAAGAAACTGGGCATACAAGTCGTACCACTTCTCTCATACAACTCATACCACTCAAGAAACTGGGCATTATGCAATCTATCATTTTTGCATTGATACCATGAACATTCCATTCAAAAAACTGGGCATAATACAACTTGTGAAAAAACTAGTAATATCATTCAATGCCATTGAAACACTGGCCGTAATACCATTCCATACAGAGTAAATAATAGTCATGACATTACCCAAATACAGTGGGTGTTCACATAACACAGACAATGGGTGTCCATAATAGGTGGTCTCTTAGCTAAACATTCAAAAACTGGGCATAACACAAGTGTACCCATCACCCAAATACAGTCATCACAAAACAACCCAAATACATAGTCATAACAAAAACCCCAATGAAATGTTCTACTAGCCCCTAACCCAAACACTGCATACATAAAAGGTGTTCTTTGAACATCTACTTCCTTCCCTCAGTTTGTGCTCCCTTTTTCCTTCCCTTGGACCCACCCAATGAACTCCAGGTGGTAGGTGGTGGTTGGCTTGAACTTTGTTGGGTTTGCCTCTGACTTCTCCTAGTTGGGGTGGCCACTGTTGGTTGACTTGAACTGTGTGGGGCTTGACTTGAACGTTGGGGAGTACCACTTCTGTCATTACTCTTCAACTGTGTACACAACCACAAAATGTCATTTATATGGCAATGAAAAAACACATAAGTGGCTTTGTATTGGGGGTAGAATACTTACAGGTAACCTTTGCCTTGTTCCACTTTCATTCCTTGCCAGTGGTTGGCCCTTGCAACTTCTTTTGTTGTGTCCAAGTTTACCACATTTACTACATGTGGTTGTAGTGTTCCTTCTCTTCAACTTGGTACTATCCCCAGGTTCATCATTTCCCCTCTTTCTCAATTGTTTTGGTCTACCAGCTTGCTTTTTAACATTTGGAGGAATTGGCCCAAGTACCCTAGTGTGTGTCCACATTTCTTTACCATTTAATGGATAAACAATAGGTTCATAGCTTTTCATGTAAGTTTCCTTTCTAAACCAGTGGTCAACATAGTCATCAACATCTTCATGGCACTCATTAATGGCAGCAATGGCATGAGGGTAGGGGAATCCTGTGAGGTCCCATTTCCTACATGAACATGTGTGTGTGGCAAGGTCACATGTGAATTGCTGCCCACTAAAACAATTGACTTGGTATAACTTATCCCCTGACCATAGGGCAATGCAATTGCTACCTGTCTCATCTAATCTGTTATTCAGCCTACCTCTTATGTTAGGACATATGTCACCCTCATATGCCCTCATTGCTTCCCTCCTTTTTTGCATTCTTAACATTATTATTACTCTAATCTCCTCTAACATAGGAATGATAGTTTTACCTCTTGCCTCCAAAATTGTATCATTGAAACTCTCACACATGTTGTTATCCAACACTTCACATTTGCTGTGTGTGCAGAAATGGGATCTAGACCAGTGCTGTGGTGGGTGCTCATTCAAACATTTGACTTGTTGGGAAAATCATCCCAACCTTGAACTTTGGGTCAACAATGTCTGTGGCCATGTTAAATTGACTAAACCTATCTTTTGGTGGACTACCTTCCTCATCAGAAGAGCCATAAAGGCTCACCAACTCATCAGACTGAGCCTCTTGATCAGAAACATCATTGTCACCTGTTTGCTTACTTTCTACAGGTGCTTTTTGTTTTCCATAGGACACCCCACCCCACTCAACTTCTTTATCCACATTAATGTCAAAGAACCTATCGTCCTCACTCTCATCACATTCACTATCCAAAAATTCCTCAAGTTCTGTACTCTCATGACTGTCATCACCCCCTTCCCCATCCTCTTCCACCCTCATCCTGACTTCCATCCTCATCCATGTGTCTCTCACCCTCATCCTCACTCACAGTAGCCATTTGTACATAAACCTCAATTGTCTTGCTTAGCTGCACCCACGTAGCCATTTCCAGACAATCATCATCCTTAATCAACTTCCTTAACCCATGATATAAATCCCTAGCAGGTACTCTGTAGTAGTAAAGAACATCCCCAGTCACACCTACCTCCTTTACCATGTGCCCTATTTCTATCATGCTTGTTTCATCAGTGTTCACCCAATCAATAAATTTGGATTTACCCCCAACATAGCATCTAGCATTCAAACCAGTCTTTAATAAACCATTATAATGCAGCCAAATGGTGAAAAGTTTTTGATTTGAACCTGATGATCAGTGGGGACAAAGCACTTAAAACAAGGACAGAAAACCACTAAAATATGAACAAACACACTTCAAATGGGGACAATCACACTTAAAATTTCAGACAAAGCCATTTATAAAAGCAAAGTGGGGACCAAGAAGCACAAAAAAACATCTATATGTACACAAAAGGACCCCAAAACCATTAAACAAATAGCCAAAGCCCTTAAACAATGATAGAAAACATAAAGAAAAGCAATCGGAATTCATACCATAATCAGGTGCTTGATCTCCAACCCTAACGCTCCACATTTCGTACCACGAAAGTGTTGAATGAGAGAACTTGATCGACGATTGGGGCTGGGTTGAGTTTGATCGGGGTGAGTTCGATTGGGGCTGGGTTGAGTTCGATCGGAGTGAGTTCAAGCGATTGGGGTGAGTTCGTTTGACTCACTCACCTGTTTCCCCTCTTCAGACAACGTATGTTTGGGGAGTTTGGTAGGGTAGGGTTTGGGTAAAAGGGGGTACAAAGTTAGGGTTAGGGGTTTGGGCGGGAGGGGAGGGGAAATGATAGGTCCGTCCCTAAAAAAAGCCCCAAATTGGGTTTTTCGTCAATTTAGCTAACGTTTGTTATCAATTGGACGAAATTCGAGCAAAATTGAAACTACAGGGTCAATTAGAGTGAAATTGAAACATGAGGGACTAAATCAAGGCACGGGTTAAAATATAGGGACCATTTCAATAAATTTCTCTTTTTTTTTAAACTTGCCAAATGGACGTTTCCTCCCCGAGAAACGCATCCATAGAAAATAGTCGAGCAATGCTGGTATGCATATTTACACGCAAAAATCTGGATTATAAATTCCGCCCATTAGAAACATGTCAACCCCTCATTAATTAGTGATATCAATGCACATTTAACGGTTTTTAACACATTCTATAGCAATTTTCAGGGTGATTTCTAAGGGCTGATTTTCAGCATCCCGGATCCATATATATGTGCAAACATATGTGTACCTAGGGCAGAATTGAGCATAGGCACACAAGGGTTACGGACTCACGCGACGCCTGGCAATTTTCGTGTTTTTTTTAAAGAAATTGATTTTGGCACTCCAAAAGAGGAGTATCCCTTGGTTTTGGCACTTCTTTTTTAAGTTTTTATGTTATCAAAGAACAGAAATAAAGAGGGTGTTTACTGATCAAAAAAAAAAAAAAAAAAGAGGGTGTTTGGGAGTTTACTTATTTCATTTCCATTTTCCCATTTTCCTCGTTTTGCTCTCCCCTCCCAAAATAAATTCCAAGAAAATGCATTTTTATTTTTGATCAAGGAGAGCAAAAGGAAAAAATAAGGGGAGAAGAGTTTTTTGACTTCCCATTTTTGGCTTTTCGTATTGTAGTTAACATAAAAGATCTACAATATGTATCCTACACAAATCTCTAAAACACACTATGTTGCAAGATGCATTCTGCACATATCTCTCAACACTATATGAATTCAATAATAAATTTTGATCATAATCCAAAAAATTAAAAATAAAAATTTCAAAATGCAAAAAAGCCTGAAACCGAGGCTTCCATATCTAAATAAAGAGGGATTATATTAATTAACAGAAACATGACAGATACACTTCAACTTCACAGATGAAGTCTCTTTCACCAATGCACTAATTTACGACAACTCACATAGTCCCCAAATAAAATAAATTCCCATTTGACTAAATTGATATTCTCAAAAACATTTATGAAATCCTTCTAATAGTAGTCCAAAAGCTTCAAAAAAATTTCAGCCAAATCAAGAAATACAGTATCCTTTATGGATCTTGACCATTGAAGGACATATGGACCATCATTTGAGCCATTTTTCAAGAATTTGAACGAGTAGTCCATGAGTCACTTATGCTTATTGAAGAACAATCTGATGCTTCGTAAAGTAACCTAATAAATTAAGGCATTTTAATGCATGTAAATCCATCTCTTGAAATTTCATGTGTTCACCTATAAAAACACATAAACTGATTTTAGGCTGCATGGATACAAAGGGTTCATGGCCTTTGGGATTTGGTAAAATTGAATTGGCTTAATTGCAAATATCTGAAAGCAACTTTATCATGATCAAAATTGGTCCAGCAGCAGGGGCCACTACTCATGGTGAAGCTTGGGATGATGGGGGCATGGAGAAAATTTCCCAGATTTTCATTGCACACGAAGACACGATTCATTCTCTCCAATTCCTAACCAAACCAAACCAAACCAAACCAAGCCTTATGTCCCAATCAATTGGGGTCGGCTACATGAATCCTTTTTCTCCATTGAACTCTGTCCAGTGCTGCTTCATCATTTAAACCTAGTATACTCAGATCTTTGCGTACTACCGCATCTAATGTCAATTTGGGTCCTCCCCTCCCTTGTGCGTTTCTACCCAAAGCTATCCTATCCACTCTCTTAACTACTGCATCCGCTGGTCTACGATAGACATGCCCAAACCACCTTAGCCTATTTTCCCTTAACTTCTCCTCTATAGGTGCTACGCCTACCATCTCGCGAATTGCTTCATTTCTAATCCTATCTCGTCTAGTCTTACCACACATCCACCTCAACATCCTCATTTCCGCTACACTTATCTTGTTCACTTGCTGCTTCTTAATAGGCCAGCATTCTGTCCCGTAAAGCATCGCTGGTCTTATGGCAGTTCTATAAAATTTTCCTTTCAATTTTGTTGGTACCCTCTTGTCACACAGTACACCAGTAGCACTCCTCCACTTGAGCCACCCCACTTGGATCCTATGAGTCACATCATTCGCAATCTCTCCATCTTGACTAATAATAGATCCTAAATACCTAAAATGGTCCCTCTTTGGTATCTCCTGATCTTGGATCCTCACTCTTTCCTCATACGTACTTCTGGTATCACTAAACTTGCAGACCATATACTCAGTTTTACTCCTACTTATCCGAAAGCCCTTAGACTCCAATGCTTCCCGCCAAATTTCTAATTTAGTGTTAACACCACTAGTCGTTTCATCTACAAGGACAATGTCATCTGCAAATAACATACACCATGGGATATCCTCCTGAATGTGCCTAGTCAATTCATCCATAACTAACGCGAAAAGGTACGGGCTCAAGGCAGACCCTTGGTGCAATCCTACTGTAATGGGAAATTCACTCGTTTCTCCTGCTGGTGATCTAATGGCAGTGACTGCCCCTTCATACATGTCTCTAACCACGTCAATATAGCCTCTGGTCACTCCCTTTCTCTCCAGAACCCACCATATAATGTCTCTAGGCACCCTATCATAGGCCTTTTCCAGGTCTATGAAAACCATATGGAGATCCTTCTTCGTTGACCTATGTCTTTCTACCAATCTCCTTAGTAAGTAAATAGCTTCCATAGTTGATCTTCCAGGCATGAACCCAAACTGTTTCTCCGACACCGTAGTCACCATCCTCAATCGATGCTCAATAACTCTTTCCCACAACTTCATCGTGTGACTCATCAACTTAATACCTCTATAGTTGTTGCAGCTTTGAATATCCCCTTTATTCTTGTAGATAGGTACTAAGGTACTCCTCCTCCACTCGTCGGGCATCCTCCTAGATAAAATAATCTTGTTGAACAATTTTGTCAACCAAGTCACTCCCAAGTCACCTAGGCTTCTCCACACTTCAATGGGGATATCATCTGGTCCTAAGGCCTTACCCGGTTTCATCCTCTTCAAGGCCTTGGCCACTTCGAACTTTTGTATCCTCCGATAGAACTCGTATTCTATTTTCTCGCTAGGGACATCAACTTCCTCCTCACCAAAGCTTCCTTCATGTTTCTCATTTAACAGCTTCTCGAAATACATCTTCCATCTATCCTTGATCTCCTCATCTTTCACTAACACTTTTGAATCACTACCTTTTATACACTTAACTTGAAAAATGGAAACTTGGTTTTGTCAGATAAACATGGTGGTAACACTGCTCGTGCTCATGCTCGTGCCCCCAAGTTTGATGTGGTAAGTGTACAAGTTATTGAACACTATAAAAGGCTATTCAAAGTTTTTTTATTTATTTTTTATCTCACGGTGTTCGGGTCAGCTTATTTGCACCTTTAATTCGCAAGGGACTAGTTCCATTATTCGCTAGCTAAAGATTAGATTAAAGTAGGTACAAAGTAGACTCGCCCGTAAGATTTTATTGCACCTGGGAGTTATCGAATTTGAGATGTTAGGATACGTATCCCGACTTCAAAACCTTGCTCTTATGTTCCAATTGGCTGGCCTAATTTGATTATTTTTCCTGTTCAAAATGTTGTTGTTTCTACAAAGCAGGTCAAGCTTGATTATCCATCGGAGTATATTACCGGTATAAGTGGTTTCTCCGGCTACGGCTTCTGTGACGCAGAGAAGCGAATTTCGTCAATAACATTTACAACCAACAGAAGGACATATGGACCGTTCGGAATGAAAAATCCAAGTATATTCCGAGATCGTGACAGTGTGTTTGAATATCACGTGGGGCTAGACCATCAATTTGGTGGATTTCATGGACGTGCTGACGAATACCTGAATGCAATTGGGTTCTATGTTAAGCCAACTAAGCGACGTTAAGGCATAGATCAAAATATCAAAAAGTTCAAGTTCCCCGCCCGGATCAACTTTGTGGGTTGATTGCAGCAGCAGAATGATGGGTTGTTTTCGCAGTTTCTACTTGTATGCTGTATTTGGTAAACACATAACAGCAGAATGATGGGTTGTTTTCGCAGTTTCTACTTGTATGCTGTATTTGGTAAACACATAACAGCAGAATGATGGGTTGATTGTAGCAGCAGAATGATGGGTTATCTTAGCAGTCATTTCCAGCAGATAATATTTTGCATTTCAAATAGTTTTTTTGTTATAATGATTTGTCTCATGTTGAGGAAATGGAATGGACCATGAAAGCCTCCATAGCATGTCATGAATCCGAACCCCTCATTAACTCGAGAGGCCCATGTGCATCTAACGGTTTCAAACACATTCTGTACCTGTTTACACAACACAATTTTTCTTTGGGTTAATGACCTGGACACCCCCTGTACGTATACGTTTTCCCCTAAACACCCCCTGTAAGCAAAAAATCTACGACGACACCCCCTCTAAGTATCTAAATTTTTGGGAGTCTAACTCTGTTAACGGAAAGTGTGAAAGGACCATTTTAGCCTCCAGTATATACACTAACACTTAACGACAAATTTCCATTTTGCAACTAAAAATATCGGTGGGCTACTGTCTCTCTAAAAAATGACGCGATCTCCTCTCTCTCTCTCTCTACGATGATGAAAACCAACCCTAAAAATACTGCCCATTGCACCTGTGTAACAGTTTTAAAGTTAACACTCATTTTTCTCTTCTTTCCGGTGTTGATACTTGATACTCATTTTTTCTGATGATTCAATTACGTCCCTACAATCCGGAGAGCTTGAAGTTTGAAGTTATATAAATGTGCAAAACCGAAGTTATGCTCAGTGAAATTATGCACCATTCTCCCATTTTATGGACATATTCCCTTGATTATGATCCTTATACTTCTGCGATGATTGTGGCGGGGTGGAAGGGCGACGGTGGAAGGGCGAGAGACTGGCGGTGGACAGTGGACTGCTGCGATGATTGCATCAGTTACGTGTGGGTGGGAGGGATGGTGGTGGGGCGTTGATGGTGGCGGGGTGGGCCTCGGTGGTGGGGCTGCAGAGGAGAAGATGATTCAGGAGAGAGAGAGAGAGAGAGAGATGTCTCAGGATAAATAGAGAGAGAAATTTTGGCCCCAAAATTTCAAAATTTTTGAATTTGCAAAATGTTCTTCCCCTCCAGTTGAAAAAGAAAGTAGTAAGAGAGAGTGAGAGTCTGATCAAAAAAGGAGAGGCCCTCCATGCGCCACGTCACATCTGTACAGCTTGCATTTCCATCAACCTTTGCGTGTAATGACCCCCAGACAAGTACCGTGGTCCCCACTTCAACCTTTGCGTGTAATCACGCCACGAAGGCTATGTTTGGCACTGTTCATCATCTTCATCAGTGAACCAATTTACAGCAACTGGGGTAGAACCCATGAACCCATCACGTATTGTACACTCTCCCCCTCCATCACACTCTCATCTGATCTCTCTCTCTCTCTCCCTCCTCACAACGACAACAGGACCTCCCCGCTCCGGCACCTCCATCTCCGGCCTAGTGCAACTCCGGTCACTTCCATCTCTGAAACCACTGGATAAGAAACGTTTGAACTTTGTGATTTATATAACCCAAGTTAATGCTCTGTTTTTACTTAGTTTTTGATTGGGAACAAAGGGACGAGAAGATAGATCGAGAGATTGAGGAACTGGGTTTTGCCAGGGTGGCCGGAGTTGGGCTCGGCTGGAAATGGAGGTGCTGTACATGAAGAAGATGGGGAAAAATTACAGAGGGAGAGAGAGATATGGGTTTCACGTTTTCTTTTGGGGACTAGGTTTTTTTTATGTAAATTTCACGTTAATGGTAGAAAAAGGGAGAGAAGGGGGAAAAGGAGAGGAAACATGAGTGGGGGTATATTGGGTAGATCATGTCATATTTTTTGCCAAAATTTAACGGTAGGGGGGTCTTGACCTAACAGAAGGTATGGATGGGGGAAAACGTATACTTAGAGGGGGTGTCGTCGTAGATTTTTTGCTTACAGGGGGTGTTTGGGGGAAAACGTATACGTACAGGGGGTGTCCAGGTCATTAACCCTTTTTCTTTGCCAACCCCAACTGTAGTTCTCCAATGTTTTAGAACATTGAAATGATTTCCCACACTACTGTTATAGAATTGTTTGTCAAACACTAAAACAGTCCCCATTGTGTGGTGTACATTCCCGTAGCACCGACACAGAAAAAATGCATGGCGAAAAAGAGACCCGAGGCACCACGTGACAGTGACCCAGGAGCATTGTTGATTTCATTGGAAAAAACTCAACTGTGTACCCCCGTCCCCCCAGTATGATTCCAGTGCCTAACCCCAGTAGTCAGTGAAGTGAAACAGAAAATACGCCTTTCAGCAAACCCAGATTGCAAAACCCATGCTCATTGAGTAACACGGATTAGAGATCAAAAAGCATTGCCTTCCCACAAAAAAGTTGACATTTACATGGTTGAGGACACATACATTGAGCAACGAAAAAAACGTTAATTATATCCAGAATTTTGAATGTAAATGACGGGTTAATGAAAGTGCAAGATGTGTATAAATACACATACATTGAGCAATGAAAAAAATGAAAATTTAAATTGATAAAGATACTTAAGTCCGAAATTTATTCGGGTCTCCCTAAGTGGCCGTTGAATTGGTCCTTCCGAGTAGCTCTGTCAATGGGTCGGATCCGACCCGGATCCAAATCCAATAAGCTTGGATCTGAATCCGGATCCGATATTCACAAATCCGAAAACGTTAATCCGGATCCGGAATATCCGATCCGAAAATCCGAATCCGATCCGGTAATTTATTTTTTTGTCCTTTCCAGCTAGCTTGCTTGCTTACGGGTTGGATTTGATCCGGATCCGATCCGGATCCAATAAGCTTGGATCCGATCTGTATTTTATTAGAATTTTTGGTTCCGGATTATTGGATCTGAAATATCGGATTCGGATCTGGATTTTCCGGATCGGATCTGGATCAAATCCGATCCGTTGACAGGCCTACTTCCGAGAATCGAGATTGCTTGACATGCGCGTGTGTTGACTTAGACACCTTGAGTTATTAAAATAAATCAATAAGCGTTAAGCGTTCCTACCGCGCCGTCCAATGAAATACTGCACAACTATAGCCCCAGCTTTCCCCCTAGTTTGCCAACTAACAATTTACGTACACATAATTATATATTCAGACCATGAAATGCATGTGAACTCATTAATTTGCGAGATCCATGTACATCAGCCAATTTCAAACACATTCCGTGTATGTTTACAAACATGTGTAATTATTTGTGAAGCACAGCCGGTTTCGAACACCTCTCGCTCAGGTGTACAAACATCTGAGCGAGACACTTTCCGGTTGCCAATGCCAACAGCAGTTATCTAAAATTTAGAGTACTGAAATAACTTCCCCCGGTACTACCAAAAATGATAACCTCAATTCCATCGCAATGAATCTAAATCAAACAATTTACACTCCCAAAGCGAACGGGAAAACTATTTCCCCCAGTACTGTCGAATAACTCCCGGTGAGAGTCAAATTCACAGAGAACAGCTCAATTGCGTAAGTGAAGTGAAACAGAATATTTGGAACCCCAGGTTCACGAGTAACCCAGATTAGAGATCAAAAAGCATTGCCTTCACACCAAAAGGTTGACATTTACATGGTTGAGGACATCCAGGGATTTAACCCGACCCCCATTGGATGTGACAATCTTTCCTGATTCACTTTGCCTCACTGAAAGAAAAGATTTATCAACCTATTGATTTCAGTTCAAAAAACCTATTGATTTGTTCCATCTTCATCCGTCGCAACCACCAGACGACCATTTTGGAGCAGCGAAGGAGGAAAGGGAAAGCGGCATTTGCCAATATGCGATTTGAGGCGTTGAATGTTTGGGTGTGCACTTCTACATCGGTGGCAACGCAACTCCATCTTCAAAAGGCTATATTCGTCTTTGATTGTGGCTTGTCCAAACTTGTTGATTTCCTCGATTACATCTTCGGAATCACGGAAGAAAGCAGTAGTAAATGAGTTCCAGTGCTTCTTGTTCTTCATATGTCTCGAATCGAAGTCCTGACTGATTACGTGAAGGTGGAATTGTCGCATTGATGGGGCCTGCAAAAAAGAGTCAAAATGTTATTCACATAGATAACTTATTGGTAGGGCCCATTTGGGAGCCTGATTATTTTTTGCATTTTGGATTGTGAACTGTAGATTTTGGATTATGGTCAGAATAGAATATTAATCTGTAGAGTATTTGGAGATGTGTGCAGAAAAGTTTCTGCAACGGAGCTGTGTGGGAGTAATCATCAAAATAAATTAGCATCTCTAGGGCTAATTATCAAATTGTGTCTCCATTGTGTGGTTTTGCATTCGTATTCTCCTAATTTCTGCCAAACAAACCACAAAATGCTTGCGAAAGCACAAAATGTATTCTCCTAACTTCTGCCAAACATCCAAAATGTCAAACCACAAAATGCAAAACATGAAAATGGAGCTCCCAAACGTGCTAATAATTTGTATGAAACCAATTCAAAGAGAAGCACAGCAGATTACGATTTATGACTTGCTACACATCTAGGTTGCGTTTAGCTTTATGGATTTGAAATGTGCAAGGATTTGGAGTCCAATCACTCATAGAGTAACTTCAATTTAAATATGAGAGTTGTACCGGAGGATTTCAAGATCAAATCCAAGAGCTTCATCATGGTGAAGGTGAAATAACTATTTCTAAGTAGTACGTTGAAATCTTTCATGCCAAGGATTAGAGGTGGCAATTTTGAACCCAACCCATGAACCCACCCAAACCCACCCACCTAAAACCCAACCCAACCTACCCATATTATAATATGGGTTGTAAATGGGTGAACCCATATTTACTCATATTTAGATGGGTTTGCCTGGGTTCAAAATGGGTCCAAAATGGGTTGGTCTCAAAAGTTAAAACTAGTTTCCCACACTCCCACCCACGGTACTCACTCTCTCTCTCTAGTCTCTACAATGGACTATTTCCCATTAATCCGTGAGTACACGAGGGACAAGGTAACAAAATTACCTTTGCAATCGTGGTTTTAGTCTATTTGTTCAAAACAAAACAAAAAAAAAATCGACGCCATATGATGATTAAAAAGTATATTAAGAGGTGCTTTGGATTAAATAAGCAGTTAATTGTTTTGTCTTTATTTAAAAAATTGCATTTGTTAATTTTGTATCGATTTTTTTTGGATAATTGGTCTGTCACAACGAGAGGAATCTAAAATTATAAAAATTATAAAAATATTTAAAAAGTTCACTAAAGACAACAATAATCCAAATATTTGTGGATTATTGAATTATTTGTCTTTATTCACAAAAAATTTGGCTTAGTTAATAATTTTTTATTTTGTAGATTCCTCTCGTCGAGACTATCCAATAATGCACAAATACCCAAAAAAAAAAATCGAAAGTTGGCAGTTTTTAATCATCATATGGCGAATATATGTATCATTTTACGTAATTAACTTCACGTGCTTTGAATTCCAACAGTTTTTTGTTTTTTTAAGTAAAGATTTGTATGTACATTTATCTCTGTTTCTCTCTTATATACCGTTGACCGTTGACCTGTTTTGTATGGGCCAATATTTGTATGTACATTTATCTCTGTTTCTCTCTTATCAATTTCGGTTAGCATGTACCCATCAACAGGTCAACGGTTGACATGATTTTTATTTTCTTTCGATTTTTGATCCAGTATGCATACACATTGTCTCTGCTAGCTTGGGCAAAGGGATTGTCGGTTATATAGAGAGACTTCAGTTTCAATTCCAAACCATGGGAATAAAACAGATTGGGTTGGGTTGGGTTGGTTTGGGTTTGACTTAACCCATATTTGATCCACCCATATTCAACACACTTAATATTGGCCCATATTCAACTTGCCCATATTCAACCCATAACCCATATCAACCCATTCAAACCCAACTCAACCCACCCATTTGCCACCTCTACCAAGGATAGTCCTTCAAGCTATGACGACCTACTATAAAGGCAACTCTTCCACCCTAGCCAACTTGCCAACATTATTTGGATATAGAAAGGAAAATGCTAAAATAGGCCCAGTGGACTTGTGTTAAGGTTTAAAAAATGTATAAAAGTAGGTGTAGATGTATTGAAAAGTGTAAAAGGTGCACTGGAGTTGCATTTTTTTTTCCCCTATACTTATTGTGAGCCCAGTGGGCTCACAATATCAAGACCCAATTAACCATTAGCAAACCAGCAGGGGGAAAAGATTACACACCGA
This sequence comes from Vaccinium darrowii, assembly GCA_020921065.1. NCBI lineage: Eukaryota > Viridiplantae > Streptophyta > Magnoliopsida > Ericales > Ericaceae > Vaccinium > Vaccinium darrowii. The sequence goes on along the minus strand of CM037159.1, from coordinate 5,172,523 downwards.
ATGATACCCCAGACGGAAAATTAGCGTGTTATCTTCACTTAAATACTTCCCAGCCCACTTCAAGCCCACATCATGCATTGTCCTTAACAACTGAAGGTTTTCTTTCCTCACATCTGCAAGACGGTCAAGACCTTCGTAACGTGCCAGCACCAAAATGTGCCTTTTTGCCTGCAGAGAGGAATGAAATTTTAATTTGCCATGAGCTCAAAACTAAACTCTGAGAGAGAGAGAGAGAGATTGAGAGAGAGAGAGAGAGAGATTGAGAGAGAGAGAGAGCTCATTTACTTTTGGATAAGCATCATTCAGTACAACAATTTCATCCGATATCTCCATCACATCACTCTTACTCTTCTCAGGATTAATGGCAATGCGATAAAGAGCTTGGGCCCAAAAACCCCAGTCCTTAGACGAACTTCCATTATTCTTTTCATTTTCAGCATCGTCACTCCTATCCCCAGCACCAGTTGTCTTAGACTCCTGTTCTTCATGAAATCCCTTGCACTTTTTATTTCCCTCGGATTCATAGACACCCTCTCTCTTGACCTTTTGATCAGCAGTGGAAAATTGATTCATATGACTCCTCTTGAAGTCAACTGGAGCCTCCAAATGAATGGACCCAATCTTCTCTTTTGGTTCCTTATTCAATGTTTCTTGGGACCTCACTATAGATGCAAAACCTTCAAAAAGTGACGAGTAAGCCTCACGAAGAACTTCACCACCCTTAATATAGTCATTGTTGAGAAAGTTTGGTCGTTTTGGGTTCATATTTGGTCCAAGAACATGTATGACATGGGTTACACCTTCTCTACAAAACAAGGGAGAAGTAGATGGAAGAGGCACCGCCACAGATTTTCCAGGAGCCAGTGATCCAGCTCGTTCCATGGTTGCAGTCTCTAGGGACGGACCTGCTGCACCAAATATAGCAGCATTCACTCCTCCACCCCCAGGTTTCAGCCGCCTGCGAAGAGATTATTTTTCAGTTCATCTCTTGGTGAAGAAATAACAAAGTTTACTGCCTTTCAATGTTTTACTAAGATAGTAACAAAGCAGGCCAAATATCCTACTATACTAAACGGCAGACAAGCAACCAGACAAAGCATAAAGAATTGCATTTGGCAGCAAAAGTTTGTGCTGCTGCAGCACTGCTCGACCACGAACAATAAGTCTATGCTCTGGAATGGCATTGGCACCAAAGACTTTGATTTGTTTGGTCTTGTTATTAGTAGGGAAATTCTCATGATAGTTTGTATGAATTAGGGTGATAAACCTGTACAAAACTGTTCAGGCCTTAGGAAGATCCAGAACAGTGGAAGGTCACGACTACAATCTTTTAATACATTTTGGGTCACAACAGGCCATTGGTGGATGGAGACCAATGGCAGGTCACAACTACAACATTTTTTAATAGGTTTTAGGTTGTGACGGTTCTGGTCTAACCAAACAATTAAAAAACAACAGCAACTACAATGATTATGGACTAAACATATTGTTACCATTCGACGGTGATATGCAATCTTTGAACACCATAGCTTGGATAACAACATAACCACTTGCTGAAGGTTGTGCATATATAACTAAAGAACAGTGGGTAAAAGCTTACCAGTTAGCAGCATTTGCTATTACATTGCAGCGTAAACCTCCTTCTGAATAGAGCCGAGTTATATCTCCCACAAACGTCAAGAATTTTCCAGAATCTATGTTCTTTTCTCCCGCTTTAGCCCTAACCAAGGACAATATCTTTGACCCAGAGGACAAATCTACCAAAACAAGCCTAGCATTGCCATGCTTAGTCACAAACTCCAAAACTTTCTCAACAATAATATCAGCTGCCTTCTGAAGGTCAAACTGAAAATCGGCTGTTGAAATAGATGGAAATGCCAAAGTTGGAATATTTTCCAAAGAAGAAGTGCCTTCAAGAGAACCTAACGCCAGATCTTCACCTCTTTTTACCTCTTCATCAGCAATTACCCTAATATCCTCTTGTCCCATAGAGGAGGAATCATTTTCCTTGGTGACATCATTGGTAACAGAATCTTTCAAGCTATCTATTTTAGAAACTTCATTAACAGGGGAGTCTACTTTTTTAAGGAACTTCATTATACCAAGTTGAACTTTGGCATCTGGATTCTTTTGGCCGCCGAAACTCCCAGATGGAAGGGTATCCTGTGGACCAAGCGCTCTGTACGTACTAACAGCAGCTTGAACATCACTTTCACTTTGGCAAAAAGTGATCCTAGAAAACCCTTCGCTCAATTTAGGCAACTCCTTCTTTTGCAGCATTCTATTCACAACAGCAGCAGCTTTTCCACCTTGTAATTTTCCTTCGTGCCCCACCCGCTTTACAGAGCGAGATATGCAAAGCTTGGCAGGAAGATCAAGTACCACAGCATGCACGTCTACTTGGCCATTGCCAAGCTTCACAAAGTCTGCACGCTGTTCTCTATCAAGATTGCATCTGTCGATGAATACACTTTTACAATCTTTCAATGCAGCAGCTGCACTTGTAAGGCACTGAGTTTTTGTTCCAGCTTTACCATTACCAATAGTGTCCTGTACGTCAATGCAAAGGGAGTTTAAGTAAAGTTCTTGGCCTCGTCGGTGCTTATGGCAAATGTGCTATAATAAAAGTGTCATGCCCACGATTCAAGCCAACAATGAATTCATCACTGCTGAGCATGGTCAAACTAACTCTCAATGGCCATGTTTAACTTAAACTAATGTAACTATGTCTTTTCCCTAAATTTAGATCACAGCAGAAAAATTAGTGTTATAAACTTCTGAGCCATAGATATTTCCCATAAACTTCTATGCAAAGCTAAATCTAATAGAGCTTCCCACAAACACTAGTTATAGGAAGAACCCTTAAGAGTCCAACGATGTAGCAGGAGGTAAAAGGAAAGAAGGATTTTAGAATCTTGAGTAGGTGAGCAAAGAAACATAAAGGATTTGGGACTATGGGTACAGACAGAGGGTCTCTACCGGGGTGTACAGATCACTTTGGGGCCGTCTATGACTGTTTTTCTCACTACTTTCTTTTCATAACTAAGAAAGCTTAGAAACCAAAGAAACTGAGGGCTATGAATGAAATTTCTTTTTCTTGAGTTCGTATTTTGATGGGCTATGTCTCTATATCTAAACTTATACTATTAATCAAACAATTCTCATAAAATCTCATCATTTTTAATGAAAAACAAAAAACAAGAGAGTCCTAGTGTGCAAGCTGGCCCGGATACTCTGAGTTGCTAAGAAAGTAAGAGAGTTGTATATATCAACAAATCACTCACTCTAAACAGGCTATAAAACTGGCAATCTGTGCTTATATTGTGAAATCCATGCATAATAAACAGGTTTTAAAGGATGAATATGAAACTGAGTTCGGCATTTTGTCAAACACCTGACGACCCCTTGTAAAAGAGAGAGAGAGAGAGAGAGAGAGAGAGAGAGAGAGAGAGAGAGAGAGAGAGTAAACCTGGCATATACGGACCCAGGGCCGGGTCGAGACCCGCATGACGTGGTCGCAGAAGGTGGACTTGCCACTTCCTGGTGCACCCACCAGAATCACCACCATTGCATTCCTCTTCTCTTCTTCACCTTCTCCAACAAAACAACAACATACCCATTGTCAGAGATAATGTTTTCTACTAGCTTAGCTTAGTAAAGTAGAAGTCTGAAGCGCATCTTTGACATTAGTGTATTGAACTTCATTGTCAACTCTCTTTTTGGTAATAAAACTACTCAATCACCAAGAACAAAAAGAAAAAAAACATACCCATTACACATGCATATACACAAATTTCTCATAGATGTATACATATTTCTGTGTAATTACGGGTATCAATGACTGAAAACCCTAAAGCAGATGGAATTTGTGAGTAAGCGTACCCTTGGAGGAGGAATCGCCATCAACGTCCATCGGTTTTCACGTACGTTGTTAAATCACAGATTCCAATCCTCGGTTTAGAACCGATTACGGATTACTACTAATCTGGGTTTGGCATAGGCGCATAGCATTTCCGGTTCTAGGATCTTCAAAGTTCAAAGTACCAGCGTCGACCAGCTGAGTGCTGGGACGTGTTTGGTTACGCTCCTAAAGTTATCCGTGGAAATTGCCCCTCTGAGTTGGATTGCAAATGAATCAAACAGCTCGGTGTTGGACTCGTTTTGCGTTCGGTTCGGTTCGTTAAGATTTTACTAAGCTTGAGCTTGAGCTCGAGTTCGCAAAAAAATTAATAAACAAGCTCGAACATTATTTGCTCGGGTTCGAAAAATGAGTAAACAACTTTAAATTTTTTAATACCCATTGTAAAATCTTAATAATTTTCCGCCCCCTTTCCTTCGTGATAATTAAGTAATCTTAAAAAATGAGTAATTATTAAGTGGTCTTCAGGCACTGCCACGTATTGTTCCAACACTCTTATCTATCACACAAGTCAATATAGTCCATACATTTAGTATTGGGTCGAACAAAAATGTGTGGTTGATAAGGGAGTTGGTACCATATGATGGTGCCCACTTAGTACTTAGGCTCCGTTTGCTTTGGGCGGAAAACGTTTGCTAGGAAAATATTTTTCATGGAAAACATTTTCCAGTGATTGGGTAAAAAAAAAAAAAGTCAATGGAAAACTTTTTCCAAAATAAAAAAATCAAAACGAAAATGAGACGAGGCCTTGAAAATGTTTTCTGGATTTAAGAGGTGGAAAACATTTTCCACTAGGCTCTCTGCCTCTGCCCCTGCCCCGTCTTCCCCGATCGAGTCACGGATTCCCGACTCACCGGCACAGGTCCTCTCTCTCTCTCTCTCTCACACACACACACACACACACACGATGAACTCTTTGATGGCACAGTTTGCAAACCAAATAAGTCAAGCCCTCATCACCGCATCCAAACGCTCACTCCCGCCCCGTAAATGGACTCCTTCGCTGGAGCAAACCCTCCACCAACTAGTATACGTATGCTCGGTCTAGGATTTCAATTTTGCAATCATCTGAGTACAATATGAAATTCTTGTCAGCAAATTTTGGAATTGCTGCTGGGTTCTGTTCAATATGAAGCTAGAAACGAATTTATTGAGCTTTTCATGTTATTGAATTGATTTTTGTTTTATTGGACTGGTAATTGATTGATTTTTTTTTTTTTGCTGGAAACATGTTAGTTTATAGATATGGGTTGAGTTTGAAGTCAATGTGCCCGGGTTTCAAATTCCATTGTGTGCCCACCAAATGTTTGACAATTTGCTTAGGCTACCATTCTTCTGATATTTTCTAGTTAGATATGGATGGTATGTCGGGAACGGGCAGCATTAGGTATGGTTAGCATGAATTGGGAAAATCCTGGGACATTAGGCCACGTTGATGATGGTTTATTACACTTCCAAGGTTGGCCAAACCCCCTCCTCTGACCAATAAATGAGCAGAGCATGAACATAAGCTAGACTTCGATGTATCTGTGTTGGACATATAGGTTAAACGCGACACACCGAGAATACGCTAGGTGGAAAATGTAATTAATTTTAGCAACTTTTAAAAGGTGGACACAACGGGGACATGTTGAGGACATGTGAGTCTTAAGTTAGCATGGATTGGGACATGACAAAAATTGCAGATTGTAATAATAGTTGTGGTTGTTTCTGAAGTCAATATTAATATGGCTAACAACTTCAAATTAAAAAACATCAAACATTCATATTGACGTGTGTTCCGTAGTGTCCGTATCCATATTAATTTAGAATTATCGCGTCCTATATCCGTATCAATTTTTGTGTGCATTTTTATGTCTATATCCATTAGCAAATTAGCAATAATCTAAAAGTTACATTTTGAAGGGTTGTCTTACACCAAATTAATCTGAGTTTTTTTGTAGAATATGTTTGAAGTATTATGCAAAAAGTTATCAATAGCCTGCATCATTATTAAGCTTTTTATAACAGATCATCAAATCATGGAAACTATAATTACTGATTTACTGGTGGGAAGGGGTGGGAATGGGTACTAAGTTGAGTTTAATATGTGTTGAAGGGAAGTCATGGTGGTTTACGTTTTGTTTGTCACTAGAACCAGAATTTCCAGTTTTCCAACTGTTCTGACTTTGTAAGTATCGACGGACACTATATAAGAACAGGCATTCTAAATAAATGGATGAAGCTCATTTTTTAAGAATATCATTCAAAAATATGGAATGCGATTGGGAAAAGTCCTCTAAGCTTGTTTTATTTGCTAGTTCCTACGGACACTATATAAAAATGAGGAATTATTAAGCGGTCTTGAAGCACCGTCATGTAGTATTTCAACACTCTTATCTTATCACCACACAAGTCAGTATAGTCCGTACATTTAGTATTGGGCCGAACAAAAATATGTGGTTGATAAGAGAGTTGGTACCATATGACGGTGCCCACTTAGTACTGTGTTCCAAACAAATATATGATGGATAAGAGAGTCGGGGACCAGGTGCCAATGCTTAGGACTCCCAAATGACTTTTCCTTAACTGCCACTGCTGCCGCGTGGTGCTTCATGACTTTCATTTACCGTCCATTGGCCTGTTCTCCAATAGATCTTATCAAAATTGGATAAAATCAAGGTGAAGAAAGTTGGTAAAATCTTAGATTTTTTAATGCAAAAATCTAAGATTTTATCAACTATCTTCACCAATAGATAAAATCAAGGGCTTGATTTTTATCAAATCTTGATAAAATTTAGATAAAATCTATTGGAAAACAAGGCCTAAAAGATTTTATCAGATGAGGAGGGTTGATAAAATCTCAGCTTTTCTAAAATGCAAAAAAATTGAGATTTTATCAATCCTCATCCTCATTTGATAAAATCACCTGATTTTATCAAATCTTGATTTTTTTTAAAAAAAACTCAGCCTAAGAACCGTATTTTGGACTTTGGGTGGAGTCCATACTAATGTGTGGTAAAGAATTACTCCGGAGCATCATGTGATAGTGTTTCATAGACACTAACTAGTAATTTTCCACTTTGTATATTAACAATGCTATGGGTATACCACTCATGCACACCAAATTCACACTAAGCTGGCTCTTACATGGAAGAGTTTAACTCTTACACAGAAGAGTCTAACTCTTACCTGGAAGAGTTAATTTAGTGTGCATTTAGTGTTCGTAAGTCGTGTACCCATCGCGTTTTCTCTCCGTATATGCTTGCCAGCTGGCAGTAAAATTGTGGCTTGGCTCAAATCGGAAAGTTCACCTCGGGCCTTAATACTGTTTACTTTGCCATGCTCGAGGAGGTCATTTTACCCAAAAAAAATCATATCGATCGGACAAACGGTAAGGATTTCTATGTATCACGTTTGTCTTGTAAAAAAATAGACGGTAAGAATGTCTATTGCATGACTGATCTACACATTATGGGTGTGTTTGGAACTTGAGGAAAGTGAGAGAAAAAAAAGGAAAATTAAAATTTTTCCCTCTTCTTGTTTGATTTGGGGAGAAAGAAGAGGGAAAATAAAAAATTTAAGTATTGTAAATAGTGAAATTTTCCTCCCACTTTTCTCACATTTTCCTCTCACTTTATTTTCTCTCATTTTCCTCTCTCTTCCACATGTTCCAAACAAACCCTATAAGCTCCACAAATTGGACCATTAATTGGATCTACAAGATCTTCAATTTTAATAACCTGAGAGCAGCCCAGTCCGTCCTTAACTCATAGAAGCTGTTTTCTGTTCTTTCTTCCAAGTGTTCTCTTTTCTCTTTGTACTCCATATTTCTTGTCGCTTTCATTATTCACAACACCTTTTAAAATTATGTATTTATATTTTCAAATGTATAATTTACACATATTCAATCTGAATCTCATTTGATAGTTCTCGATAATTTCTATTAGACAAAGTATTCAAAATTGTAAGAAGATTATAAATTGAAAGACATGAGCAATTAAAAAATGACATGTATGCATACAAATGGACAAGAAAATCTGGACGGAGAGCATAGTAGTTTGTACCAAAAAATTACATGTAGTGAGTTTATGTATCAACTTTGTCAAACTTTCTGGAACGCGGTGTTTGACAAAGTTGATACAAACCAATTCCAATTGCTTAAAATATTAAGCTCGATTTATGTAGTGAGTTTATGCAGACGATGATGGATTTGGTTCTTTTTGAGAAACGCTTCGAAGGATTGACTTTCCAAATTCCAGATATATATAAAAAGAATGCCAAAAGTTGATGGGAGGAATGATTCTCTAAAGGGTAATGAATAATCAAATTCGCGCTCATCTTTTTGATAAATGCACTCCATTTCTTGTCTATTAATGGAATTTTTATATGCAAAAAATTTGAGTGCATTCACCACAAAAGAGATTGGAAATCACACATTCATACTGCAAGTAAATTACTCCTGTAACTTATTTTACTCTATTCACATGATCCAGTTTATCCTTTTTCTTTGTTTTGTTGGTAAAATGAAGTAGTAAAGTACCAATCCCTTAGTTGCTATTGTAACAAATCCAAATAAACAAAAAATGCCTTCGATTTTATAACGACAACAAGCACCTACATATTCCTCCCTTGTTTTGGAAATACTGAACATTTAGGATACAACGTTTTGCTTAAGGAAGGCTGCTAGAGGGCAATTCTTGCAAACATGCACACAAACATGAAAGAATTGCTGTATTTAGCTTAGGACAAGAAACAAGGGCCCTAACTAAAATCGGCTGCAATCATGATATAAGATTTTAACATCCAATATTGATACTTACCAATGTAAAGTCTAATAGACTAATACTATCCAATAGCAGCCGATGCATGGCCATATCACCAATAGTCCATTACAAACATATTTCGCTATTTAGAACCCAGCTTGCACATATTAAGGCGCCGTTATGTCCCTCAAGCAAAACTGCTTGCCCATCATCTCCGGTGTACACTGTACACTTGTACAGGTGCCACTGGATGGAAGTTGTAAGTTGATAACTGAAGCTACAAGGGGCATACGGCGCAAGGGGCTATGAGTAAAAGCTAAAAGCACCCTCCAACACGAGATGCAAGAAGCAAAAATTTCCCCATGCAAGCTGTAACAAACATGGCCTGATTTTTACTACTACTTGCTGAGCAACATGACAATTGCACTTGAACATGTTGCTTTATCATAATTGTTCGAAGACGAACACCCTTTGCACAGTTCAAATTAAAACTGCAGGTTTTTACCTTATGCTCCTCTGCTTAGAACCCCGCAAGATCAAAATGATTCATCTCCTCGTCAAGTAGCAAATCGAAACATAAATCAAAGAAGCCCAAATGACAATAAAACAACCAAAATGATATTATCAGCCAGACACTGAAACTCTCATTAGATCCAATCAACCAAATTCAGCACAAAGATAGTCAAGAACTAAAAGCCAATTAGCTCCATGAGAACCGAGGAGTCAAAAAACCAATTGCAATAAGCAACAGCCTTGTAACCCTCAAAAAGCTTGAAATGACAATAACGGATAGATCGCTAGAGCGAATTTGATTAATTACAACAAAACTCTTTGACCCGGAATTTGGAATATCCTACTTTCATGCAATTCACGAGGCTCAACAAGCAATTGATATTTCGGTGGAATACTCTTTGTTTCCTTATTTCCAATTCCAGCGATGCCATCAAGAGCACACAATGCATAAGCTGAGAACCAGGGAGTCGAACACTAATTGTGAAAAGCAACAGCTATGTAAACCCTAGAAAGGAACTACACTATGGAAAGATCGCTAAATCCAATTTGCTTCAGCAGAACCAAGACCTCAAAACAGCAGCTAAGTAAAACACTCAAAAGGTTTGAAATGATGACGAATATGGTCAGTGTTCTAAAACCCGCTAGTAGCTAGTCTGGCAGAGAAGTCGCGCCTAGGGCTGAGGCACCAACTAGTCGGCCGCCCAAGGCGTTGGATCACCGCCTAGCGACTAGGCGGCTGACTTTTGGAACACTGACACAGCTAGATCACCAAAGCCGATTTGCTTCATTAGAACCAAGGAGTCAAAACACTAAATGCAAAAAAAAAAAACAGCTTGCGAAAACCGTCAAAAGGGTCGAAATGATAATAACGGATACATCACTAAATCGGTAACTCCAATTTAATTCATTAGAAACAAGGAGTTCAAACACAACAAATGCATAAAGCAACAGCTTAATAAAACCCTAAAAACAAGGCCCGAAATGACAAGAACGGAGAGATCACTAACAACTGCAAGAGAAGAGAGACGACTACTTGGATCTCTGCCTCATCTTTCTACGCTTCCTCTTCAACCTCCTCATCCGCTTCTTCTTCCACTGTAAGAAACACCACACAGAAAAACCTTCGTCATACTTACAGTATATACAGAACGAAATGTGAATTGAATCGAACAAAGGGAGAAAGAGATTGGTTTTTATCAACGCGATGAAGGATCTTAGATCTTACCTTGGCTCTCATGGCGACTGTCTTTTGGCTTCTGAAACCCTAGAAAGATCAGATGCGAAGAAGTACTTCTACAGCTGAATAGCTGATGAGTGACGCCGACTTGAGGAAAATTGATGAAGCCCTAGGCCCTTTTTCTCGAGCTGGGCTGATGGAGGGTAAACGGTTCGGACCATGGCCTGTGCCCACCAGGCCCACTTTTCATTTTTTTTTTTTTTTGAAAATGTCATCATATCATTTATAAGCCATCCGGCACCGATTACATTACATCAAAAGACAAGAATAAAACCAAAACCACTAACAGATGAAATGAGCACGGCAAAAGGCTAACAGGGCCACTGGCTCTCAGACGCAAAATATGTATTACAGAAATTCATTAGTACTACCGAAATAAGTATTTTTTTTTCTAATAAAACTATGGGTACACCATTTATTTAACACAGTATAGTAATTTATTTGAGGCGGAAAAGCCCACCGCAAATAATCTTTATGTGAAAATCAATTAGCCAGCACAAAACATAAAACTTATTTGTATTTCCTTGATTCTTTTATTTTGGTAACGACAAATTAGAGTAGTTGTCGGAAATAAGAGTTTAAAAATTTATGGATCTAACTTGTCTTAGAGTAAGCTTGGCGGTTCAGTTGGCTATCATTGTACACTTTGTGGCATATTTATGTCCAGTTTGATGTAACTCAGTGTGTATTCTTTTAACATATTTGATAACAAAAACGATTCTATGAATCTCTTATGTCATCCCTCATGTGTGCAAAATGAAGTCTATTATTTGTTTTTTTAACAATTTGAATTGTGCATTGGTACATATGGATTTGTAAATCATTCTTGCAAAAATTTAGATTGATCAAACATGATAAAAGATTAAACGAGACCCTCCTAATTCATCTACATCATTTTTTTTTGGGTAGAAACAACATATCAATATAATTCTCAGTTCAATACGCAATTGTTTTTCGCAACCAAAACAAATTATCTTTTTACTGATCTACAAAAGTTAGGATCTGCATCTCTCAGCATATAAAATATCCATAGTCAGCTAGAATTGGGTTTGGTGGGAGAAAATTCAGATTTTCTTCCACACAAAATGAAGATCAAAGAATATCCATAGCCTGTTTAAACACAACAATCACTTGCATTTTTAATTCTTTTCATTACAGCTTCCTTTGTTTATTAGTACCTTGTTGTGCTCAAGTAATTCATGCTATTCAGGTCATCCAAGACTTCATGCCTATGTCAAAGATGCATGTTTTGTGTTGTCCATATTATTAGGCAAACTTTTTATCGTGGTTGGAGATGATAAACAAAACATGCCAATGGTGAGTTGTATAATCTTGTCAGTGGGAGAAAATATGGCGGCTTCAAATTGTTAAAGCAGAATAAAAAAAAAATAGCTTCGATAGCTAAGTGCAGAATGCAGATGCTCCTCTGGGTAAGGTGCTTAAGAACAGACACGTACAGTTGATGATTTATCAGTTTTAGTTCTTAAGAATAGATACGGTTCTTGATGATCTGTTTTATCTCCTCTGTAATAGGTGAGACATCAATGATCAGAAGATATTGTAGGAGTGGGAGATCAAAATATTGAATTGCAGCTATTATTTTTGAGACCCTTTGATTGGAGGTGGGATTGGGATTAGGCACTATCGTCATTATTTTTGATGAAGGTACAATTTATTATTAACTATTTTTTTTTTACTACTTGAAAGAATTGTTTTATAGCTTAGAAAAGACAAATTTATTACTTTTTGGGGATTAGTATTGAGAATTGAGAGATTTTTTTTTAGTTGTTTTATTATTAAAAAGGGTGAGTTCGTTAATATAAGCCACCTTTGGTTGTTTTCATCACGTATTTGGTTGAATAGTTATTGAATGGGTGTCGGTGAAATGATCATTCAAATCACGGGTGATTAATAGTCATTTTCTCATATGTGAGGAGGTATTCGTCATTTAGGCAAACCTCAAGGAGTGTTACAGAAATTTACCATTTCTTCTGTGTCCTTGTGCTTGAAAAACTTGGTCAATCATGATACAATGGTGGAATTTGGTTTGGGTTTTCCAGCATTTTGAAAGCTATGTGGTGCTGGTGGTGTAATTAATTGCAAGTTTAATAATTTGGGAAAATATTGTTGCTTTGTGTCCTGTTATGTGGTGTTATGGTCCCCATGTGGAAATTGCTTCCATAGAGTTCTGTGAGATGGTTATATACAAGATAGCTACCTGCGTTACATTCATTTAAGATGTCAAGAAATTTATTGTGCAGGGTTTTAAGAGCGTATGTTGGAATCAGAAGACTCCATGGAACCAAGCACCTTCATTTTTCAAGCTCAATGATGTGGTGTATGTTCTAAATGGGGTTGGTGCTGATTCTTGTGTTTTTTTGCCGCTTTTGTAATCCTTTCTCATTGTTTGGGGTCTTGCCAAATTTCTCGAGTTGTCTTTTGTTGCAATGATGATCACTCATGCTGTTTGTTCTCAAAGCACCCGTTTCGAATTTAATGCAATCTTTTTTAGCTGGGGAAAAAAGAAGAAGAGCCAAATGGCTTTTGCAGTTTTACCTAGGGGAAAAAATTCAAGCAAAGTTCCTAAGCCCTATAGTGATGGTATACAATCACCTTAAGTTAATTAATCGAAAACACCACGTGCAATGCACGTGAGCAACCACTAGTATATAAAATAGGGAAAATCTTTTAATTCGCAGCCTAACAACATTCTTACTTTTCCAACTAATGTGCATTGCAGTTGTATTAAGGAGACAATATGTGATTGGAATTTATAGTATTTTCTAAACACGGGAGAGAAGGAAGATGATTTTTTTTTTTCCACTTCTCAATTCTCTTTCGCAGTAACGGCAGGACACCAAAGATGGAGGATTAAGCAAAGTGTGCTTTCAAGAGAAAAATTACCTTACTTTTCAAAATGCTGTCACTGGTTTGATGTTCTCTGTCTTATCCGCCACGGCGCCACAAGAGCGCACGTGAGAGAGAGAGAGAGAGAAGAGTGAGTTCAATTTTTCTTCCCATGTGGTTTCGCAGGAGGTCTGGGTGTTGCGGTAGCATTTTTGGGTTTATGATGCTTTTTCTTGAGACTCCAATTCCATGGTAGTTTAGTTTGATGAAACTTTGGCTATTTAGATGTTGATTTCTATTGGCATTCCTTGCTCTGTTTCTTTGGATAAACATTGGTTCCCAATTTCTCTCAGTACGAACAGATTTTTGTGGAAAATTTCTCTACTTCAAAACATGACCAACAAAAAACCTTATGCCTTGTATTTTAATTCATGATTATCCTCCAAATGTAAAGGCAATAAGAAGCATGTGATGCATGGAAAATGTTAAGCTAAATGCACATGAGATGCATATACCTTTCAATCCAATTCCAAGCATTTTGCACGGCAACCCTTCTAGACTTGACTAAGCAAAACTACCTTCCAAACTCAAATGGAAAAGAAAAAATACAGACCCCAATAGTTTGTTGGTATGCGGAAATCACCAGTTAACCTAACAATGACCACTAAAAATATCTAGTGTAGCATCATCCCAGTAGTTTCTCTTATGGAAAAAACATCATAGACTTCCAATAGCTAACAAAAATTTCCCAATCAACAAAAAATGAGACTACCATTGGGTGGGGCCTCCATCATTGCAGCTCGCCAAGAAAGACCGGATTGAGCCTAGCTACATGCCAAACTTCCAGATTACTATCATGCATAGTATACTGAAACAAGTTGAAACAGTCAAAAGGAAGTTAAAGCTCCTATCGGGACCATGGGCCACCTCTGAGCCCCCAAATCGGATCATATGATTTGTTCAATTTGTAATTGTCTTTGAGTTGCTCATTCATGAAAAATTATACAGATTTGAAAACTATACCATCATGATTTCATTTCATTTGTCTTGGAAAGTATACACCGTATATATTATTGATGTCAAATGTATCGAAATAACGATTATACGATTATCAGATCAGTCTAACAGTTTTCAATGACCAGTGCATACAGGGTTCCAAATTGCAAGCACTTAGGACCACAAACTCAGTAAGACTACGTGATAACGGGCAGCCATTGTTTTGGACAGCAACATAACATTATGAGTAGATGCACAAAGCATTGGCATCGCTTTTTTTTTTTTGGCTATGCAAAGAATATATTAATCTTTGAAAACGAAATACAAATGAATTACAACCATTGGCATGGTTGCAAGTATTTTCTCATTCCCATAGCATCAGAATCGAGCCTCAGGGCTCTGTGTAAGCAACAAAAATTGAGTTTTCCCTAAAAGATGAGATGGTACCCCAAAAGAGTGATCACATTTTCTTTTTTCAATCATCCGAAACACGTACAATGAAGTTCAAGGGCATTAAATTCGGTAGAAATTGTTTACCTACTGTTTTTTTCCACTTGTTTTCATGTGTCATTCGAGCCAACATCTTATATCGTTCACCAAAGCAAGAGATGAGAGAAAAGGTAAAAATTTTCTATGGACCTTGTTGTGGGCATACATCTTCAAGACTAAATTGAAGACCGTTGAGTTTATGGTCCACATGCCCGAATTCAAGTGTTTTCATGCTTGTACGGACTACTCTAGGAGGGTCATTCTCTGGTGCATAGGTTACTTCACCAGTTTGAAGCTCTCTTTTTACCGCCAAGGCAATCAGGAAGTCGATATTTTGGCCAAACATGCAGCTTCTGTGCAAC
Organism: Vaccinium darrowii; assembly: GCA_020921065.1. Classification (NCBI taxonomy): domain Eukaryota; kingdom Viridiplantae; phylum Streptophyta; class Magnoliopsida; order Ericales; family Ericaceae; genus Vaccinium; species Vaccinium darrowii. The sequence continues at coordinate 5,157,415 of CM037159.1, read as the reverse complement.
ATGGTTTTGTTTTACCTATAGTATCCTGCCGAGTGTTTTTATTTATCTAGAGCTTTATTGTTTGATAGGGTTGGCTCAGTTACTACCTATGCCGTAAATGTGCAAAATGCCTTTGTTTTATGTGTGATATAATAGTAGGTGGTTTCACACACACACACACACAAACATAATAGAAGAGGTTTGTACTTGCGGAAAAAAATACTAACTACAAAGCAGTACTGTAAAAGCGTTTGAGCTCACAAAATTTTCTAACCAATCCCAAGCCCAATGAACAACCAAAATTTGCTGAACAAGGATGCAGCAAATTTAACTATAGTTGTTTTACAATATGATAACATTCAGCTGCTAGATGCTAGATCCATTCACACCGTCACCTCAACATCAGAATTGAGCCCCTTCCCATTCCACAGGACCACAGCTAAGCAACAAGTTGAATAACAAGAACATATGAAATGGCAAATGGGAACACAAATGTATTCAACCCAATTCGGCTTATAAAAAAGCCCGAGTGCAGTCAAAGCGAGAATGAAGGACTAGGGACAAAGATATTGACCTTGATGGGACAAAGATATTGACCTTGATGAGTCAAAGTCTTCAATCAATAGTCATTGCGCCTACCATTTGTATACCATTTGCCCAAATTAAGTACTGGTCTTTTATGACAATGATAACATGGGACCTGAGAGAAACTAATCACACATCAAAGGAAATACCATGGAACCTTCACAGAACTAGTTTCCAACACAACTAATTTTAACTTTTTTCAGTCGAAGTTGTATAAGAAAATACATTTATTAGTGCATTGAAAGTTCATTTTGATTTTGTGAAAATACATTTTCCGGTGGAATGTGCATAGATATGTGTGAAAGTTTATTGATTATCATGACCGATTTAATTTGTTATAATTAGATTTGGTCCACAACTTGGGTTGGCAGGATTATTATCAATATAGGAGGGTAAGCTTAGTTACATTTACGACGGGAGGAGTCTAGAAGTAAAAAATTATGACAAAAAAAAAGTTCATTAAAGACGGAAAAAAAATACCAAACAACTATCTTTTTGTCTAAGGTCTCGATTTACATGAACTTTTTTCAACTTTGGTCTATAGTTTTATACTTTTATGATTTCTCTACAAATGGTTATTAACCCCAAAGATTACAACGAAAATCTTAAACAAAAAATTAGGAAAAGAAAAAAGAAGTCATTTACACAAAAAACAAAAGAAAGACGGCCACCCTACTTAAGCCACATTCCCCATATCAGCAATTCATCTTCTATTTCCACCTGTTTCTTCACAACAACTAAAATCAAAGAAAATGAGAATTGATCTATGTACCTGTTTTTTCTCAATCACCACGCTCACAATCTTCTGCTTTATCACCATTCCAGTACACAGCCAATGTCTGGAGGATCAAAAATCTTTGTTGCTTCAATTGAAGAACAGCCTCCAGTTTGATCCAGATTCCTCTGTCAAGTTAGTGAATTGGACTCCAAGCAACGATTGCTGTCAATGGAATGGCGTGACTTGTGACCATTCCGGCCGTGTTACAGGTCTCGACCTGAACGCGGAATCAATCTCCGGAGGTTTGAACCACTCAAGTAGCCTTTTCAGTCTCAAGTTTCTAGAGAAGCTGAACTTGGCTTACAACAACTTCAGCCTCACACCAATTCCATCCAGTTTTGGAGTCCTCACCAGTCTGACATATCTGAATTTGTCATACACTGGTTTTGTTGGGCAGATTCCGACAGAATTCTCGCGGTTGACGAGGTTGGTGACGCTTGATATATCTACTGATTACTATTTTCTTGGAATTCGAACAATCAAAATTGAGAGTCCAAATTTATTCTCACTTTTCCGTAACCTTAGTGGAATTACAGAGCTTCGTTTGGACGGTGTAAATATATCAGCGAATGGGTATGAATGGGGTCAGGCCATTTCGTCTGCACTGCCTAACCTGCGAGTTTTGAGCTTGAGAGGTTGTTTTCTTTCTGGTCCTATTGATTCTTCCCTTCAAAATCTTCATTTTCTTTCTGAGATCAATCTCAATTCGAACAATCTTGCTTCACCACTTCCTAATTTCTTTGCGAATTTCTCATACTTGAAAGTGTTGAGTTTCATATCTTGCAACTTGTATGGGACATTTCCAGGCATCATTTTTGAGCAGGTACAAACACTTGAGACTCTAAATTTGGCAAACAATGCACTACTCGAAGGAACTTTACCTGATTTTCCACAAAATTTGTCCCTTCGAAATCTGGTGCTTAGCTTTACCAATTTCTCAGGGAATTTACCCCAATCCATTGGGAATTTGATGGAGCTAAGAAGGATGGAGATTCCCGGGTGTAATTTCAGCGGACCAATTCCAAAGTCGTTGGCAAACCTTAGTCACCTTGTTTATTTGGATTTTTCATCCAACAATTTTAGTGGTCAAATACCTTCCTTTCAGGAATCCAAGAATCTCGCTTACATTGACCTCTCTCACAATACACTAACAGGTGTAGTTCTTTCAACCCACTTTGAAGGCCTTTCGAATCTTGTGTATATAGATGTAGCATCTAATTCCTTCATTGGGAGTATTCCTTCTTCTCTGTTTTCACTTCCATCTCTGCAGAAAATTCTGCTTTCCAACAACAAATTTGGTGGTCAAATTACTGGGTTTTCAAATAAGTCCCTGTCTTCACTGGATACGCTAGATTTGAGTAGTAACAAACTAGAAGGGCCTATTCCCTCGTACTTCTTCGATTTTCTAGGGCTGAAAATCCTCTCACTTTCTTTCAATAATTTTAGTGGCCCCGTAGAGCTAGGAAATATTCAAAGACTCCAAAATCTTACGAGACTTGAGCTTTCTTACAACAACTTGATAGTCGACGTTCATGTCAATAATTCCACCTTGTCTTTCTTTCCCCAGCTTAAGGTATTGAGTTTGGCTTCGTGCAACCTGCAAAAGTTTCCTGCACTAATGAACCAATCAAGCATCATCCATTTAGACCTTTCTGACAACCAAATTTTTGGGGTAATACCTAGCTGGGTATGGAACGTCGTAAATACAAGTCCAGGTCTTGCGTATCTGAATCTTTCTTGTAATCTCCTTGTGGGTTTGCAAAGCGAATATATCATGCCTAGACTTGGCATTCTTGACCTTCATTCCAATCAGCTCGGCGGTGATATCCCATTACCCCCAGAAACAACTATCTATGTGGACTACTCCAGCAATAAATTCAACTCTTCTATCCCTGGTGAAATTGGCAACGGCATTACTTTTGCTAATTTCTTCTCTCTTTCAGATAACATGCTCTCTGGATCCATCCCTCCATCAATATGCAATGGGAGCTACCTAAAGGTTCTTGATTTGTCAAACAATAGATTAAATGGCACTATACCACGATGTCTGATTGATAAATCCACCGAGACTCTTGGGATATTGAACCTGGGGAACAACAGTCTTTCTGGTCATATATCGGGTACATTCCCACAAGGATGTGCTTTGAAGACACTGGATTTAAATAGGAACCGCTTGGAAGGGCCGGTTCCAGTGTCCCTGTCGAATTGCACAAATTTGGACGTTCTGAATCTTGGCAGCAACAAGATGAATGATAATTTCACTTGCTTCTTGAAATACTCGTCCAATTTGCGTGTCTTGGTCTTGCGGTCCAATGATTTCCATGGGGGCATCCGCTGTCCGGGAGTGAATAATAGCACGTGGCAAAAGCTTCAAATCATCGATATATCTTACAACAACTTCAGCGGTGATCTGCCTCCGTAATACTTCCTACTTTGGAATGCAATGATGATTGATGGAAGTAATCCAAAAGCACACCTTGATCACCTGCGTTACGAGTTCCTGAAGCTTAATAACTTCTACTATCAGGATCACGTAACTGTAACACTAAAAGGGCGAGATATAGAGCTGGTGAAGATCTTAACTCTGTTTACTGCCGTTGATTTCTCAAACAACAGTTTTGAAGGACAGATACCGGATACCATTGGGGCTCTGAGTTCCCTCCACGTGCTCAACATGTCGCGAAACGCCCTCTCAGGTCAAATCCCATCAAAACTTGGAAAGTTGACACAACTTGAATCATTAGACCTTTCATTTAAAAAGTTAAATGGGAGAATTCCGGAGACACTTACAGGCCTCACATTTCTTTCAGTCCTGAACTTATCACATAATCAACTGGTTGGAAGGATCCCGGAAGGCCGTCAACTTCAAACATTTTCAAATGATTCCTATCTAGGAAATGCAGGATTATGTGGGTTTCCTTTGAGCAATACTTGCAATGCACCGCCACCGGCACCATCAACAAAGCCAACACCAACATTTGATGAGGAAGAGATTAACTGGGTATACATAACTGCTACGTTGGGATATACCGTGGGGTTCGGAGTTATTGTTGGGCCACTTTTGTATTGTAAAAGATGGAGACAATGCTACTACAAACATATCGATCGAGCTATTTTGAGGATTCTCCATCACCAAGAGCGGCGAGCAAGACGTCAAAGAAGAAGAGACAACAGAAATGTGATTCGGAGACGCCAGCACCACTGAAAGGTAAGTGTTTGAAGAAAAGTGTTTTTGCGTATTTTACTGGGTTCACTTGTTTCAATAAAGTAAATCGGGTAAGGGCATTCCCCATACCTAAAATGTGCAAGCATAAAATGTTTTCAAAACGCCGTACGAATTGTGTATTATCTTTCCAAGTTTCTGAATTGTTTGTTGTATCATATGGAGAACAATAAGATGTTAGAACCTATTATTACTACAATAAGATTAGTGAATCATTTAGTAGTGTTACTGTAGAGATATGCATGCATCAATTGTCACGACATGGCAATCTATAAGATCTCATTAAGTGGTACGCATTGATGTTACTTGTTACATATCCATACGAGCTGTTCAAAAAAAAAAAGGGGAAAAAAAAAAAAAAAGCATATCCAAGCATTGGATCGTACGATTTTGGCAACGCTCAGTGCTACAGAAGCAAACTTCTAAAATTCTAATAGACGTACAAGATGGTGCATATTATGCTATTAATACTCTTTCTTTTCATGCATTCAACAGCGATTTAAGAAAATGAATGGAAATCAGATTTTCCATATCTCATTCAGGGAGGAAAGCACATCTAGTGATTCTATACGACCAAAAAGTTAGGGACGGCAAAACTACCGAAACGACAGATTCCCTGCTCGTTTCCTGTTTGTTTTTTTGATAACTATCGATGTCTGATCAGGATAATTTTTTTACTGGATGCTCGTCTTAACGATCCCTACAACACCTATGGTTCAGATCAACGGGTCACCGAGCGCAAAAATTGTATAACTTTTCTTGAAGATACTTTCAAATTACAGGGTCCTGAATTCTGAATGAAAATCAAACAAATTAGATCAATTACGTAAAATATCCAACGAGCCTGGTTTTTTTTAAGACCACTTGAATAATTATTTTAAAATTATTAAACGGCTCGGATCGTTTAACAAAACACAAAACTATGCCGTTTAACAGTGCACAACAGCTTCTGTGCGGCACATGCACATCAGCCTCCCCTCCTCCCATTGGGTTGCAATTGTATTAAGGAGACAATATGTGATTCGAATCTATAGTCTTTTCTAAACACGGAGAGAAAATACTTTACTTTGACAAACAGCGTTATCAGCCCTTCTTAGTGTTGTCGTTGATGTAATAGCCCAACTAATTTGTTAAAAGTGAATAAATCAATGTGAGTATCATTTCTTATTGAAGCAGAGAGGTTTTGTTTCCTCTTGTGGTTATGATTTTGCACTGGCTTTTGATACAAGCCAATTATGATGAATTACACTATGCTTTTGACCCCTCTCCATTTTACCAGAATCTCTCTTAACTTTTTGAGAAAAGAGAGTTTAATTTTCTTCCTCTGTGGTTTCGCCGGAGCTCTGGATGTTGCTGTAGCAGTTCTGGGTTTATGAGACTCCAATTCCATGGTAGTTTTGTTTGGTAAAACTTCGGCCGTTGAGATGTTGATTTCTATTGGCATTCTCTATGTGAGTGTGCTCTGTTTCCTTGAATAAACATTGGTTCCCTGTTTCTCAAAATAGAGATTGTTGTGGAAAATTTCTCTACTTCAAAACATGGCCAACCAAAAACCTTATGCCTTGTATTTTAAAACATGATTATACTCCAAAGGTAAAGGCATTAAGAAGCATGTGATGCATGGAAATTGTTAAGCTAAATGCACATGAGATGCACACGCCTTTCAATCCAATTCCAAGCATTTTTTTACGGCAAACCTTCTTTCCACATATTGAACCACTAGGCGGAGTATCTAGACTTGACTAAAATAAAATCACCTCCCAAACTCAATGGAAAAGAACAAATACAGACTCCACTGGTTTGTCGGTATCCGGAAATCGCAAATTAACATAACAATGACTACTAAAAATATCTAGTGTAACAGCATCCCAGTAGTTTCTCTTATGGAAAAAATATCACTAACAAAGGGAATTGATATTGGCACTCCCCATTTTGTCTCTGTTAGGTGAAGTTACTGAATCACCGTTGCACTTTTAATTACATTTTTCTCTTGCTTTCAAAATAAAAGGGCGGTTTAGTAACTTCACCTAATAAAGACAAAATGGGGAGTGCCAATACCAAAATGGAGAGTGTCAATATCAATTCCCCTAACAAAAATGGCAATTAAAAAAACATGAAACTACCATTGGGTGGGGCCTCCGTCGTCTCAGCTCGCAAAGGACGGGATTGAGCCTAGCAACATGCCAAACTTCCAGATTACTATCATGCAGCTTTCGTGCAACATGGTCTTGTTGAACCTAGTATCCCGCGGAGTTTGTCTAGAGCTTTATTGTTTGATAGGGTTGGCTCAGTTACTCCCTGTACCGTAAATATGCAAAATGCCTTTGTTCTCCGTGTAATATAGTAGATGGTTTCACACACACACAGGAAAACATAATAGGAGAGGTTTGTACTTCCGGGGAAAAAAAAAAAACAATTACGAAAGCAGTGTAAAAGCATTTGGGCTCACTAATTTTTTCAGTTGAAGGTGCATAAGAACATACATTTATAAGAGCACTGAAAGTTCTTTGGCACAATTATTACCAATATAGGAGGGTAAGCTTAGTTGCGTTTACGTACAAGCACATTTGGGATCAGGTGTGGGGAGCGAGAGAACGTAGAAGAATCTGAAGCTAGGAGTGTGTACATATATGTCGCATTGTGTATTTAAATACCAACGTAGCTTGTACAAGGATTAATTTGCCATTGGTCCTTGTATAAATAAGAAAATATAGTATCTTATCAATAATGGAAAGCCCAATAATGTAATTTGCATGCTTATGCGGTGATTTGAGTTAACTAGGTGTTTACCAATTTTTCCCTCGATCAAAATCGATAAAACAAAGTCAACAACCAAAACAAGGGCAAGCAATGCGGCTTGAATCCGTGGTTCCTCTCGCCGTATTTCAAGACTTCACCGGATGTAAAATGGCAAGCAGATCAAATGTGCCTGCCGATTAAGCCAGTGAACAGCATTCCACCTAGCGCACGAATGAAGATCAAATTTCTCCCTCTGCCTCCCTCGATCATTCAACCATCGCCTTAAGACACCAATAATGTGCCTGCCGGTTAAGCCAGTGAACAACATTCCGTGGGATTAGTTGATGTCTGTCGTTGATTTAGAGCTCAAAAGGCACGAAATCTGGTACTCTCTCTCTCTCTCTCTCTCTCTCTCTCTCAAAATACCGATCATGCCTATTGGCATACCTTGTATGGGCATGTACTTTGGATATACTGCATGCGTCCCAAACTGCCAGTCTTTTTCGTGCAAAGAAGTGTTTATATATTTTTTAATTTATATATAAAACAGGGGAAATCTTTTAATTTGAACTTTGAAGCCTGACATCATTCTTCATTTGCCAACTAATGTGCATTGCCATTGAATTGAGGAGACAATATGTGATTGGAATCTTTAGTCTTTTCTAAACACGGCGAAAAGGAAGATGATTTTTTTTTTTCACTTCTCAATTCTCTTTCGCAATAACGGTGGGACACACCAAAAAATGGAGGATTAAGCAAAGTGAGCTTTTCAAGAGAGAAAGGCCTTGTTTGATTGGGTTTTCCAAACGGGTTTTTGAGAACTGGACCTATTCGGTTTCCCCAAATTAGTTTCCCAAAATGACGGTTGGTTTCAAAAAAGTGACTGCTAGAGTGTAAGTACAATCATAAAAAGCACGTACAAGGGAGGGGGAGAGTGAATAAGAAAAGTCATGTTCTCATATATGGGCCCACCAACACTGATTTTTGTCGCATATATGGGCCCAACAAAACCTTTTTTTAGAAAACCAATTAGGAACCCACTTTTAAAAAAGTTCTGAAGACTGGGTTTTAGGAGCCCTAACCAAACATGGTGAAAATACCTTATTTTTCCAAATGCCGTCACCAGCCTGATGTTCTGTGTCTACTCCGCCACCACCACAAGAGCGCACGTGAGAGCGAGAGAGTAGTCAGCCGAAACAGATTAGTGATCGGTGCACCTTTTAACCAAGTAGAGGCTGAGACACACATGATGCGTGTGCAAGTTGAACTTTAATTTTAAAAAAAAAGTATGGGGTACACTTGATTTGAAAAAATATAAAAAAGTTCGACTTGCATCCATCGCCTATGCTCCGGCCTCTAATTAGTAAGGAAATGCCATTAAAATCGATCCAAAAAAATATTAAAAAGTTCGACTTGTGTCCATCTTGCTCCAGCCTCTATTTAGTAAGAAAATGCTATTAAAATTGAACAATTTTGTACATACAGTTTCGTAGTGAACAAAACACTAAATCATCATCTATGAATTCAATTGTACCCATAAAGCATAGTAAGCAACGCAATGCAAGGCAATGCCCCAAAAATCAGTCTTTCATTCTACTACGTGGCAACCCTATAACAACCCCCGTACAAATTAAGCTCTCAAAAAAGATTATTCCTGAGTTTTTTTTTTTTTTTGGGGGTAATGTAGAGTGTCAATCAAGGGGAATCGACCTTGTGAAAAAACATGAGATTTACAAAGAAAGAAACGTGAAGAAAAAAAATATGACCTTTGTAAAGTATGACCAATTTTTTAAAATAAGATTTTTTTTTATTGAATAATATGGTTGTTTGAGTTAGAGGAAAATTGGACGAAAATTTTCTTTTACTGACACTTAATAATTAATGTCCAACGAATTTTTGAAAATATGATTTTTTATTGAATAATATGGTTGTTTGAGTTAGGGGAAAATGGGAAGAGAATTTTGTTTTACTGACACTTATATAATTAATGTCCAACAAATCTCTACTTTGTTCATAATTTTAATTTTTAATTATAGAAAGTCATTTTTTTCAAATGCAAATTAAACAACGCCAAACAATTAAAATAACAAAATCAAAAAAGTTGCACACGATACTTGATTTTCAAGTAACATAATGCACATTGAAAAGCAAACACAAACAAAAAAAACTCAAATGTTTGTGTTGTTGTCTCAATTTTCGGGAAGGTGGTTCTAACCGAATCTATTCTTTGGATCAATACTTCTTCCCCATTTCATTATCTGGTTCTCTCTGTCCCATCTCATCAAAAGCAAAGGAAAGGGAGAGAGTTTGAAGTTACTATACCGCATCATGCATTATTCATAGAAGACAAAAAGGCAAAAAAGGGTCGGGTAAATTTTAGAGGTATCAACCACATCTAGGATTTCCTCTACCATTTTGATTCTTCACTCATGCATGTTTCGGTAACCTTTTGCACAAAAAACTGAAGCTGTTGCAGATGAGGGAAGGGCAAAAAATAACCGCAGCGGTTTGTGAGTGGTAATTGTAGTATTTGGTTTTCCATTAATGCCCTTACAGTTACTAAGTGCATCAATTAATTTTAAGGGCCATGTGTTTCACTTTTGGGGACAATTTTGGAATATCAAATTGTGAGCCAGGCTCAAAATTTTGTCCACATCAAAGTGTTGCTCTCCCTTTATATATTAAAAAAATAGATATTAAGTTGGAGGCAAGTTTAACACTCGACAAACAACGTTATCAGCCCTTCTCACCGTTATGTTTAATGGCTTTGAAGACTCCTTCCCCAAACTATTAATGTTTTTTCTCTTTGCTCTCGTCTTTTTTTTTTTTCTTTTTTTTTTCACATGCCACCGATTGATTTGCATAATTCCTTTTTATCCAAATTGCTTGTTCCCTCATTCTTCAATACAACTGGAAACAAAATGCAAATGGAGAATTAGAACTCAAAACATGTCATCAATTGCTTTTGATACCAGTCCATTATGATGAATTACACTATGGCTAGAGTAAATTTAAATACGACAAAAAAAAAATGGAATAGTTACATTTTATAAGCCAAATCATCCTGATCCCTTTTCATTCTACCCGATTCTCTCTTAATTTCTTGAGAAATGAATGAGTTTAATTTTTTGAGAAAAGAAAAGTCGAATTTTCCCCAACAGATGAGATGGTAGCCCAATAGAGTGATCACATTTTCTTTTTGCAATCGTCCGAAACACAACGTACAATGAAGTTCAAGGGCATTAAATTTGGTAGAAATTGTTTACCTAATGCTTTTTTCCATGTGTTTTCATGTGTCATTCGAGTCGACATCTTATTTCTTCACCCAAACAATAGATGAGAGAAAAGGGAAAAATCGGCAAATGGGAACGCAAAGAAAAAGCTCGACTGCAATCAAATAAAAAATGAAAGAGACAAAGATCTTGACTTCGATGAGTCAAAGTCTTCAATTAATAATCATTGCTTGACCGACCATTTGTCCAAAATTAAGTACTGGTCTATGAGACATTGATAATATGGGACCTGAGAGAAACTAATCACACGTCAAAGGAAATACTATGGAACCTTCAGAGAACTAACACAACTAAAATTTTCAGTCGAAGTTTTTTTTTTTTTTTTTTTTGAACAGGAAAATTTCAGTCGAAGTTGAATAAGAAAATACATTTATAAGTGCATTGCAAGTTCATTGACTTTGTGAAAGCAAAACTGGCGACCCAAGACGCTTCCAAAGTCTTTGTCTTTAACATACACACATATATGCGGTTTTAGAGACACAATTTGTATACAATTTTGATACTCCATCTCACCCATCGAAATGGATGGCTGAGATTTATACTCTATTTGTACTCTCTCTCCCCTTCCCCACTCTGGCAAAACACCTTTCCTTCAATTGTGAGGATGAGCCCCTTTCTACCAATATAGGAGTCGTAAGCTTAGTTGCACGGAGAAAGTGCAGTAGAGGGAGCAGAAGCGGAAGTGAGAAAATATTAAATATAGGAGAATCAAGTAAAGTCTATAGCTCAAAAAAAAAAAAAAAAATATTACGCACCCTTCATGATAAATTTTTTAAAAATAGATAGAGAAAAAAGTGTTTATTGATACCGATTTTGTGCTCTGACTATTTCTTTAAACAACGATCAACTCTATATCTACAAAATAAGAGCATGTGTCAAAAAAAAAAAAAAAAGTGTAAACCTATTCGCCACAATTGCCTACAATAAAGCCTCATGTTTATGTGCCCATTTAATTTTGTTTGGCCTAAAATATAGAATGTATATCAAAACATAGATAGAATATTATTTTGTTATCAGTCCATGTCCATTAAACATGACAATTCGTAGTTGACGTCCATCGCAAATAATCTTTTTCTATTTACAAAAAGCGTATAATATTTGTACTCAAGTATTCGAGTAAATTTTAAGAATTTTGCAGTATCTTATCGTAATTTATAGTTCCTCTTGCTTGGTAGCTTTGTTTTGTTTCTATTAAAATTTATATGCTTCGAAGATTCTATCCTAGTCGGGAGCTTGGTCATTTCTCAATGGCGACGAGCTTCTGAGAAGATTCTAACTTGAGAGAGCGAGTGCGAGTTTTTGAAGCGAATGCCACCCTATAGTAAACTTGCTTTGTTCTCTTTCCGTCTCCGAAAATTCATTACCAAATTTTTTTACTGCTTTTCATTCTTGTTTTTTTCCGATTTAGTGATTTTTTTAGCAATATTTTTTTTTAACTTCTTTTAGATGTATATGGCGAAGCTATATTCAAAAAGTACAAATGTTTAATGAAGTGTTTTAAAATTAACTGAGGACGATAAATACGCAAATTATTTAACATTTTTATCTAAAAACACAATCATTGTGGGGGAATCCAGATATCATATTTTTATCTTGCCTACAATTTAAAAGTGCTAATGAGTCAAGTCCACACAGCAAAGACTAAAGTTGAAAGGCCACTCTATTGGAAATCTATAAAAGCCACATTCCCCATATCAGCAATTCATCTACCATTTTCACCAGTTTCTTCTCGACAACTAAAATATAAAGAAAAGATGAGAATTGAACTATTTATCAGCTGTTTTTTCTCAATCACCACACTCACAATCTTGTGCTCTATCACCATTCCAGTACACAGCCAATGTTTGGAGGATCAAAAATCTCTGTTGCTTCAATTGAAGAACAGCCTCCAGTTCGATCCAGACTACTCTGTCAAGTTGGTGAGTTGGACTCAAAGCCACGATTGCTGTCTATGGAATGGCGTGACTTGTGACCATTCCGGCCGTGTTATGGGTCTCGACCTGAACACAGAATCAATCTCCGGAGGTTTGAACCACTCAAGTAGCCTTTTCAGTCTCAAGTTTCTAAAGAAGCTGAACTTGGCTTACAACAGCTTCAACTTCACACAAATTCCATCCAGTTTTGGAGTCCTCACCAGTCTAACATATCTGAATTTGTCATACATTGAATTTGTTGGCCAGATTCCTACGGAATTCTCGCGCTTGACGAGGTTGGTGAAGCTTGATCTATCTACTGATTTTCAAGGAATCCAAATTCAGAACCCAAATTTAGTTACACTTTTTCGTAACCTTAGTGGGATCACAGAGCTTTATTTGGACGGTGTAAATATATCAGCAAATGGGTATGCATGGGGTCAGGCCATTTCGTCTGCACTGCCTAACCTGCGAGTTTTGAGCTTGAGTCGTTGTTTCCTTTCAGGCCCTATTGATTCTTCCCTTGAAAATCTTCAGTTTCTTTCTGAGATCAATCTCAATGGGAACGATCTCTCAGTTCCCGTTCCGGATTTCTTTGCAAATTTTGAGAAGTTGACAACGTTGAGTCTTACTGATTGCAACTTGAACGGAACATTTCCAGACACCATATTCGAGCGGGTGCAAACACTAGAGACTCTGGATTTGTCAGGAAATTGGCTACTCAATGGTCATTTACCTGATTTTCCACAAAATCTATCCCTTCGGAATCTGGTGCTCTCGGGCACAAATATTTCAAGGTATTTGCCAGAATCTGTTGGGAATTTGATGGAGCTGAGAAGGATAGATATTGGAGGGTGCAATTTCAGCTGACCGATTCCGAATTCATTGGCAAACCTTAGTCAGCTTGTTTATTTGGATCTTACAAGAAACAATTTTAGTGGTCCAATACCTTCGTTTCAGGGATCCAAGAAACTCACTCACATAGACCTCTCTTCTAATTCACTAACAGGTGTGGTTCTTTCAACTCCCTTTGAAGGCCTTTTGGATCTTGTACATATTGATTTATCATACAACTCCTTCAATGGGAGTATTCCTTGTTCTCTGTTTTCCCTTCCGTCTCTGCAGGATATTAGGCTTTCCAACAACAAATTTGGTGGTCCAATTACTGGGTTCTCAAATGAATCCCTGTCTCCACTTGTCTCTCTAGATTTGAGTAGTAACAAATTAGAAGGGCCTATTCCCGCTCATTTCTTCCATTTTCTAAGGCTTAATTCCCTCTCACTTTCTTTCAACAATTTTAGTGGCAATATAGACCTAGAGATTTTCCAGAGATTCCCAAATCTTATGATGCTCGGCCTTTCATACAACAACTTGACAGTCAATCCAAGTGTCACTAACTCTAGCTTATCATCCTTTCCCCAACTCGAGACATTACTATTGGCTTCTTGCAAGTTGCAAAAATTCCCTCCTCTAATGAACCAGTCGATGATGCTTGATTTAGACCTTTCCAACAACCAAATTTCTGGGGTAATACCTAATTGGATTTGGAGTATTAGTCAGCCATATTCTTATAATCTGAATCTTTCTTGTAATCTCCTAGTGGGTTTTCAACCAGAATCCCGTCTTTGTCCTCTTCTTTCCCTTGACCTTCATTCAAATCAGCTCCAAGGTGAAATCCCGCTAATACCAGAATTAGCAGTGTATTTGGACTACTCAAGGAATAATTTCAGCTCTATCCCTCCTGAAATTGGCACAAGCATTGCTTCTGCTAATTTCTTCCTTCTTTCAGATAACATGCTTTCTGGACCCATCCCTCCATCAATATGCAATGGGAGTCGCCTTGTGTTTCTTGATTTGTCCAACAATAGATTCAGTGGCACTATACCCCAATGTCTGATAGATTCAGGTAGTGCGATCCGCGTACTGGATTTGCAGAACAACAATCTAACAGGTAACATAATGGGGACATTCGCAGAAGACTGCAAATTGAGGACCCTTGATTTGAGTGGAAATAACTTGAAAGGGGAGGTTCCGAAATCCCTGGCCAATTGTGCAGATGCAGAGCTTTTAAATTTCGGTACCAACAAAATAAACGGTAACTTTCCGTGCTTCTTGACGAACTTATCCAGCTCACGGGTCTTAGTTTTGAGATCCAACAGGTTTCATGGAAATATTAACTGCCAAGGATTATATAATAATATCTGGCCAAAGCTTCAAATCATTGACCTAGCTTTGAACAACTTCAGCGGTATTCTACCACCAGAATTCTTTTCACAGAGGAAGGCAATGATGGATGTGGGTAATGCAAAATCAGATCTCAATCTCTTGCGCTTTGAGACAAGTGGTGGAAATTACTATCAGTATTCAGTGACAGTTATCAGCAAAGGGGTGGAGATGAAGCTGGTGAAGATCTTAACTATATTTACGACCATCGATTTCTCCAACAACAACTTCACTGGAGAAATACCAGCTACAGTTGGGCATCTGAAGTCCCTCTATGCTCTCAACCTATCACACAATGCCCTCATAGGTTCAATCCCATCATCACTTGGAAACATGACACAACTTGAATCACTAGACTTCTCGTGGAACAAGCTTGGTGGAAGCATCCCGGTGACACTTGCAAGTCTAACATTTCTTCAAGTCCTGAACTTATCATACAATCAACTTGTTGGAATGATCCCAAGAGGCTCCCAGCTTCAAACATTTTCAGAAACATCATTCGAAGGAAACAAAGGATTATGTGGAGATCCTTTGATTGATAGTTGCAGGGAAGCAGATCCGACCAGGCCAACATTTGATAGAAGGCAAGAGGACAAGATTAACTGGGTCTACATAACCGCTACGTTGGGATATACTGTGGGGTTTGGAGTTATTGTTGGGCCACTTTTGTATTCGAAAAGATGGAGACAATGCTACTACAAACCTATCGATAGAGTTATTCTGAGAATTCTCCATCACCGAGAGCAGCGAGCAAGACAACAAAAAAGAAGAAACAACATAAACCAGCTTCGGAGACGTCAGCACCACTGAAGGATAAGCATTTGAAGCACAGTGTGATTGTGTTTTTTCACTTGGCTCAACTTGCTTCAATAAAGTATAATCAGGTAAGGGCGTATGTTAAATGTTCAGGACAAGATAGTTGTTCTATTGAACTGAAATGTGCAAGCATAGTTGTAAAATCTGCATATGAATCGTGTATCATCTTTCTAAGTTTTCAATAAGAGGTGGGTTTTTTTTTTTCTCAAATGTTAGGAGAATTTACACTTATCTGGTTTTTTTTTTGCCAAATGTTAGGAGAACTTACACTACTCCATAATGGGTATTAGACGCGTTTGAATTACTCTACTACATAACATTTGCACCGTAAGTGTGGTCTATGTTCGTGTTACACGTGTTTGTAAGTATGTTTTCATTTTAGTAATGTTTTGTACTTCCTTATTTCACTATTCACGCTTTCTTCCCTCTTTCTTCTCCCACCTAGCACACGAACGAAGATTGAATTTCTCCCTTTGCCTCCCTCGATCGCTCGACCATAGCCTTAAGCCACCGATAATTTGCCTGCCGTTTAAGCCCCTAATAAGCATTCTGTGGGATTAGTTGATCTCTCTCTCTCTCTCTCTCTCTCTCTCTCTGTACAGGAAAATACCGATCATGCCTATAATTGGGATAACTTATATGAGCATGGACTTGTATATACTCCATGGATCCCAAACTGCTAGTCTTTTTCTTGCAAAGAATTGTTTATATATTTTTAATTAATGAAACAGGGGATGCTTTTTAATTCGCTGGATGGCCAAAAAAGAGGAGCAATTTAGAACAAATGTGTATCTATGCATGTACCCATTACTTATTGTTTGCGTAGGTCCCACTTTTTAATAATGCTATACATAAGAAATCAGTTTGAACTTTTTAACTAAGCTCTGTTTGCGACTCCTTTATTTTCCCAATCACTGCAACTGATCCCATTTTCATTTTTTCCACGAGAACTGAGAAATTTATTGAAGAGCAAACAAAATAGATTCCATCTGTAATCGCAGAATAATGAAATTTTTACACGAGAACCTTTCCCCAACCTAGCTAGATGTGTGAAATGCAATCATTATGGGTTTTAATTTTTTCGCCCGAAATTGAGCAGCGGATCAAAATACTAATTCAAGAAATGTGTACAGGATCGAAATGGGCATGCATTAGTTTTGTAATCGAGTGATGTATCATCTTTCCACCTTTACAAACTGAGTGTCGTTTTGTATTACTATCGGAAGATATGTTCAACATCTTTCTAAATGGAGTTTGAACAATAATGATAGTGACACAAACTTTGTACCACAACCAACCACAACCCCACTCATGTGGGGCCCGCACGTGAAACCCATGTGGGACCCACACCCCATGTGAGTGAGATTGTGGTTGGTTGTGCCACAAAGTTTGTGTCACAATCATTTTTGTTGAAAATAAGGCATGTCTGGAAAAATAACACCCATATTGTGAAAGCAAAGGATTAAATGTGTTAATCAATACTCTTTTTTTTTTTTTGAAACACGTCAAGAAATTTCATAGCACAGCCATCCGGCACCGATTACATCAAAAATAGGAATGAAACCAAATCTACTAACAGATGAACCAAGCACGGCAATAGGCTAACACAGGCCACCGGCTTCTAGACACACCTGCCGGAGCAGACCCGACACCTACGGGACGGGATGATGAATCCGCTCAAAAGTCAGCAGAAGAGAACCCAAAGAGGTAACCCAGCTCAATCCCTAAACACATTACAGCACTAGCAATCGGAAGCTAAATCCAGGGACTAGAAAATCACAAAAGGCTTAACGCCGTCAACAACTGGCGGTGAAGAAAAATCTCCACCGTGCAGCCATCCCAACGCCGCCGTGAGTGAATAAAAGTACGAAAACCTCCGCTGTCACGCGAGGCTCTGGACGCGGGTATGTCTCATTGGACATAGGCGGCCCCCCGCGTCCACGGCGGCCATGACTTCCAGTCCTCGATCAAGCTAGCAAAACAAGAGATAAAACCAAGCACCACTACAGCAAATTAATTACAACTCAATAAAACAACAAAATAAACAAATAAACCAAAAACAGACTGATCCAAGCCGGAAAACTGAAAAACCCGATTAACCCAACATTGAGTCTCACCAAGTCGTCCGATTTACACCGAGCAAGGACGAGTCTCACCAACATTAATCAATACTCTCACCCTCCGAATTTATTTGTCTACTTTTTGTCTTTTGCAATGTCTTAAAATATTTGTCCAATTTTAAGTTGACTAAAAAAAAGTTCCTTTAATACCCTCTTTTTTTAAAAAATATTCCTTGGAGAATGTGCACTCTTTTAGTGTAGAAAAAGTGTGGGGGCGTTTCTGGAAACTAAAATTCTTTTAGTATTAGTCAGTTTGTCCCTTTACCGGTCGTCTGCCGGGTGGATAAGGAAGAATGACATATAAGAGGTGGACAAATTACTTGGTTTCCCTACTTAAATTATTGCATTGAGAATATATTTGAGGGGGAATGCGGTCTAATTCAAATTCTAGAGGGGGTGGGATTGGCTAAGATCGAACAAGCTCTCCCCCACTCTTCTCCATCTTCCTTCTCCCATTACCAAATACCCTTCTTCCTTTTCTCATTCCCTCCCTTCTCCTCCTAAAAAATAGAATAGGCCCTTAAGAAGTTGGAAATCCATTATTGGACAAACAAATTGGGAACGTTCTTTCGATATTTTTCTGGTGGAGTTGCCACCATTCAAAGCATTCAATAGAAAAAATGACTAAAGAGAAAGGTAAAAGAAAACTATAATAATAGGGGTATCAAAACTGAACAACCCATCCCACTCAAAGGACCTACTTGTTTGAATCTAAACCCTAATGATGTAAAACGAGGCAACTCAGGGGGACCTACTATTCATTTCCTTGTATTTTGTTATTTTTCGACCCAAAAACAAACGTAGCGTCAGTCTGAATAACCATTTTCCCCCCTAGCGTCAGTCTGAATAACCATTTTCCCCCCTCTTAATTTGCATTACTCATTAATAATTTGTAGATTTAATTAACTATGTGGGTTTTTTTTGTCAAATGATAAGAGTTTTATTGATAAAAGAGATCATACATCCGAACGGGCCACCGTCCCCCCGAAAAGGAGAACGAAGCCTCAAGGAGGCGTAAACAAGAACCAGATTTAGCACCTCACACAAAATAGGAGCAAAACACCGGCAACTCATCGCCACTCCAATAATAACTACCACAACCACCGAAAACATCCTTGAAGAGATGAGAAAAGCCCATCGGAGGAGAAAAACCGACGAACTAACATAAAAGATAACAAAAAACTATAAGCCAACGACTAGTCAAGGTCCCAAAAGCACCGAGTTGCCAACACTAAGTCGCACCGAGTCTGATCTAGTCACCCCGACTCGAAGACGAGTCACTCTAACACATCCTATCTGTAGGCCAAAGCTTCATCCCTGGCAAGATCCCGATGCCTTCACCACAGAGCTCACCTTCGGCAACCACAGGTCTTGATGCACCTCTGGCGACCCATCAGGAAACTCGGTCAATATATCCATAAAAGTCAGTCATCGTTCCGGTTGGGGATGGATGTGTAATTGACACTCCAAAATTATGAGAATTATGTGAAAAGGACAATTTATCAGCTATGTAAAGTCCACTGAAATTCATTAGACTCCACAATTGAACGAGCAATAGGCACTACAAACGGGAATAAATAACAACGAAGAAAGTCTATAAAATTAAGAATTATTAGGGAAATTTTGAAGTAATTTCGTTTAAATAAAACTTGATTTTGCTTGTTTTCGTAAACCTGAAAGAAAATTGAGTCACAAGGCTGTAAGAGATCAACAAGATTGATAAAACAGGTGACAACTGACCCATCCAATCCAACTACGTAATGGTCCGGTTTCCGTTCCAATTTTCACAAACCAAATGAACTGGTTCGGTTCCTAAGAATTTCCAAAACTGGACTGGACTAGACTGGTTGCACACCTAGGTTTAAGAAGCACGTCGTTTTTAGGATTTGTGTAACGCCCCACGTAGACCACTGGCCCAGTACCCTGATTTGATCCACAATCCACACCACATGGCCCAAAATGCATAAGCCCAAGGTACTAGTAGTAGCCCACATGGTTTGTTATATATCCAAGATAACTCATCTAAACAACCAATGTGGGACTAAACACCATCTAACTCCAAACCTGGGGTATCACAATCTTCCCCCCTTAGGGATGCAACGTCCTCGTTGCATAGTCCCAGCAACCTCCCCTGGTGTCCGTGGTGACAGAGCACATCCTACCCACCACTTGGACCAGGGCGGGGCTCTGATACCATTTGTAACGCCCCACGTAGACCACTGGCCCAGTACCCTGATTTGATCCACAAGCCACACCACATGGCCCAAAATGCTTAAGCCTAAGGTACTAGTAGTAGCCCACATGGTTTGTTATACATCCAAGATAACTCATCTAAACAACCAATGTGGGACTAAACACCATCTAACTCCAAACCTGGGGTATCACAATTTGAACCTCCCGTTTTGAGTTTGTGAGGAAAGTTGGTCAACAACCACAACGCCGTTTTAATGGGTACAAAGTTACAAACCTCATTTAAGAGGTAGACGACTTTAATAAATGAAACACGTAGTACGTAAACCCAGATAGTTATTTTTCATAAGCGGGCCGGGTGTGATGGAATCATTGGAAACAGGAGAATTTGTCATGATTTTCACAGAGAGATAAGGTAATTTGATGATGAGTAGAAAAAAAGAGGGGGACCCGTGGAGTGATGACGAGTGATCGCGCTTATGCCCATATCTTGTATACAGTAAAAAAAAAATGTCAATTTGCGTTTTTTCATTAGTTAAAGGCAAAATCGAGAAGAACCAGTGAGATTTTGTTGAATTACAATTTACGAACTAATGAGACTATCTGCCATGTAGCTAGATTTTGTCCGAGGCTGATATTGGACTCTAATTTTAATTTCATGGGATTAGTGGTGGAAAACAATGATTGAGAATTTGTTGTTCATGATCAAATTCGGTATATGTTCCATTGTCGTGTTTCACATTCATAATTTTTCAGTGCATATGAGTTTTCGTGGGCTTGCGAAGCCTAATTCGATTTTAGTCGTGCTTCGCTGACTGTTCACGTTTCACATTCACACTCGTATTCACTGCATCAGATTCGGTGTATGTTCCATTGTCGTATTTTACTTGTTTTTCCTTTCAGCTTCCTGGTGTAAGTTACGATTCTACTTGCTTTCTCTCATTTGTTTCTCCAACACGCGAAGGTCATTCATGTTCTTGAAAATCCATCAGACTACTCGCAAACTCAATGTCCAAATCCCTATTTAAGCCATCAAATGTAGTTTGTAAAGTTGAGCTATTTTCATCGAAATATGACAAATCCCTCGATTCGAAATCTGTAGCCATCCAAACAGACTTGTCAAAGATGGAGAAATCGCTAATAATAAATTCTCAATCAACAAAAAAAAAAAATAAAACCAGTGGGTGGGGCCTCTGCTGCCAAGAAGGACCAAAGATTGAGCATACACGCCAAAATTCCAGATTACTTTCATGCATAGCAGACTGAAACGAGTTAAAGCAGTAAAAAGGAGTTAAAACCTCCTATCCGAACCATGGGCCGAACATGAGAATTCAACGATATGATACGTTCATCTTGTAGCTCTACTTGTGCTTCTTATTTATGTAAAAAATCTCACCAATATGAAAACGGTAGCACATGATTTTATTTGATTTGTCTACGAATACATAAACAAGAAGTGTGATTTTGTTTTTACAGACCATCTATTTGTGAAGCCAGACGCATCGAAATCACGTATGTACGATTATCAGATCAATCCGACACAGTTTACAATACCCCTGCATCAAACTGTGGGCAGTATTGCCGCCTATGACCAGTAAACACACACAAGACTTCACATAATAACAGGAATACGGGTCCATAAATGTGCCATAGACTTGGACACCAACTCAATATTCATGAGTAGATGAACAAACCATTGGCATCGTTGCTAACCTTAGCATCAGAATCTAGCCTCGCGGTGCAGTTAAGCTAGAGAAGTTGAATTTTCCATAACAAAGATTGATAAGATATTCTTTTCCTTTCATCCTAAATACATACAATGAAGTTCAATAGCACAAAATTAAGTAGAATTTGTTTACCTACCGCGCTTTTGCAGTAATTTGAGTCTACATTAAAGTAACTAGCTACCACTTCACCAAAGCAAGAGATGAAAGAAAAGGGACAAACCAACCAATTTGACCTTGTTGTGTTATAGAGATTCAAAGTTTTCGATCAGCGATTCTTCATCCTTGATGCCAGAGTCCTTACGCTCCAATTAGACCTTACCCTCCAATTTGAATATTTTCATGTAGCGGACAAACCCAGTGTTGAGGGTTGGGTCATCTATTTCGAATCCGGGCTATGATGGTTTAGCTGGCATTTTCGCAACCATGGGTCAATTTATCCAAGCTTACCAGCGATCTATCCTTATAAATTGCAACATGGCTGCAGTGTTATGCGTGGTAAGGGCAGGTTTATGGCTTTCTTATAATCATTACATTTTGGTTCTCATAATCAAATTGTGGAAACGGATTCTCGTTTTGTTTTTAATGCCTCTTGCAAGAAGCAGGTCAAGCCCGAGCATTTGCGCGAACTTATCTAGGACTTATCAAGGGGAGTATTCCTCCTCTGTTTTACCTTTCAGAAATTCTTGCAATCAAATCCTCTTCTGCTTTGGATGCACTACATTTGAGCAGTACCAAATTGCAAAAGGCCTATTCCCTCGTATTTATTTGATTTTCAAAGTCTCTAGGGCGGTTCTAGGATTTTCATCTAGCGCTAACAAAAATACAGAGGTCCGCTAGACAAGTAACCCAATGCCGACAATACTAAAGAAACTTTAATTTATATCCAAAATTTTTAGTTTTTTCAGTGCATTTTTTTTAACCCAACGAGGTCGCCTGACCATGCTAAAATAGCAGTAGAGATGCCCCTGCTGTGACCTCTTTCTGTCTTTTAATAACTTCAGTGGAACAATACACCTAGAAAGTATATTCTATAGGCTCAAAAATTTTACTGGACTTGAGCTTTCACACAATAGCTTGACAGTCAATCAAAAGAATAGGATTGGCTTCTTGCAAGCTGCAAAAGTTCCCTCCTCTAATGAGCCAATCGTCGTCATTTCATTTAGACCTCTCTGACAACCAAATTTCTGGGTTAATACCTAATTGGATTTGGAATGTTGGTGGTAAATATGCAAATTATCTTAATCTTTCTTGCAAAATCTCCTTGTGGGTTTGCAAGGGGAAACTATATTCATGGTTATGTAGTCCTTGACCTTCATTCCAATCAGCTTTGCGGTGAAATCCCAATACCACCAGTACATGCATATTATGTGGACTACTCGAGAAAGAAAGGATTATGCGGAGCAGAACCGCTACATTGGGGTATATTGTAGGATTTGGAGTTATTGTTAGGCCACTTTTGTATTCGAAAAGACAGAGACAATGCTACTACAAAAACCCGCCGACAGATTATTCTGAGGATTCTACATCACCAAGAGCAGCGAGCAAGACGTCAAATAAAATAGAAACATTGTATTTACATAATTTGCTCTAAATTTGTATTTTATATTTTATTTTTGGAAATAAATAAAAAGGGATTAGCATTAATTCAGGGTGTTCTTGGAATTATTTGAATTTCAAGATATAAACTTTATTATTTATTCCAACAAGGGTGGGAACTTAAGTAGCTAAGGTGTTTGGTACTAATAACTATGTTCCCCCTATGTCAAATAATTATGTTCCCCCTATGTCAATAGGAATCTCCAGCACTTAATTGAAAGACGATAAAATTGTACTGCAAAATTGTTATTCAAATCTTATGAACAAAGTCGTAGCCAGAGGTCATTTAGCTGGTAACATTCCGAAATTACAATTACCCCATAAGCGCAGCTCTATCGGTTGAGCCTCGGTCAAGTAAGTCCAACATTTGTTGTAATTTTGGTCTGAGTTACACATTTGCAATATTGTGGATTTAGGGTCCATCTAGATATCTGTAGATTTTCAAATGGAGGGAATCGATCTTCAACATCAATAAAAGATGAATGTTTTGTTGGAGTAGTTTGTGAAATTTAAGCGAACGACAGATCAAAAGTAGAAGAGATGTTTTTATTTTTTATTGAGAACATTGTAGCTAGACTGAAAACACATTAAGCAATCAAAAAAAGGAGTAAACTGTCCTCTCTAGACCATGGGTCGAACATGATCCCCGAATTTGATCGTATGATTCATTCATTTTATAGCTCTGTTTGTGTAGCTCATTCATAAAAATATCACATTGTTAACAAAACCGTAACATCCCACGGTCCCAAAAATTTTGTCCGGTCCGCAAAACAAAGACTTGAAAATAATACAAAATTTTCAAGAAAAATTTAATATTTTTTTTCCAAGTTACTAGATATCAACGAGTATTTTTAATTTACGGAAAAAGTTAGAAAATTTTCTTTTAAAAGACTTATAATTCTTAGGTCCTCGTTTTGCGAACTAGACAAAAAATTTGGGACAAATGGAGTAATAAATAGACTACAATTGTGATCTTGAAATATATAGTACCTCTATATTGTGAAGCCAAATGTATTGCAATAGTGAATGTACGATAATCATATCAATCTGATACTTTTTACATCACTGGTGTAACACAGGGTTCTCAGTAAACATGCATCCAAATCCCAATCACTATGGACAATAACTTTAACAAGACTAGATAATAAAAAGGATATGAACCCATGAATTTGCCAAGTTTTGGACACCAATATTATAACATCCACGAGTAGATTAACAAAAATATTGGCATGATTCCAAGGACTATCTTGGTCCCATAGCATCAGAATCAAGCCTCACAGTAGAGGGAAAATACTTGTCCATTTTCTAACTACTTTACCAAAGCAAGAGATAAAAGAAGAGGGACCCACTAAGGACCTTGATCTTGTCGTGGAATAGAGATTCAAAGTCTTCAAACCAATGATCCTTGATGCCGGAGTCCACACGCCCAAATTCGATTCTTTTCATTTATTGGATGGATAGCTGCAAAAAGCAATGAAAACGAAGGAATTAACAGGAATCCAGCATTTGAGTAAAGTACCCTTGCCAACACGACAAGGCAAGGGCATTTAAGTACCCTTGCCAACACGACACGGCACGGGTGTGGGACATGAATCGGATACGGCTCTTCCAAAGAGGACGCAGTTGTTAAATTTCTAGCATGCCTTTGTACCAATATGAAGAAAAGAAGAAACTATCATGGCACATAACTTTTCGTATAGAAAAATATTTTTGCTTCATCAATTGTTTAGTTACAAAAACATAAATATGTACAAGATAATTATGTCATGCATCTCTGTATTGGTATCCCGTATACCCTCTATCAGAGTTGGGGACAAACACCCGAGCAACAAGTTGAATTTTTCATTTTTGTACAACACTCGAGCAACAAGTTGAATTTTTCACAACCATTCAGGGGCGGCGGCACCTTGTGCCTTCAATGGTCACATGACCACCCAAAGAAAAACATTTTCCTTAGAATACATGTAGAATTTTTTGGATAGTCCATTGTTGAACACCCTACCAAAATTAAATTGAACACCCAAGCCCCAATAAATTGAACATCGTGCCCAAAAAAAGCCCAAGTATTGAATACTTTGGCCAATAAAAAAGGCCCAAGTTCAATTCAAATTAAAACCCAAATAATTAAAGTCCAAATAAAAATAAGGTAGGTGAAGTACCGAAAAAGCTAAAGGCTAAAAGGCATACCCTGGCCTGATACCCAAACAAATCAGTTGTTCGACTTTCACTTACAAAAAATAAACTTCTTCTTGAGTCTCTGGCCGACCGACTGAAGGTAGTGGAGTTCAAGTCCCTTCCAAATTCCAAGATTTCTTCTTAGTGACTCAGTCTCCAAGCCCACCCCTCTCTCTCTCTCTCTCTCTCTCTCTGACATAGGTAATGTGATAAACTGATAATGTATTGTAATGAACCCTAGGTTTTGTTGTTTGGTTTTTTATGAATTATTGTGCTTAAATAATTGATTTATCAATTCCTTCAATGTTCAGCTACCAATCAAGATGAGAAATACGCCAAAAAATCTCAAGCTAACCCATCATGATATTCAAAAAGACATAATGAATGCGGCAGCTTGTGAGACTACTAATGCTATATTGAAGGATATGGGTGAAGCATTTTTTTCAATTCTAGTTGATGAGTCCCGCGACATCTCGAACAAAGAACAAATGGCCGTTGTATTGCGATATGTTAACAAGAAGGACAATGTAATAAACTTTATGTCTTTATCCATTGTTTTTGGGCGGCATTGTCGATATTAATGGATTTTTTTTTTGTCTATATTAAGTTGTGGTTTATAAAGGTAGTAGATCATAAGAATTTATGAACACCCTTAGAAAATTTCCTGGAGCCGCCACTGCAACCATTAGCACCGTCACAAAATACACACCCGAGTTAAGGTAACATAAAACATAACACAACCATTAGCACGTAACAAAATATCAGAGTTAAGCCTCACCCCCAAGCAACAAGTTGAATTTTTCATTTTTATTTTGTTAACAGACGAAATGGCAAGTGGGAACACAAAAGAATTAGTGGTCCAGTAGGTTTCCAACTTTTCTTCAATTTGTTTGACACGGTTTCAATAAAGCAAAACCTGAAAGACTAGGGACAAAGACCCTGACTTTGTTGTCTTCAAGCAATAGTGATTATGCTTTTTCCTACAATTGGAAAGCAAAGAGGGGGACCCAATACGACTTCCAAACACCTAACAAGTCTTGGTCTTTGAAGACAAACTACAGATATACGTGACATACGGGATCTTCAGAGAAACAAATCAATCAGACACCAAAGGAAATACCATAGGACCTTCAGAGAAACTAGTTTCCTACATGACTGCATTTTTAAACTATTTGATTTGGTCTACAATTTGAAGATGCCCCTTAGCCCCTTCCTACCAATAAAGGAGTCGTAAGCTTAGGGGTAATTTTGTAACGCCCCACGTAGACCACTGGCCCAGTACCCTGATTTGGTCCACAAGCCACACCACATGGCCCAAAATGCTTAAGCCCAAGGTACTAGTAGTAGCCCACATGGTTTGTTATATATCCAAGATAACTCATCTAAACAACCAATGTGGGACTAAACACCATCTAACTCCAAACCTGGGGTATCACAATCTTCCCCCCTTAGGGATGCAACGTCCTCGTTGCATAGTCCCAGCAACCTCCCCTGGTGTCCGTGGTGGCAGAGCACATCCTACCCACCACTTGGACCAGGGCGGGGCTCTGATACCATTTGTAACGCCCCACGTAGACCACTAGCCCAGTACCCTGATTTGGTCCACAAGCCACACCACATGGCCCAAAATGCTTAAACCCAAGGTACTAGTAGTAGCTCACATGGTTTGTTATATATCCAAGATAACTCATCTAAACAACCAATGTGGGACTAAACACCATCTAACTCCAAACCTGGGGTATCACAATCATACCACCTTTGTCACGCCCCAAATCCGGGGGACATGACCGGCCGTGAACCAGGAGACAACTCCTGGAACACGAAGCCTAAACAAAAATAAAAATAATAATTTTTCACAACCCAAATTAATTACTGAATCCTGAATTATAAAATTTAAAATGCAAGCAAAACTCAACATTTTTGTAGCAAGAGAGCAACAACTCAAATTCTCCATACACTAAATTTATTAACAAAAATTTTAATTAAACAAAAGCGCGGAAGCTGATTGACATGACTAAAAGAAATAAAAATGCAAATGCCCTAGAGGTCCAAACGGTGGGTCCCGACACTGTCTCAGAGTCCACTATGATGATCCCCGAACTAACCTGAAAAGAATGTGGAATAAATCCGTCAGCTTACAGCTCAATGAGTAGTTAAGCATGCTATGGGGTTAGAATAAAACATGGCATACATTTTTAAGAACGATAGCGAGAGCTCCAAAGAAATGGTTTCAAGTAACAAAGGTCGGTGGCTCAATAAGTGGTATCAAGGAGATGAATATCTGAATAACAAATAAGATGAATAATAATCGATTCACGAAATATGCATTTATACCAATCGGCATGTCCAAGAATACCAGAACGATGAACATCAATAAATAGGAGTCTCAATCAAATTAAGTGGGAACCATAATAATAATAATAACCATTGCCAAATGCCAATTATTTTCTCAAGGCTTAGCCCGTTGGATCCAATACCGCACATAGAGTCACCTCAGGATGGCGCTTGAGTCTTTTCCCTAAGCCGATCCGGAATAGGGTCACAGGGTATTTCACAAGTCTTTTCCCTATCCATTGAGCACTAGAGTCACAGGGTATTTCACAAGTCTTTTCCCCAGTGGCCAAAGTCACCGCAGGATGGCGCCTGGGTCTTTCCCTTGGACTTTCACAAATATATACATGGTCCCAAACACGGAAGAATGGCATTTCAAGATATCATGGAATCAACAAATAAACAAGTGAAATGAGAGCACTCAAACATTCAAAAATGTTATCAATTAACCTTGTATGCCGAAGGGTACGTCAATAGTAAAAAATGATCGACAGATAAGAATACAATTATCCATCGCAACAAATTAAAGAATCTGTCAAGAATTGATAGGCTCAAGAGGAATCCAAACGAAGGAATCACATGCTTAACCACTCACCTCGATCGAAACGATAGACCGCAAAATGCAATGCTCGAGTACTCGTTAATCTGAATAAAAAAAATGTATAAATTGAAATCAACTTAATGAATAACTACTAATATATATGTATATATATATTGACCCTCCTAATCTAAACTCTAAGTTGACAGCCTATTGGTTATTTCCCACTGGAACTAGATTGCTATATTTAAATACCTCCAATTCCTCCTCACATGCACACTTCGAGCACTATATATATGAAACGGACTATTGTAAGAATGCATGGATTTCGATTATATTACTAATATATATAGACCCACACATGTTAACACATGCAAAATCCCAATTAAGAACATCAGCCATAAGGGCACCGTGGACCACTGTAAAAACAAAACTAGTTTTAGAAAATAACGCTAAGGAATAAGAAGAAGATCGATTACCCGTATACGTCAAAACTTGACCGATCTTGAACACCTCGGCTGTCTTCTCTCTCTCTCTCTCTCTCTCTCTCTCTTGCCGCAGATGGTGGCTAAAATAAAAAGAACCCTAGCTCCAAACATTAATTAAGGACTCTCTCTAATTAAAACCTACTCTTACTAATCGGCCCGTTACGAAATTTTAGGTATTAGCCCAACTCATTAAAACTAACCGGCCCGATAAGTACAACATATTCGCACATATACATCTACACATTCAAAATAACTCAACACTAAACGGATAAAAATAAAAGTAAGTTATTTGAGTTCAGAAAAAATTTCCTTAATAATATAGTACTCTATAAACAAATATATTTTTGTTTTATCGGGGAAGAAGTTTGAAAATGGAAATTGAAAGAATTTATTTAGTTATATAAAAATAATATTAGTTTTTTTTTTTAAAAATGAAAAAGTCGGGATGTCACAGATTTGGCAAAAAAATCAATAACCGGTTTTTTGGTTTTTTTTTTTGTTTTGTCCTTATTTAAATTTTTTTTTTTTGCATTTGTTAGTTTTGCGTCAAGATTTTGTAGTTTCTATATTTATCTCGACGAGACGAATCTAACAAGTATAAAATTATGGTCAAAACTCAAATTTTTTGAATAAAGCCAAAATTAATCCAATAATCCAAGTATTTTCGACTTTATTCAAAAAAATATTTGGTTTGACCAAAAATTTATACTTGTTAGATTCTCTCGTCGAGATAAATCCAGAAACCACAAATCTTAACGCAAAACTAACAAATGCAAAAAAAATTGAATAAGGACAAAACGAAAAAACCAAAAAACTGGATTAGTTACACTGAGAAGGTGCGGGAGTGGGAGCAAAAGCGAGAAACTACATAAGAATCAAGTAGCATCTATAGAAGTGTGTACGCATAAATATAGTTTGAAAGCTCTCAAGTGCTCCTCGTAGATAAATTTTTGGCCACAAGATTAGTCGAGGTGCACACTAGCTAACCCGGTCACCTTGCAAAGACCTAACCCTACTGACCATGGATCCACTTTCGGCCCAAACACTTTGGCTTTAAAAGATATTGATGCAGGGCAGCCTCCTTCTAGAGAATTAATTTGCAAGAAATAAACACAAACAAAAGTTTGAGCCAGAGGTACATACACCCTCTTTGAAATAACAATTTTCAGTAAAAACTCTATTTTCTTTATTCATAAACAACCAAATTCTGCCATTAGACTTACAATGATACTTGTAGTGTCAAAACAACCCTAGACCAAGATTTGATTAGTTAATCAAGCGAAATCAACGAAATTACGAAAACTACCAAAAATGGAAATTCGGAAATAATTGGCAGAATAAAAAAACTAAAACGAAATATAAGTTGCCAAAACAAACGGCCAACAAAAACAGAGTTTCTTACTAAAAGTTATTAACAAATCTATTATTTCCGAGACCGACAAAATTCCCCAAGGCCTAGACGACATCAAACGGCTGAAATTCATCGTTGATAATTTCTGCAATGAGTATTTGAAGCCCGTTTCCAATCGAACATGCGAGCTCCGGGCCTTTTCGCCAAAGTTGGCCCGTGTGACTTATTTATGCCGTTTGGGCCGTGAATGGTCCAAACGGTTAAGAAATGTGGATGAGACCCATTATACATTAGAAGGGATTATGCAAATTAGACTGAAAACGCATTAAGCAGTCCTCTCTAGACCATGGGTCGAACATGATCCCCGAATTCGATTGTATGATTCATTCATTTTGTAGCTTTGTTTGTGTAGCTCGTTCATAAAAATGTCGCATTGCTAGCAAAACTGTAACATCCCTCTTTCCCAAAATTTTTATCCAGTCCGCAAAACGAGAACTTAAAAATAATACAAAATTTTGAAGAAAAATTTCATATTTTTTTAACAATTTACTAGATATCAACGAGTCTTTTTAATTTATGAAAAAACTTAGAAAATTTTGGGACGGAAGGAGTAATAAATAGACTATAATTGCGATTTTGAAATATATAGTACCTCTATATTGTGAAGCGAAATGTGTTGCAATTGTGAATGTACGATAATGATATATCAATCTGATACTTTTTACATGACTGGTGTAACACGGGGTTCCCATTAAACATGCATCCAAATTCCAAGAACTATGGACAATAACTTTAACAAGACCAGAAAATAAAAAGGATATGAGCCCATGAATTTTGCTAGTTTTGGACACCAATATAACATCCACGAGTAGATTAACAAAATATTGGCATGATTCCAAGGATTATCTTAGGCTAAGTTCTCTAATGGATTTTATCAAGATTTTGATAAAATCAACCCCTTGATTTTATCCATTCGTGAAGTCATTTGATAAAATCTGTAGATTTTTGCATTCAGTTGTGAAAACATTTGATAAAATCTGTAGATTTTTTTATATTTTTTAATGCAAAAATCCACAGATTTTATTAAATGTTTTTACGAATAGTTAAAATCAAGAGGTTGATTTCCATTGGAGAACTAGCCTTAGTCCCATATATAGGATCAAAATCAAGCCTCACAGTACAGTGGTCTTGTTGTGGTGCCCCAAAGCGGTATTGGGGCACCGGTGCCCCCGTTTTACTTACCACCAACACTGGGTCTACAAATTACAAAAACAAATCGCACTTACCATAAACATAGGATTTACTTACCACAATTTATGGCTTATACGTGTGGCAATTAAAGTCTATATTTGTGGTAAGTAAAGCATGTGTTCATAGTAAGTATAATTGCGCGGTAAAAGAGTAAAACCACCCTTTTTCTTGCGGTGGTTTTCATCTAACAGCTCAAATTGATCCATTTTTTTATGAGGGAATTACCAGTCACTCCAGTTTTCTTACACAGTGCACCACCCACTCTTCTGACAAATAGAAAAAGCACCACGCACTCCAAAAGGCAATCCACACCTAGGACTCTTTGCAGCCCAAGCAAATGTACTGTCTACGCCCAAGCTTCTGACAAAAGCGGCAGAAAAGTCAAGACCCCATGTGCCATCTCTCTCTCTCTCTCTCTACCCACCCCACCTAAGCCCCAGGGCACCCTATAAAAGTGCCTAAACCTAAACCCTAAGGTGCCCTATGAAAGTTCCTAAAATCCTAGGGTACCCTATGAAAGTGCCTAAACCACTAAAAACCCTACAATAGGAAAGTGCACCCTAGATCTAAACCCTAAGGTACCCTATGAAAGTGCCTAAAATGCTAGGGTACCCTATGAAAGTGCCTAAACCACTAAAAACCCTATATTCAACTTTCAATTGATTATTTTCATAATTGACTTTTAATATTTTGGAATATACTGTGTAAATTCTAAAATGTACGGTCTAAATTCTAAATGTACAGTCTAAATTCTAAATGTACGGTCTAAATTTTGAAATGTACGATCTAAATTCTAAATATACAGTCTAAATTCTAAATGTACGGTCTAAATTCTAAAATATACATTCTAAATTTTGAAATGTACGATCTAAATTCTAAATATACAGTCTAAATTCTAAATGTACGATCTAAATTCTAAAATATACATTCTAAATGTACGGTCTAAATTCTAAATGTACGGTCTAAATTCTAAAATGTACATTCTAAATTTAGGGTACCCTATGAAAGTGCCTAAACCTAAACCTTAGGGTACCCTATGAAAGTGCCTAACATCCTAGGGTACTCTATTAAAGTGCCTAAACCTAACATCCTAGGGTACTCTATGAAAGTGCCTAAACCTAAGAGTGATTGATCTTAATGGAGTTAGTGGTAATTAAAAAGAATGATTGGAGTTAGTGGTAATAAATATTTGTTTTTTGTATTGGCCCGTAATAAAACCTTTTTTTATCTAATGACTTAGATTTAGTGGGGCACCATAGAAATATTCCAGAAAATACCTGTCCTTTTTCAAACTACTTTACCAAAGCAAGAGATGAAAGAATAAGGACTTCGATCTTGTTGTGGAATAGAGATTCAAATCTTCAAACCAATGATCCTTGATGCCGGAGTCCACACGCCCAAATTCGAATCTTTTCAGTTAGGAAATGTCACATATTAACGGGAACAGAAATCGAGCATTTGAGTAAAGTACCCTTGCCAACACGGCACGGCACAGGTGTGGGACATGAATTAGGTACGGCTCTTTCAAAGAGGACGCAGTCGTGAAATTTCTAGCCAGCCTTTATACCAATATGAAGAAAAGAAGAAACTATCATTGGGTACATAACTTTTCGTATAGGAAAATATTTTTGTTACATCAATGGTTCAGATT
Source organism: Vaccinium darrowii (assembly GCA_020921065.1). Taxonomy (NCBI): domain Eukaryota; kingdom Viridiplantae; phylum Streptophyta; class Magnoliopsida; order Ericales; family Ericaceae; genus Vaccinium; species Vaccinium darrowii. The sequence continues at coordinate 5,124,448 of CM037159.1, read as the reverse complement.
TATCTTGTACATAAATATGTACAAGATAATTGTGTCATGCATCTCTGTATTGGTATCCACAGGGGTAGCCCCATGTAGGGGCAAGGGGGGGCAGCTGATCCCCTGAGTCAGAAACCCTTTCTGGGATATACATATCTTTTTTGGTTTTTTTTGGTAACTTTGACCGACAAGAAGTATATCTTGTTGTTTTTACCTTGTGATCCTTACTCCACAAATAATTCACTTGCCCCAAATGTGTTTGAAATATTTACAACATTACCCAAATGATTTACCGAATCTCCCCTAATTTTTTCCCTTTTTTTGTGATTTCACCATTTTAACACACTCCCCCTCATAGGAAAAAAGGCGGAGCATAGCCACAGTCATGATTATTTAACTCCCCTCTTTCTCTCTCTATCTCTCTTTGCCCCAAGTAGCATAACATATTTTGTTTTTATGCATTGAATAGATCTCTTTTGGATTATTACTCTAATGTACTCCCTCCATTCCATTTTGATAGTCCTCAGCAAAAATACATGCAATTTTCAGACAAAAAATAAAAGTATTTCAGTTTTTAATTTTTCTCACCAAATTAAAAAATTAATAGAGATCTTTAATTTCGTACAAAGAAACTCAAAAAATCATGTACGAAAATATTTAAACGTTTTATCTGAGAATTTGCTTGTAATTTTATAGGGAACAATCAAAATGAAACGAAGGAAGTAAATGTTGTAGATTCTTGACCCCCAACGACAAAACAGTGAATCAGTGAACCATGAATTTAAATGACATAAGAGCTAATAAAACTTTAACAAGACTAGATAATAAAAAGGATATGAGCCCATGCATTTTCCTAGTTTTGGACACCAACATAACATCCACGAGTAGATTAACAAAATATTGGCATGATTCCAAGGATTATCTTAGCATCAGAATCAAGCCTCACAGTATGGGGAAAATACATGTCCTTTTTCAAACTACTTTACCAAAGCAAGAGATGAAAGAAAAGGGACCCACTAAGGACCATGATCTTGTTGTGGAATAGAGATTCAAAGTCTTCAAACCAATGATCCTTGATGCCGGAGTCCACACGCCCAAATTCGATTCTTTTCATTTATTGGATGGATAGCTGCAAAAAGCAATGAAAACAAAGGAATTAACAGGAATCCAGCATTTGAGTAAAGTACCCTTGCCAACACGACACGGCATGGGTGTGGGACATGAATCGAGTACGGCTCTTCCAAAGAGGATGTAGTCGTGAAATTTCTAGCCAGCCTTTGTACCAAGAACGTGAGTAAATCTGCAATAGTAATTTTATAGTATCTTATCAAGTTATCATACTTGGTTTTTTCTCATGCTGGGTAGCTTTTCCTTGTTCTTTTTTTTTTTGAAATTTATATGCTTGAGAGATAATATTTTACCTGGGAGATTGGTCATTTTTCAGTTCCGACGAACTTCCAAGAAGATTCTAACTTGAGAGCAAAGTTTTGAGTCGGATTCACCACCCCTATATGAGGATCCCGCTAATAAGGTCGTAAATTTTCTTCATCAGTTGTCTGGAGAACACCATTAGACGACTGATGAAGTTCAAAACTGATTTTTCAAGTCCAGTAATATAAAATTGTACCTGCTTCGTACATAGTTGAGCTCAATGGTACCTGCTTTGTTCTTTTTTCCTCTCAAAAAATTTATCTCTAAATTTTTTTATTGTTCCGTCATTCATGTTTTTTCGTCTTTAGTGATTTTTTAGCAGGTTAGATTCTTTTTATTTAGTGGATGGATAACTGCAAAGCAATGGAAACAGAGGATTTTACTTGATTCTAGCCACATCAAGTACAATGAACAACCAAATTTAAGAAACACAACGTAATAACGGGAACAGGAATCCAGTAAATTTGCATACACTAATTCCTTTGTAGTACTAGCATAACCAATGCTATCTGGATCCATCGTTTACGGTAAACTAAACTGCCGACACGACATGACACGGGCGTGGAACATGAATCGGGTACTGGTCTTCCAAAGAGGATGCAGTCATGAAATTTCTAGCCTTTCTTTGTACCAATATTAAGAAAAGGAGAAAGTATCATTAAGTACATAACTTTTCATCGATTGTTCATATACAAAAAAAACTATAAGATAATTATTTCATGTATCCCTGTATTAGTATCCAAATCTGGATCTATATTTACTCACGTACTCTCTATCCTAACGTTTGAGAAGCGCAATACCGAGATATACACCCCATTAATATTGACCCTCGAGTTAGGGTAACATAAAAGACAACACAACCATTGGCATCGTCACAAAACATCAGAGTCGAGCCTCATCCCACTAGCAACAAGTTGAAAGAGTTGATGGTACAGTGGGTTTTCAACTTTCCATCAATTGATTTGACACAGATTCAGCAAAGCAAGAGCGGAAAGACCAAGGACAAAGACCATTGTTCCCACTTCCTACCATTAATCACAATTGGAAAGCAAAAATGGCTACCCAAGACGCTTCCAGAGTCTTTGCCTGTTGGACAATAACATACAAACACATATCCAGTCTTAGAGACACAATCACACAACTATTACACAATTTTGACACTCCATCTCAGCCATCGAAATGGATGGCTGAGATTAATACGAGATTTGTACTGTGTGTGTGTGTGTGGGAAAACACCATTCCTACATTTTCGAGGATGAGCCCACTTACTACCAATATAGGAGTTGCAAGCTTAGTTGCATGGAGAAAGTACAGTACAGGAGTAGAAGCGGAAGTGAGAAAATATAGGAGAATCAAGTAGCGTCTATAACTCAAACAAAAAAAAAAAAAAATTACACACTCTTAATGATCAAATTTTAAAAATAGATAGAGAAAAAAGTGTTTATTGGTATCGATTTTGTGTTCTGACTTGACTTTTCTCTAAACAACAATCAACTCTATATCTACAAACTAAGAGCATGTGTCAAAAAAAAAATCAAGTGTAAACCTATTTGCGAGAATTGCCTACAATAAAGCCTAATGTTTATGTGCCCATTTAATTTTATTTGGCCCAAAATATAGAATGTATGTCAAAAAGGAAATGGCTACAATACACACTCATTAAAGGTGTGTACCATATGCACCTATTGTATGATCCAAATTGTGCTAATTGGCAATTGTAATATTTTTTAGTGTTTCGTAACTTTTCAGCAATATGATTCATAACTTTTATAAATAAAAAACCCCGTAATTTTTTTAAAAAAATTGTAACTTTTATAGGGGTGTATATAATTAATACACACAAAAAATAAGGGGTGTGTATAGTAGCATTTTCCCAAAATTATAAATAGACTATTATTTTGTTATCAGTCCATGTCCATCCCAAAATATAAATAGACTATTATTTTGTTATTAGTCCATGTCCATCCCAAAATATAAATAGACTATTATTTTGTTATCAGTCCATGTCCATTAAACATGGCAATTCGTAGTTGACGTCTCCATCGCGAATAATCTTTTTCTATTTACAAAAAAACTATAATATTTGTACTTAGTATTTGAGTAAATTTGCAATAAGAATTTTGCAGTACCTTATCTTAGTTTATATTTCCTCTTGCTTAATTGGTATCTTTGTTTTGTTTCTATTAAAATTTATAAGAAAGAATAGTGTATATAAGAGGTGGATATGTTATAAAGGGAGGTGAGTAAAGATGATGAGATTAGCTTATACTTTGTTTCAGTAATTGATAATGAGAGAAATTACTTTTTGCCATCCATAAATCGTTGCATTGAGAATACAAAAACTATTTGAGGGGCAATTCGGTCTTCATACACACCTAGATTAGTTAATCCGAGTGCGGGTGGATTGGCTAAGCAGGGATAAGTTCTCCCCCACCCTTCCCCATCCTCCTTCTCCAGCTGCTACCAAATATATTTCTTCTTTCTCCCGCTAACAAACGGGCTTTTAAGAAGTTGGGAACCCAATAGAATAAAAAAATATCTACAAAGAATGGTAAAAGAAAACTACAAGAGGGTCTCAAAACAAAACAACCCATCCCAATCAAAGGGCCTACTTGTTTGAATCTAACTCTAATAGTCATGCCAGTACGTAAAAAGAGTCTCGATTGATACAAACGTAACTTAAATTTGAATGAACATTTTTTCAATTCTTAATGCATTACTTGGTTATTAAATCGCTGATATAATCAACTATGTGGTTGTTAAACATCCATAAAAGCAAGTCATCATTCCGGTTGGGGGTGGATGTGTAATTGACACTCCCAAATTATGGGAATTATGTTAATAGGGCAATATATATGTTGACTATTTATAGAGCACTGGAATTAATTAGACTCTACAATTGAACGAGCAATAGGCACTATAGATGGGAAGAAATAACAACAAAGAAAGTCTCTATTAGGGAGTGTATAAGAGTGGACAAAGAAGCTAGTCCAATTTTTGAAGTAATTAGTCTTATTTATTTGGAATGGGGCTTGTAGTGAGCAACTCACAACAGGCATGTAGTGAGTTTGACAACCGTCCATTCTTGTTTTGGACGGCCCAGATTTTAAATAAACTATTCGCGCCTGTAGTGAGTTTGATAGCAGTCCATTCTTGTTTTGGACGGCCCAGATTTTAAAATTGAATAGTTTATTTAAAATTTGGACTATCCAAAACTCTTTGGACGGCCCAGATTCACTCACTACACCCTGTAGTCACTACAGGGCACCGCTCCCTATTTAATATGGTTCCAAAAATGATACAGACACACCTTTTTAGCCACACTCTACCACACCCTCACTCACATGTGCGTGGGTGTGATAGAGTGTGGCTAAAAGGATGTGTCTGTATCATTATCCATATGGTTCAACATGGAGTAATTTCCTTTAAATAGAACTTGATTAATGTGTTTGGTTTGGTGAACCCGAAAGCAAGTTGAGCCACAAGGGTTTCAATCTCATTGATGAAAGACATCCTTTGGGTAAAAAACCGGTTTTTGCTTTTTTGGTTTTTTCATTTGTCCTTATACAAATTTTTTTTGCATTCGTTAGTTTTGCATCAAGACTTTGTGGTTTTTGGATTCCTCTCGACGAGACGAATCTAACAAGTATAAATTTATGGCCAATAATCCACCTATTTTGATTTTATTCAAAAAAATATTTAGTTTGATCATAAATAACAAGAACATATGAAATGGCAAATGGGAACACAAATGTATTCAACCCAATTCGGCATATAAAAAAGCCCGAGTGCAGTCAAAGCAAGAATGAAGGACTAGGGACAAAGATCTTGACCTTGATGAGTCAAAGTCTTCAATCAATAGTCATTGCGCCTACCATTTGTATACCATTTGTCCAAATTAAGTACTGGTCTTTGATGACAATGATAATATGGGACCTGAGAGAAACTAATCACACATCAAAGGAAATAACATGGAACCTTCACAGAACTAGTTTCCAACACAACTAAAATTTTAACTTTTTTCAGTCGAAGTTGTATAAGAAAATACAATTATTAGTGCATTGAAAGTTCATTGATTTTGCAAAAATACATTTTCCGGTGGAATGTGCATAGATATGTGTGAAAGTTTATTGATTATCATGACCATTTTGTATTGTGAACAGATGAAATGGCGAGGGAGAATGCGTTCCAAGGATATAAAAAAGAATGGTGCAGAAAATCATTAACAAAATTGGTGGTACAGAGGGTTTCCGATTTTCCATCAATTGGTATTGGTTTGACACGGTTAATTTCGACAGACCAAAAGCTGAAAGACTAGGGACAAAGACCCTGACCTTACAAAGTCTTCAAGGAATGGTCATTGTCCTTACTTTGGCTGCTTCCTACATTGGAATTTGGAAAGCAAAGAGAGACCAAGACAGTCTTCCAAAGACGAAGAGTCTTGGTCTTCGAATACAAACGACAGATATACGTATTACCATACGACCTTCATAGAAACTAGTTTCATACATTGCTGCAATTTTAACTATTTGATTTGGTCCACAATTTGAGGATGAGGATGAAGTCCCTTCCTAAACAATATAGGAGTCGTAAGCTTAGTTACACATGCGGGAGGGGGAGGGGGAGCGGAAGCGAGAAACTATAGAAAAATCAAGAGCGTCTATAAAAGCATGTATATATATAGTTCGAAACCTCTCAAGTGCTCCCGGTCATCAATAACTTCTTGGCCACGCGACTAGATGAGCTACACGCAAGGTGGCCCGGTCACCTGGTTATCAAGAAAAAAAAAACCTTGAAGATATCATATATGCTCTTATGATAGAAAAATATAGATCGACTATTATTTTGCCATTAGTCCAACTAAACACAATTCGTACTTGATGAGTTGATGTCCATTGGAAATGATTTTCTCGTATATACAATATAGTATAATATTTATACCAAGGAAGTGAGTAAATTTAGAATTAAAATTTTAAAATCAATTAAATAATATCTAGGAGGGACCACCTTCAGGAAACTGATGAAGTTCAAAACTGATTTGAAAACTCCGTATTATGGAATGGTACCTGCTTGGTGTAGATATCATAGGAGTATTTTGCACCTTCATTTTTAAATTGGTTCCTGTAACAAGTCAAGTCCACAAAGAAACACTGGGCTATTCTTTTGTCTTTTTGGTTTTTGTTGTTCTCCTCGTCTTTTCTGAATTTTTGTTAAATTTGAGTTATATTTGTCGGATTATTTTTCGACGGGAGGAGTCTAGAAGTAAACAATTATGACAAAAAAAAAAGTTCACTAAAGACGAAAAAAATACCAAACAACTATCTTTTTGTCTAAGGGTTCGATTTACGTGAACTTTTTTCAACTTTGGTGTATATTTTTATACTTTTATGATTACTCTGCAAATGGTTATCTCAATATAGATTTTCGTGGAAAATTTCTCTACTTCAAAACATAGCCAACCAAAAACCTGATGCCTGATATTTTAAAACATGATTATCCTCCAAATGTAAAGGCATTGGCATGTGATGCATGGAAAATGTTAAGCTAAATGCACCCGAGAGGCCGAGATGCACATTCCTTCAATTCAATTCCAAGCATTTTGCACGGCAACCCTTGTTTTCACATCGGAACCATTGGGCGGAGTATCTAGACTTGACTAATGTAAAATAACCTCCCAAACTCAGATGGAAAAGAACAAATATAGACTCCAATGGTTTGTTGGTATCTAGAAATTGCCAATTAACCCACAATGACTACTAAAAATATCTAGTGTAGCAGTATCCCAGTAGTTTCTCTTGTGGAAAAAAAACATCACTGACTTCCAATAGCTAACAAAAATTTCCCAATCAACAAAAAATGAAACTGCCATTGGGTGGGGCCTCCGTCATTTCAGCTCACCAAGGAGGACCAGATTGAGCCTAGCTACATGCCAAACTTCCAGATGACTAATATCACGCATAGTAGACTGAAATAAGTTGAAGCAGTCCCCAAATTGGATGATACCATTCGTTCATTTTATGGCTCTATGTAAGCAACAAAAGTTGAATTAATAGATGAGATGGTACACCAAAAGAGTGATCACATTTTCTTTTTGCAATCATCCGAAACACGTACAATGAAGTTCCAGGGCATTAAAATCGGTAAATTTGTTTACCTACTGCTTTTTTCCACATGTTTTCACGAGTCAGTTGAGTCAACATCTTATATCCTTCACCAAAGCAAGAGATAAGAGAAAAT